>CAKAJE020001059.1:0-89690 GCA_916610135.2 Macropis europaea | reverse complement strand
AAAATGCACTATTAAACTTCTATGATAGGGCAATCAGTGACCCGATTAGATCATTTTATATTATAGTTAATTTAAGAATTCAGCGAAATTCTATCACATTTGTTCAATTTACGTCGCACTTGTTTCAGATAGCGTATTGGGCTAAGCGGCATCTCAAAGCGCATGAAATGGCGAGTAAAATGCAATACTAAACTTCTAGGATAAGGCAAACAGAGACCCGATTAGATCATTTTATATTTTTGTTAATATAAGAATTCAGCGTAATTCTATCACATTTCTTGAAATTACGTCGCTCCTATTTCAGATAGCGTACTGGGCTGACCGGCATCTTAAAGCGCGTGGAATGGCGAGTAAAATGCACTATTAAACTTCTATGATAGGGCAATCAGTGACCCGATTAGATCATTTTATATTATAGTTAATTTAAGAATTCAGCGAAATTCTATCACATTTGTTCAATTTACGTCGCACTTGTTTCAGATAGCGTATTGGGCTAAGCGGCATCTCAAAGCGCATGAAATGGCGAGTAAAATGCAATACTAAACTTCTAGGATAAGGCAAACAGAGACCCGATTAGATCATTTTATATTTTTGTTAATATAAGAATTCAGCGATATTCTATCACATTTGTTCAATTTACGTCGCTCATATTTCCGATAGCGTATTGGGCTAAGCGGCATCTCAAAGCGCATGAAATGGCGAGTAAAATGCACTATTAAACTTCTAGGGTAGGGCAATCAGTGACCCGATTAGATCATTTTATATTATAGTTAATTTAAGAATTCAGCGATATTCTATCAGATTTGTTCAATTTACGTCGCAACTATTGCAGATAGCGTATTGGGTTTAGCGGCACCTCAAAGCGCATGAAATTGCGAGTAAAATGCACTATTAAACTTCTAGGGTAGAGCAAACAGAGACCCGATTAGATCATTTTATATTATGGTTAATATAAGAATTCAGCGAAATTCTATCACATTTGTTCAATTTGCGTCGCTCATATTTCAGATAGCGTATTGGGATAAGCGGCATCTCAAAGCGCATGAAATGGCGCGTAAAATGCGCTATTAAACTTCTAGGATAAGGCAAACGGAGACCCGATTAGTTCATTTTATATTACGGTTAATATAAGAATTCAGCGTAATTCTATCACATTTGTGCATCTTACGTCGCTCCTATTTCAGATAGCCTACTGACCTACGCGGCATCTTAAAGCGCGTGGAAGGGCGAGTAAAATGCACTACTAAACTTCTATGATAGAGCAATCAGAGACCCGATTAGATCATTTTATATTTTGTTTAATATAAGGTTTCAGGGAAATTCTATCACATTTGTTCAATTTACGTCGCTCATATTTCAGATAGCGTATTGGGCTAAGCGGCATCTCAAAGCGCATGAAATGACGAGTAAAATGCACTATTAAACTTCTAGGGTAGGGCAAGCAGAGACCCGATTAGATCATTTTATATTACGGTTAATTTAAGAATTCAGCAAAATTCTATCACATTTGTTCAATTTACGTCGCTCCTATTTCAGATAGCGTATTGGGCTAAGCCGGATCTCAAAGCGCATGAAATGGCGACTAAAATGCACTATTAAACTTCTAGGGTAGGGCAAAGAGAGACCCGATTAGATCATTTTATATTATGGTTAATTTAAGAATTCAGCAAAATTCTATCACATTTGTTCAACTTACGTCGCTCCTATTTCAGATAGCGTATTGCGCTAAGCGGCATCTCGAAGCGCATGAAATGGCGAGTATAATGCACTATTAAACTTCTAGGATAAGGCAAACAGATACCCGGTTAAATCACTTTATATTACGGTTAATATAAGAATGCAGCGTAATTCTATCACATTTGTTCAAGTTACGTCGCTCCTATTTCAGATAGCGTACTGGGCTAGGCGGCGCCTTAAAGCGCGTGGAATGGCGAGTAAAATGCACTACTAATCTTCTATGATAGGGCAATCAGAGACCCGATTAGATCATTTTATATTTTGTTTAATATAAGATTTCAGGGAAATTCTATCACATTTGTTCAATTTACGTCGCTCCTATTTCAGATAGCGTATTGGGCTACGCGGCACCTGAAAGCGCATGAAATGACGAGTGAAATGCACTATTAAACTTCTAGGGTAGGGCGAACAGAGACCCGATTAGATCATTTTACATTAAGGTTAATATAAGAATTCAGGGAAATTCTATCACATTTGTTCAAGTTACGTCGCTCCTATTTCAGATAGCGTATTGGGCTACGCGGCATCACAAAGCGCATGAAATGGCGAATAAGATGCACTATTAAACTTCTAGGCTAGGGCGAACAGAGACCCGATTAGATCATTTTACATTCTGGTTAATAAAATAATTCAGCGAAATTCTATCACATTTGTTCAACTTTCGTTGCTCCTATTTCAGATAGCGTATTGGGTTACGCGGCATCTCAAAGCGCATGAAATGGCGAGTAAAATGCACTATTAAACTTCTAGGGTAGGGCAAACAGAGACCCGATTAGATCATTTTATATTATGGTTAATTTAAGAATGCAGCAAAATTCTATCACATTTGTTCAATTTACGTCGCTCCTATTTCGGATAGCGTACTGGGCTAGGCGGCATCCTAAAGCGCGTGGAGTGGCGAGTAAAATGCACTATTAAACTTGTATGATAGGGCAATCAGAGACACGATTAGATCATTTTATATTTTGTTTAATACAAGATTTCAGGGAAATTCTATCACATTTGTTCAATTCGTGTCGCTGATATTTCAGATAGCTTATTGGGCTAAGCGGCATCTCAAAGCGCATGGAATGGCGAGTAAAATGCACTATCAAACTCCTAGGGTAGGGCAAACAGAGACCCGATTAGATCATTTTATATTATGGTTAATTTAAGAATTCAACAAGATTCTATCACATTTGTTGAATTTGCGTCGCTCATATTTCAGATAGCGTATTGGGCTAAGCGGCATCTCAAAGCGCATGAAATGGCGCGTAAAATGCGCTATTAAACTTCTAGGATAAGGCAAACGGAGACCCGATTAGTTCATTTTATATTACCGTTAATATAAGAATTCAGCGTAATTCTATCACATTTCTTCAAATTACGTCGCTCCTATTTCAGATAGCGTACTGGGCTGGCCGGCATCTTAATCCGCGTGGAATGGCGAGTAAAATGCACTATTAAGCCTCTATGATAGGGCATTCACAGACCCGATTAGATCATTTTATATTTTGTTTAATATAAGATTTCAGGGAAATTCTATCACATTTGTTCAATTTAAGTCGCTCCTATTTCAGTTAGCGTATTGGGCTAACCGGCATCTCAAAGCGCATGAAATGGCGAGCAAAATGCACTATTAAACTTCTAGGGTAGGGCAAACAGAGACCCGATTAGATCATTTTGTACTATGTTTAATTTAAGAATTCAGCAAAATTCTATCACGTTTGTTCAATTTACGTCGCTCCTATTGCAGATAGCGTGTTGGGTTAAGCGGCATCTCGAAGCGCATGAAATGGCGAGAATAATTCACTATTAAACTTCTAGGATAAGGCAAACAGATACCCGATTAGATCATTTTATATTATGGTTAATATAAGAATTCAGCGAAATTCTATCACATTTGTTCAATTTACGTCGCTCATATTTCAGATAGCGTATTGGGCAAAGCGGCATCTCAAAGCGCATGAAATGACGAGTAAAATGCACTATTAAAGTTCTAGGGTAGGGCAAACAGGGACCCGATTAGATCATTTTATATTATGGTTAATTTAATAATTGAGCGAAATTCTATCACATTCGTTCAATTTACGTCGCTCCTATTTCAGATAGCGTATTGGGCAAAGCGGCATCTCAAAGCGCATGAAATGACGAGTAAAATGCACTATTAAAGTTCTAGGGTAGGGCAAACAGAGACCCGATTAGATCATTTTATATTATGGTTAATTTAAGAATTGAGCGAAATTCTATCACATTCGTTCAATTTACGTCGCTCCTATTTCAGATAGCGTATTGGGCAAAGCGGCATCTCAAAGCGCATGAAATGACGAGTAAAATGCACTGTTAAACTTCTAGGGTAGGGCAAGCAGAGACCCGATTAGATCAATTTATATTATGGTTAATTTAAGAATTCAGCAAAATTCTATCACATTTGTTCAATTTACGTCGCTCCTATTTCGGATAGCGTACTGGGCTATGCGGCATCCTAAAGCGCGTGGAGTGGCGAGTAAAATGCACTGTTAACTTCAATGATAGGACAGTCAGAGACCCGATTAGATCATTTTATATTTTGTTTAATATAAGATTTCAGGGAAATCCTATCACATTTGTTCTATTTACGTCGCTCCTGTTTCAGTTAGCGTATTGGGCTAACCGGCATCTCAAAGCGCATGAAATGGCGAATAAAATGGACTATTAAACTTCTAGGGTAGGGCAAACAGAGACCCGATTAGATCATTTTATATTACGGTTAATATAAGAATTCAGCGTAATTCTATCACATTTCTTCAAATTACGTCGCTCCTATTTCAGATAGCGTACTGGGCTGGCCGGCATCTTAAAGCGCGTGGAATGGCGAGTAAAATGCACTATTAAACTTCTATGATAGGGCAATCAGTGACCTGATTAGATCATTTTATATTATAGTTAATATAAGAATTCAGCGAAATTCTATCACATTTGTTCAATTTACGTCGCTCCTATTTCAGATAGCGTATTGGGCTAAGCGGCATCTCAAAGCGCATAAAATGGCGAGTAAAATGCACTATTAAACTTCTAGGGTAGGGCAAACAGAGACCAGATTAGATCATTTTAAATTTTTGTTAATATATGAATTCAGCGAAATTCTATCACATTTGTTCAATTTACGTCGCTCATATTTCCGATAGCGTATTGGGCTAAGCGGCATCTGAAAGCGCATGAAATGGCGAGTAAAATGCACTATTAAACTTCTAGGGTAGGGCAATCAGTGACCCGATTAGATCATTTTATATTACAGTTAATTTAAGAATTCAGCGATATTCTATCACATTTGTTCAATTTACGTCGCTCCTATTTCAGATAGCGTATTGGGCTAAGCGGCATCTCAAAGCGCATGAAATGGCGAGTAAAATGCACTATTAAACTTCTAGGGTAGGGCAATCAGTGACCCGATTAGATCATTTTATATTATAGTTAATGAAAGAATTCAGCGAAATTCTATCACATTTGTTCAACTTACGTCGCTCCTATTTCAGATAGCGTATTGGGCTAAGCGGCACCTCAAAGCGCATGAAATGGCGAGTGAAATGCACTATTAGACTTCTATGGTAGGGCGAACAGAGACCCGATTGGATCATTTTACATTAAGGTTTATATAAGAATTCACGGAAATTCTATCACATTTGTTCAATTTACGTCGCTCCTATTGCAGATAGCGTATTGGGCTAAGCGGCCTCTCAAAGCGCATGAAATGATGCGTAAAATGCGCTATTAAACTTCTAGGATAAGGCAAACGGAGACCCGATTTGTTCATTCTATATTACGGTTAATATAAGAATTCAGCGTAATTCTATCACATTTCTTCAAATTACGTCGCTCCTATTCCAGATAGCGTACTGGGCTGGCCGGCATCTTAATCCGCGTGGAATGGCGAGTAAAATGCACTATTAAGCTTCTATGAATGGGCATTCACAGACCCGATTAGATCATTTTATATTTTGTTTAATATAAGATTTCAGGGAAATTCTATCACATTTGTTCAATTTACGTCGCTCATATTTCAGATACGGTATTGGGCTAAGCGGCATCTCAAAGCGCATGAAATGGCGAGTAGAATGCACTATTAAACTTCTAGGGTAGTGCAAACAGAGACCCGATTAGATCATTTTATATTTTGGTTAATATAAGAATTCAACGAAATTCTATCACATTTGTAAAATCTACGTCGCTCCTATTACATATAGGTTATTGGGCTTAGCGGCATCTCAAAGCGCATGAAATGACGAGTGAAATGCACTATTAAACTTCTAGGGTAGGGCAAACAGAGACCCGATTAGATCATTTTATATAATGGTTAATTTAAGAATTCAGCAAAATTCTATCACATTTGTTCAATTTACGTCGCTCCTATTTCAGATAGCGTACTGGGCTAGGCGGCATCTTAAAGCGGGTGGAATGGCGAGTAGAATGCACTATTAAACTTCTAGGATAAGGCAAACAGATACCCGATTAGATCATTTTATATTATGGTTAATTTAAGAATTCAGCGAAATTCTATCACATTTGTTCCATTTACGTCGCTCCAATTTCAGATAGCGTATTGGGCTAAGCGGCATCTCAAAGCGCATGAAATGGCGAATAAAATGCACTATTAAACTTCTAGGGTAGGGCGAACAGAGACCCGAGCAGATCATTTTACATTATGGTTAATAAAAGAATTAAGCGTAATTCTATCACATTTGTTCAACTTACGTCGCTCCTATTTCAGATAGCGTATTGGGCTAAGCGGCATCTCAAGGCGCATGAAATGGCGAGTGAAATGCACTATTAGACTTCTATGGTAGGGCGAACAGAGACCCGATTGGATCATTTTACATTAAGGTTAATATAAGAATTCACGGAAATTCTATCACATTTGTTCAATTTACGTCGCTCCCATTCCAGACAGCGTATTGGCCTAAGCGGCATCTCAAAGCGCATGAAATGGCGAGTAAAATGCGCTATTAAACTTCTAGGATAAGGCAAACAGAGACCCGATTAGATCATTTTATATTTTGTTTAATATAAGATTTCAGGGAAATAGTATCACATTTGTTCAATTTACGTTGCTCCTATTCCAGATAGCGTATTCGGCTAAGCGGCATCTCAAAGCGCATGAAATGACGAGTAAAATGCACTATTAAACTTCTAGGGTAGGGCAAGCAGAGACCCGATTAGATCATTTTATATTATGGTTAATTTAAGAATTCAGCAAAATTCTATCACATTCGTTCAATTTAGGTCGCTCCTATTTCAGATAGCGTATTGGGCTAAGCGGCATCTCAAAACGCATGAAATGGCGAGTGAAATGCACTATAAGACTTCTATGGTAGGGCGAACAGAGACCAGATTAGATCATTTTACATTCTGGTTAATAAAATAATTCAGGGAAATTCTATCACATTTGTTCAATTTACGTCGCTCCTATTTCAGATAGGGTATTGGGCTACGCGGCATCTCAAAGCGCATGAAATGGCGAATAAAATGCACTATTAAACTTCTAGGCTAGGGCGAACAGAGACCCGATTAGATCATTTTACATTCTGGTTAATAAAATAGTTCAGCGAAATTCTATCACATTTCTTCAAATTACGTCGCTCCTATTTCAGATAGCGTACTGGGCTGACCGGCATCTTAAAGCGCGTGGAATGGCGAGTAAAATGCACTATTAAACTTCTATGATAGGGCAATCAGTGACCCGATTAGATCATTTTATATTATAGTTAATTTAAGAATTCAGCGAAATTCTATCACATTTGTTCAATTTACGTCGCACCTGTTTCAGATAGCGTATTGGGCTAAGCGGCATCTCAAAGCGCATGAAATGGCGAGCAAAATGCACTGTTAAACTTCTAGGGTAGGGCAAACAGAGACCCGATTAGATCATTTTATATTATAGTTAATTTAAGAATTCAGCGATATTCTATCACATTTGTTCAATTTACGTCGCTCCTATTTCAGATAGCGTATTGGGCTAAGCGGCATCTCAAAGCGCATGAAATGGCGAGCAAAATGCACTGTTAAACTTCTAGGGTAGGGCAAACAGAGACCCGATTAGATCATTTTGTACTATGGTTAATTTAAGAATTCAGCAAAATTCTATCACGTTTGTTCAATTTACGTCGCTCCTATTGCAGATAGCGTGTTGGGTTAAGCGGCATCTCGAAGCGCATGAAATGACGAGTATAATGCACTTTTAAACTTTTAGGATAAGGCAAACAGATACCCGATTAGATCATTTTATATTATGGTTAATATAAGAATTCAGCGAAATTCTATCACATTTGTTCAATTTACGTCGCTCATATTTCAGATAGCGTATTGGGCTAAGCGGCATCTCAAAGCGCATGAAATGGCAAGTAAAATGCATTATTAAACTTCTATGCTAGGGCAATCAGAGACCCGATTAGATCATTTTATATTTTGGTTAATATAAGAATTCAGTGAAATTCTATCACATTTGTTCAATTTACGTCGCTCCTATTTCATATAGCGTATTGGGCTAAGCGGCATCTCGAAGCGCATGAAATGGCGAGTATAATGCACTGTTAAACTTCTAGGATAAGGCAAACAGATACCCGGTTAAATCACTTTATATTACGGTTAATATAAGAATGCAGCGTAATTCTATCACATTTGTTCAAGTTACGTCGCTCCTATTTCAGATAGCGTACTGGGCTAGGCGGCATCTTAAAGCGCGTGGAATGGCGAGTAAAATGCACTACTAATCTTCTATGATAGGGCAAACAGAGACCCGATTAGATCATTTTATATTATGGTTAATTTAAGAATTCAACAAGATTCTATCACATTTGTTGAATTTACGTCGCTCCTATTTCAGTTAGCGTACTGGGCTAGGCGGCATCTTAAAGCGCGTGGAATCGCGAGTAAAATGCACTGTTAAACTTCAATGATATGGCAGTCAGAGACCCGATTAGATCATTTTATATTTTGTTTAATATAAGATTTCAGGGAAATCCTATCACATTTGTTCTATTTACGTCGCTCCTATTTCAGTTAGCGTATTGGGCTAACCGGCATCTCAAAGCGCATGAAATGGCGAATAAAATGGACTATTAAACTTCTAGGGTAGGGCAAACAGAGACCCGATTAGATCATTTTATATTACGGTTAATATAAGAATTCAGCGTAATTCTATCACATTTCTTCAAATTACGTCGCTCCTATTTCAGATAGCGTACTGGGCTGGCCGGCATCTTAAAGCGCGTGGAATGGCGACTAAAATGCACTATTAAACTTCTATGATAGGGCAATCAGTGACCCGATTAGATCATTTTATATTATAGTTAATTTAAGAATTCAGCGAAATTCTATCACATTTGTTCAATTTACGTCGCACCTGTTTCAGATAGCGTATTGGGCGAAGCGGCATCTCAAAGCGCATGAAATGGCGAGTAAAATGCAATACTAAACTTCTAGGATGAGGCAAACAGAGACCTGATTAGATCATTTTACATTTTTGTTAATATAAGAATTCAGCGAAATTCTATCACATTTGTTCAATTTACGTCGCTCATATTTCCGATAGCGTATTGGGCTAAGCGGCATCTCAAAGCGCATGAAATGGCGAGTAAAATGCACTATTAAACTTCTAGGGTAGGGCAATCAGTGACCCGATTAGATCATTTTATATTATAGTTAATTTAAGAATTCAGCGATATTCTATCACATTTGTTCAATTTACGTCGCAACTATTGCAGATAGCGTATTGGGTTTAGCGGCACCTCAAAGCGCATGAAATTGCGAGTAAAATGCACTATTAAACTTCTAGGGTAGAGCAAACAGAGACCCGATTAGATCATTTTATATTATGGTTAATATAAGAATTCAGCGAAATTCTATCACATTTGTTCAATTTGCGTCGCTCATATTTCAGATAGCGTATTGGGATAAGCGGCATCTCAAAGCGCATGAAATGGCGCGTAAAATGCGCTATTAAACTTCTAGGATAAGGCAAACGGAGACCCGATTAGTTCATTTTATATTACGGTTACTATAAGAATTCAGCGTAATTCTATCACATTTGTGCATCTTACGTCGCTCCTATTTCAGATAGCCTACTGACCTACGCGGCATCTTAAAGCGCGTGGAAGGGCGAGTAAAATGCACTACTAAACTTCTATGATAGAGCAATCAGAGACCCGATTAGATCATTTTATATTACGGTTAATTTAAGAATTCAGCAAAATTCTATCACATTCGTTCAATTTAGGTCGCTCCTATTTCAGATAGCGTATTGGGCTAAGCGGCATCTCAAAGCGCATGAAATGGCGAGTGAAATGCACTATAAGACTTCTATGGTAGGGCGAACAGAGACCAGATTAGATCATTTTACATTCTGGTTAATAAAATAATTCAACGAATTTCTATCACATTTGTTCAACTTTCGTCGCTCCTATTTCAGATAGCGTATTGAGCTAAGCGGCATCTCGAAGCGCATGAAATGGCGAGTATAATGCACTGTTAAACTTCTAGGATAAGGCAAACAGATACCCGGTTAAATCACTTTATATTACGGTTAATATAAGAATGCAGCGTAATTCTATCACATTTGTTCAAGTTACGTCGCTCCTATTTCAGATAGCGTACTGGGCTAGGCGGCATCTTAAAGCGCGTGGAATGGCGAGTAAAATGCACTACTAATCTTCTATGATAGGGCTAACAGATACCCGATTAGACCATTTTATATTATGGTTAATTTAAGAATTCAACAAGATTCTATCACATTTGTTGAATTTACGTCGCTCCTATTTCAGTTAGCGTACTGGGCTAGGCGGCATCTTAAAGCGCGTGGAATCGCGAGTAAAATGCACTGTTAAACTTCAATGATAGGGCAGTCAGAGACCCGATTATATCATTTTATATTTTGTTTAATATAAGATTTCAGGGAAATCCTATCACATTTGTTCTATTTACGTCGCTCCTATTTCAGTTAGCGTATTGGGCTAACCGGCATCTCAAAGCGCATGAAATGGCGAGTAAAATGCACTATCAAACTCCTAGGGTAGGGCAAACAGAGACCCGATTAGATCATTTTATATTATGGTTAATTTAAGAATTCAACAAGATTCTATCACATTTGTTGAATTTACGTCGCTCCTATTTCAGATAGCGTACTGGGCTAGGCGGCATCTTAAAGCGCGTGGAATCGCGAGTAAAATGCACTGTTAAACTTCAATGATAGGGCAGTCAGAGACCCGATTAGATCATTTTATATTATGGTTAATATAAGAATTCAGCGAAATTCTATCACATTTGTTCAATTTGCGTCGCTCATATTTCAGATAGCGTATTGGGCTAAGCGGCATCTCAAAGCGCATGAAATTGCGCGTAAAATGCGCTATTAAACTTCTAGGATAAGGCAAACGGAGACCCGATTAGTTCATTTTATATTACCGTTAATATAAGAATTCAGCGTAATTCTATCACATTTCTTCAAATTACGTCGCTCCTATTTCAGATAGCGTACTGGGCTGGCCGGCATCTTAATCCGCGTGGAATGGCGAGTAAAATGCACTATTAAGCCTCTATGATAGGGCATTCACAGACCCGATTAGATCATTTTATATTTTGTTTAATATAAGATTTCAGGGAAATTCTATCACATTTGTTCAATTTACGTCGCTCCTATTTCAGTTAGCGTATTGGGCTAACCGGCATCTCAAAGCGCATGAAATGGCGAATAAAATGGACAATTAAACTTCTAGGGTAGGGCAACCGGAGACCAGATTAGATCATTTTATATTACGGTTAATATAAGAATTCAGCGTAATTCTATCACATTTCTTCAAATTACGTCGCTCCTATTTCAGATAGCGTACTGGGCTGGCCGGCATCTTAAAGCGCGTGGAATGGCGAGTAAAATGCACTATTAAACTTCTATGATAGGGCAATCAGTGACCCGATTAGATAATTTTATATTATAGTTAATTTAAGAATTCAGCGAAATTCTATCACATTTGTTCAATTTACGTCGCTCCTATTTCAGATAGCGTATTGGGCTAAGCGGCATCTCAAAGCGCATGAAATGGCGAGCAAAATGCACTATTAAACTTCTATGATAGGGCATTCAGTGACCCGATTAGATCCTTTTATATTATAGTTAATTTAAGAATTCAGCGATATTCTATCACATTTGTTCAATTTACGTCGCTCCTATTTCAGATAGCGTATTGGGCTAAGCGGCATCTCAAAGCGCATGAAATGGCGAGCAAAATGCACTATTAAACTTCTAGCGTAGGGCAAACAGAGACCCGATTAGATCATTTTATATTTTTGTTAATATAAGAATTCAGCGAAATTCTATCACATTTGTTCAATTTACGTCCCTCATATTTCCGATAGCGTATTGGGCTAAGCGGCATCTCAAAGCGCATGAAATGGCGAGTAAAATGCACCATTAAACTTCTAGGGTAGGGCAATCAGTGACCCGATTAGATCATTTTATATTATAGTTAATTTAAGAATTCAGCGATATTCTATCACATTTGTTCAATTTACGTCGCTCCTATTTCAGATAGCGTATTGGGCTAAGCGGCATCTCAAAGCGCATGAAATGGCGAGCAAAATGCACTATTAAACTTCTAGGGTAGGGCAAACAGAGACCCGATTAGATCATTTTGTACTATGGTTAATTTAAGAATTCAGCAAAATTCTATCACTTTTGTTCAATTTACGTCGCTCCTATTGCAGATAGCGTGTTGGGTTAAGCGGCATCTCGAAGCGCATGAAATGGCGAGTATAATGCACTATTAAACTTCTAGGATAAGGCAAACAGATACCCGATTAGATCATTTTATATTATGGTTAATATAAGAATTCAGCGAAATTCTATCACATTTGTTCAATTTACGTCGCTCATATTTCAGATAGCGTATTGGGCTAAGCGGCATCTCAAAGCGCATGAAATGGCAAGTAAAATGCACTATTAAACTTCTAGGGTAGGGCAATCAGTGACCCGATTAGATCATTTTATATTATGGTTAATATAAGAATTCAGCGAAATTCTATCACATTTGTTCAATTTACGTCGCTCATATTTCAGATAGCGTATTGGGCTAAGCGGCATCTCAAAGCGCATGAAATGGCGAGCAAAATGCACTATTAAACTTCTAGCGTAGGGCAAACAGAGACCCGATTAGATCATTTTATATTTTTGTTAATATAAGAATTCAGCGAAATTCTATCACATTTGTTCAATTTACGTCCCTCATATTTCCGATAGCGTACTGGGCTAGGCGGCATCTTAAAGCGCGTGGAATCGCGAGTAAAATGCACTGTTAAACTTCAATGATAGGGCAGTCAGAGACCCGATTAGATCATTTTATATTATGGTTAATATAAGAATTCAGCGAAATTCTATCACATTTGTTCAATTTGCGTCGCTCATATTTCAGATAGCGTATTGGGCTAAGCGGCATCTCAAAGCGCATGAAATGGCGCGTAAAATGCGCTATTAAACTTCTAGGATAAGGCAAACGGAGACCCGATTAGTTCATTTTATATTACCGTTAATATAAGAATTCAGCGTAATTCTATCACATTTCTTCAAATTACGTCGCTCCTATTTCAGATAGCGTACTGGGCTGGCCGGCATCTTAATCCGCGTGGAATGGCGAGTAAAATGCACTATTAAGCCTCTATGATAGGGCATTCACAGACCCGATTAGATCATTTTATATTTTGTTTAATATAAGATTTCAGGGAAATTCTATCACATTTGTTCAATTTAAGTCGCTCCTATTTCAGTTAGCGTATTGGGCTAACCGGCATCTCAAAGCGCATGAAATGGCGAGCAAAATGCACTATTACACTTCTAGGGTAGGGCAAACAGAGACCCGATTAGATCATTTTGTACTATGGTTAATTTAAGAATTCAGCAAAATTCTATCACGTTTGTTCAATTTACGTCGCTCCTATTGCAGATAGCGTGTTGGGTTAAGCGGCATCTCGAAGCGCATGAAATGGCGAGAATAATTCACTATTAAACTTCTAGGATAAGGCAAACAGATACCCGATTAGATCATTTTATATTATGGTTAATATAAGAATTCAGCGAAATTCTATCACATTTGTTCAATTTACGTCGCTCATATTTCAGATAGCGTATTGGGCAAAGCGGCATCTCAAAGCGCATGAAATGACGAGTAAAATGCACTATTAAAGTTCTAGGGTAGGGCAAACAGAGACCCGATTAGATCATTTTATATTATGGTTAATTTAAGAATTGAGCGAAATTCTATCACATTCGTTCAATTTACGTCGCTCCTATATCAGATAGCGTATTGGGCAAAGCGCATCTCAAAGCGCATGAAATGACGAGTAAAATGCACTGTTAAACTTCTAGGGTAGGGCAAGCAGAGACCCGATTAGATCATTTTATATTATGGTTAATTTAAGAATTCAGCAAAATTCTATCACATTTGTTCAATTTACGTCGCTCCTATTTCGGATAGCGTACTGGGCTAGGCGGCATCCTAAAGCGCGTGGAGTGGCGAGTAAAATGCACTGTTAACTTCAATGATAGGACAGTCAGAGACCCGATTAGATCATTTTATATTTTGTTTAATATAAGATTTCAGGGAAATCCTATCACATTTGTTCTATTTACGTCGCTCCTATTTCAGTTAGCGTATTGGGCTAACCGGCATCTCAAAGCGCATGAAATGGCGAATAAAATGGACTATTAAACTTCTAGGGTAGGGCAAACAGAGACCCGATTAGATCATTTTATATTACGGTTAATATAAGAATTCAGCGTAATTCTATCACATTTCTTCAAATTACGTCGCTCCTATTTCAGATAGCGTACTGGGCTGGCCGGCATCTTAAAGCGCGTGGAATGGCGAGTAAAATGCACTATTAAACTTCTATGATAGGGCAATCAGTGACCTGATTAGATCATTTTATATTATAGTTAATATAAGAATTCAGCGAAATTCTATCACATTTGTTCAACTTACGTCGCTCCTATTTCAGATAGCGTATTGGGCTAAGCGGCACCTCAAAGCGCATGAAATGGCGAGTGAAATGCACTATTAGACTTCTATGGTAGGGCGAACAGAGACCCGATTGGATCATTTTACATTAAGGTTTATATAAGAATTCACGGAAATTCTATCACATTTGTTCAATTTACGTCGCTCCTATTTCAGATAGCGTATTGGGCTAAGCGGCCTCTCAAAGCGCATGAAATGATGCGTAAAATGCGCTATTAAACTTCTAGGATAAGGCAAACGGAGACCCGATTTGTTCATTCTATATTACGGTTAATATAAGAATTCAGCGTAATTCTATCACATTTCTTCAAATTACGTCGCTCCTATTCCAGATAGCGTACTGGGCTGGCCGGCATCTTAATCCGCGTGGAATGGCGAGTAAAATGCACTATTAAGCTTCTATGAATGGGCATTCACAGACCCGATTAGATCATTTTATATTTTGTTTAATATAAGATTTCAGGGAAATTCTATCACATTTGTTCAATTTACGTCGCTCATATTTCAGATACGGTATTGGGCTAAGCGGCATCTCAAAGCGCATGAAATGGCGAGTAGAATGCACTATTAAACTTCTAGGGTAGTGCAAACAGAGACCCGATTAGATCATTTTATATTTTGGTTAATATAAGAATTCAACGAAATTCTATCACATTTGTAAAATCTACGTCGCTCCTATTACATATAGCTTATTGGGCTTAGCGGCATCTCAAAGCGCATGAAATGACGAGTGAAATGCACTATTAAACTTCTAGGGATGGGCAAACAGAGACCCGATTAGATCATTTTATATAATGGTTAATTTAAGAATTCAGCAAAATTCTATCACATTTGTTCAATTTACGTCGCTCCTATTTCAGATAGCGTACTGGGCTAGGCGGCATCTTAAAGCGGGTGGAATGGCGAGTAGAATGCACTATTAAACTTCTAGGATAAGGCAAACAGATACCCGATTAGATCATTTTATATTATGGTTAATTTAAGAATTCAGCGAAATTCTATCACATTTGTTCCATTTACGTCGCTCCAATTTCAGATAGCGTATTGGGCTAAGCGGCATCTCAAAGCGCATGAAATGGCGAATAAAATGCACTATTAAACTTCTAGGGTAGGGCGAACAGAGACCCGAGCAGAACATTTTACATTATGGTTAATAAAAGAATTAAGCGTAATTCTATCACATTTGTTCAACTTACGTCGCTCCTATTTCAGATAGCGTATTGGGCTAAGCGGCATCTCAAGGCGCATGAAATGGCGAGTGAAATGCACTATTAGACTTCTATGGTAGGGCGAACAGAGACCCGATTGGATCATTTTACATTAAGGTTAATATAAGAATTCACGGAAATTCTATCACATTTGTTCAATTTACGTCGCTCCCATTCCAGACAGCGTATTGGGCTAAGCGGCATCTCAAAGCGCATGAAATGGCGAGTAAAATGCGCTATTAAACTTCTAGGATAAGGCAAACAGAGACCCGATTAGATCATTTTATATTTTGTTTAATATAAGATTTCAGGGAAATAGTATCACATTTGTTCAATTTACGTTGCTCCTATTCCAGATAGCGTATTCGGCTAAGCGGCATCTCAAAGCGCATGAAATGACGAGTAGAATGCACTATCAAACTTCTAGGGTAGGGCAAGCAGAGACCCGATTAGATCATTTTATATTATGGTTAATTTAAGAATTCAGCAAAATTCTATCACATTCGTTTAATTTAGGTCGCTCCTATTTCAGATAGCGTATTGGGCTAAACGGCATCTCAAAACGCATGAAATGGCGAGTGAAATGCACTATAAGACTTCTATGGTAGGGCGAACAGAGACCAGATTAGATCATTTTACATTCTGGTTAATAAAATAATTCAGGGAAATTCTATCACATTTGTTCAATTTACGTCGCTCCTATTTCAGATAGCGTATTGGGCTACGCGGCATCTCAAAGCGCATGAAATGGCGAATAAAATGCACTATTAAACTTCTAGGCTAGGGCGAACAGAGACCCGATTAGATCATTTTACATTCTGGTTAATAAAATAATTCAGCGAAATTCTATCACATTTCTTCAAATTACGTCGCTCCTATTTCAGATAGCGTACTGGGCTGACCGGCATCTTAAAGCGCGTGGAATGGCGAGTAAAATGCACTATTAAACTTCTATGATAGGGCAATCAGTGACCCGATTAGATCATTTTATATTATAGTTAATTTAAGAATTCAGCGAAATTCTATCACATTTGTTCAATTTACGTCGCACCTGTTTCAGATAGCGTATTGTGCTAAGCGGCATCTCAAAGCGCATGAAATGGCGAGCAAAATGCACTGTTAAACTTCTAGGGTAGGGTAAACAGAGACCCGATTAGATCATTTTATATTATAGTTAATTTAAGAATTCAGCGATATTCTATCACATTTGTTCAATTTACGTCGCTCCTATTTCAGATAGCGTATTGGGCTAAGCGGCATCTCAAAGCGCATGAAATGGCGAGCAAAATGCACTGTTAAACTTCTAGGGTAGGGCAAACAGAGACCCGATTAGATCATTTTGTACTATGGTTAATTTAAGAATTCAGCAAAATTCTATCACGTTTGTTCAATTTACGTCGCTCCTATTGCCGATAGCGTGTTGGGTTAAGCGGCATCTCGAAGCGCATGAAATGGCGAGTATAATGCACTTTTAAACTTTTAGGATAAGGCAAACAGATACCCGATTAGATCATTTTATATTATGGTTAATATAAGAATTCAGCGAAATTCTATCACATTTGTTCAATTCACGTCGCTCATATTTCAGATAGCGTATTGGGCTAAGCGGCATCTCAAAGCGCATGAAATGGCAAGTAAAATGCACTATTAAACTTCTATGCTAGGGCAATCAGAGACCCGATTAGATCATTTTATATTTTGGTTAATATAAGAATTCAGTGAAATTCTATCACATTCGTTCAATTTACGTCGCTCCTATTTCATATAGCGTATTGGGCTAAGCGGCATCTCGAAGCACATGAAATGGCGAGTATAATGCACTGTTAAACTTCTAGGATAAGGCAAACAGATACCCGGTTAAATCACTTTCTATTACGGTTAATATAAGAATGCAGCGTAATTCTATCACATTTGTTCAAGTTACGTCGCTCCTATTTCAGATAGCGTACTGGGCTAGGCGGCATCTTAAAGCGCGTGGAATGGCGAGTAAAATGCACTACTAATCTTCTATGATAGGGCAAACAGAGACCCGGTTAGATCATTTTATATTATGGTTAATTTAAGAATTCAACAAGATTCTATCACATTTGTTGAATTTACGTCGCTCCTATTTCAGTTAGCGTACTGGGCTAGGCGGCATCTTAAAGCGCGTGGAATCGCGAGTAAAATGCACTGTTAAACTTCAATGATATGGCAGTCAGAGACCCGATTAGATCATTTTATATTTTGTTTAATATAAGATTTCAGGGAAATCCTATCACATTTGTTCTATTTACGTCGCTCCTATTTCAGTTAGCGTATTGGGCTAACCGGCATCTCAAAGCGCATGAAATGGCGAATAAAATGGACTATTAAACTTCTAGGGTAGGGCAAACAGAGACCCGATTAGATCATTTTATATTACGGTTAATATAAGAATTCAGCGTAATTCTATCACATTTCTTCAAATTACGTCGCTCCTATTTCAGATAGCGTACTGGGCTGGCCGGCATCTTAAAGCGCGTGGAATGGCGACTAAAATGCACTATTAAACTTCTATGATAGGGCAATCAGTGACCCGATTAGATCATTTTATATTATAGTTAATTTAAGAATTCAGCGAAATTCTATCACATTTGTTCAATTTACGTCGCACCTGTTTCAGATAGCGTATTGGGCGAAGCGGCATCTCAAAGCGCATGAAATGGCGAGTAAAATGCAATACTAAACTTCTAGGATGAGGCAAACAGAGACCCGATTAGATCATTTTACATTTTTGTTAATATAAGAATTCAGCGAAATTCTATCACATTTGTTCAATTTACGTCGCTCATATTTCCGATAGCGTATTGGGCTAAGCGGCATCTCAAAGCGCATGAAATGGCGAGTAAAATGCACTATTAAACTTCTAGGGTAGGGCAATCAGTGACCCGATTAGATCATTTTATATTATAGTTAATTTAAGAATTCAGCGATATTCTATCACATTTGTTCAATTTACGTCGCAACTATTGCAGATAGCGTATTGGGTTTAGCGGCACCTCAAAGCACATGAAATTGCGAGTAAAATGCACTATTAAACTTCTAGGGTAGAGCAAACAGAGACCCGATTAGATCATTTTATATTATGGTTAATATAAGAATTCAGCGAAATTCTATCACATTTGTTCAATTTGCGTCGCTCATATTTCAGATAGCGTATTGGGATAAGCGGCATCTCAAAGCGCATGAAATGGCGCGTAAAACGCGCTATTAAACTTCTAGGATAAGGCAAACGGAGACCCGATTAGTTCATTTTATATTACGGTTAATATAAGAATTCAGCGTAATTCTATCACATTTGTGCATCTTACGTCGCTCCTATTTCAGATAGCCTACTGACCTACGCGGCATCTTAAAGCGCGTGGAAGGGCGAGTAAAATGCACTACTAAACTTCTATGATAGAGCAATCAGAGACCCGATTAGATCATTTTATATTACGGTTAATTTAAGAATTCAGCAAAATTCTATCACATTCGTTCAATTTAGGTCGCTCCTATTTCAGATAGCGTATTGGGCTAAGCGGCATCTCAAAGCGCATGAAATGGCGAGTGAAGTGCACTATAAGACTTCTATGGTAGGGCGAACAGAGACCAGATTAGATCATTTTACATTCTGGTTAATAAAATAATTCAACGAATTTCTATCACATTTGTTCAACTTTCGTCGCTCCTATTTCAGATAGCGTATTGAGCTAAGCGGCATCTCGAAGCGCATGAAATGGCGAGTATAATGCACTGTTAAACTTCTAGGATAAGGCAAACAGATACCCGGTTAAATCACTTTATATTACGGTTAATATAAGAATGCAGCGTAATTCTATCACATTTGTTCAAGTTACGTCGCTCCTATTTCAGATAGCGTACTGGGCTAGGCGGCATCTTAAAGCGCGTGGAATGGCGAGTAAAATGCACTACTAATCTTCTATGATAGGGCTGACAGAGACCCGATTAGACCATTTTATATTATGGTTAATTTAAGAATTCAACAAGATTCTATCACATTTGTTGAATTTACGTCGCTCCTATTTCAGTTAGCGTACTGGGCTAGGCGGCATCTTAAAGCGCGTGGAATCGCGAGTAAAATGCACTGTTAAACTTCAATGATAGGGCAGTCAGAGACCCGATTATATCATTTTATATTTTGTTTAATATAAGATTTCAGGGAAATCCTATCACATTTGTTCTATTTACGTCGCTCCTATTTCAGTTAGCGTATTGGGCTAACCGGCATCTCAAAGCGCATGAAATGGCGAGTAAAATGCACTATCAAACTCCTAGGGTAGGGCAAACAGAGACCCGATTAGATCATTTTATATTATGGTTAATTTAAGAATTCAACAAGATTCTATCACATTTGTTGAATTTACGTCGCTCCTATTTCAGATAGCGTACTGGGCTAGGCGGCATCTTAAAGCGCGTGGAATCGCGAGTAAAATGCACTGTTAAACTTCAATGATAGGGCAGTCAGAGACCCGATTAGATCATTTTATATTATGGTTAATATAAGAATTCAGCGAAATTCTATCACATTTGTTCAATTTGCGTCGCTCATATTTCAGATAGCGTATTGGGCTAAGCGGCATCTCAAAGCGCATGAAATGGCGCGTAAAATGCGCTATTAAACTTCTAGGATAAGGCAAACGGAGACCCGATTAGTTCATTTTATATTACCGTTAATATAAGAATTCAGCGTAATTCTATCACATTTCTTCAAATTACGTCGCTCCTATTTCAGATAGCCTACTGGGCTGGCCGGCATCTTAATCCGCGTGGAATGGCGAGTAAAATGCACTATTAAGCCTCTATGATAGGGCATTCACAGACCCGATTAGATCATTTTATATTTTGTTTAATATAAGATTTCAGGGAAATTCTATCACATTTGTTCAATTTACGTCGCTCCTATTTCAGTTAGCGTATTGGGCTAACCGGCATCTCAAAGCGCATGAAATGGCGAATAAAATGGACAATTAAACTTCTAGGGTAGGGCAAACGGAGACCAGATTAGATCATTTTATATTACGGTTAATATAAGAATTCAGCGTAATTCTATCACATTTCTTCAAATTACGTCGCTCCTATTTCAGATAGCGTACTGGGCTGGCCGGCATCTTAAAGCGCGTGGAATGGCGAGTAAAATGCACTATTAAACTTCTATGATAGGGCAATCAGTGACCCGATTAGATAATTTTATATTATAGTTAATTTAAGAATTCAGCGAAATTCTATCACATTTGTTCAATTTACGTCGCTCCTATTTCAGATAGCGTATTGGGCTAAGCGGCATCTCAAAGCGCATGAAATGGCGAGCAAAATGCACTATTAAACTTCTATGATAGGGCATTCAGTGACCCGATTAGATCCTTTTATATTATAGTTAATTTAAGAATTCAGCGAAATTCTATCACATTTGTTCAATTTACGTCGCTCCTATTTCAGATAGCGTATTGGGCTAAGCGGCATCTCAAAGCGCATGAAATGGCGAGCAAAATGCACTATTAAACTTCTAGCGTAGGGCAAACAGAGACCCGATTAGATCATTTTATATTTTTGTTAATATAAGAATTCAGCGAAATTCTATCACATTTGTTCAATTTACGTCCCTCATATTTCCGATAGCGTATTGGGCTAAGCGGCATCTCAAAGCGCATGAAATGGCGAGTAAAATGCACCATTAAACTTCTAGGGTAGGGCAATCAGTGACCCGATTAGATCATTTTATATTATAGTTAATTTAAGAATTCAGCGATATTCTATCACATTTGTTCAATTTACGTCGCTCCTATTTCAGATAGCGTATTGGGCTAAGCGGCATCTCAAAGCGCATGAAATGGCGAGCAAAATGCACTATTAAACTTCTAGGGTAGGGCAAACAGAGACCCGATTAGATCATTTTGTACTATGGTTAATTTAAGAATTCAGCAAAATTCTATCACGTTTGTTCAATTTACGTCGCTCCTATTGCAGATAGCGTGTTGGGTTAAGCGGCATCTCGAAGCGCATGAAATGGCGAGTATAATGCACTATTAAACTTCTAGGATAAGGCAAACAGATACCCGATTAGATCATTTTATATTATGGTTAATATAAGAATTCAGCGAAATTCTATCACATTTGTTCAATTTACGTCGCTCATATTTCAGATAGCGTATTGGGCTAAGCGGCATCTCAAAGCGCATGAAATGGCAAGTAAAATGCACTATTAAACTTCTAGGGTAGGGCAATCAGTGACCCGATTAGATCATTTTATATTATGGTTAATATAAGAATTCAGCGAAATTCTATCACATTTGTTCAATTTACGTCGCTCCTATTTCAGATAGCGTATTGGGCTAAGCGGCATCTCAAAGCGCATGAAATGGCGAGCAAAATGCACTATTAAACTTCTAGCGTAGGGCAAACAGAGACCCGATTAGATCATTTTATATTTTTGTTAATATAAGAATTCAGCGAAATTCTATCACATTTGTTCAATTTACGTCGCTCATATTTCCGATAGCGTACTGGGCTAGGCGGCATCTTAAAGCGCGTGGAATCGCGAGTAAAATGCACTGTTAAACTTCAATGATAGGGCAGTCAGAGACCCGATTAGATCATTTTATATTATGGTTAATATAAGAATTCAGCGAAATTCTATCACATTTGTTCAATTTGCGTCGCTCATATTTCAGATAGCGTATTGGGCTAAGCGGCATCTCAAAGCGCATGAAATGGCGCGTAAAATGCGCTATTAAACTTCTAGGATAAGGCAAACGGAGACCCGATTAGTTCATTTTATATTACCGTTAATATAAGAATTCAGCGTAATTCTATCACATTTCTTCAAATTACGTCGCTCCTATTTCAGATAGCGTACTGGGCTGGCCGGCATCTTAATCCGCGTGGAATGGCGAGTAAAATGCACTATTAAGCCTCTATGATAGGGCATTCACAGACCCGATTAGATCATTTTATATTTTGTTTAATATAAGATTTCAGGGAAATTCTATCACATTTGTTCAATTTAAGTCGCTCCTATTTCAGTTAGCGTATTGGGCTAACCGGCATCTCAAAGCGCATGAAATGGCGAGCAAAATGCACTATTACACTTCTAGGGTAGGGCAAACAGAGACCCGATTAGATCATTTTGTACTATGGTTAATTTAAGAATTCAGCAAAATTCTATCACGTTTGTTCAATTTACGTCGCTCCTATTGCAGATAGCGTGTTGGGTTAAGCGGCATCTCGAAGCGCATGAAATGGCGAGAATAATTCACTATTAAACTTCTAGGATAAGGCAAACAGATACCCGATTAGATCATTTTATATTATGGTTAATATAAGAATTCAGCGAAATTCTATCACATTTGTTCAATTTACGTCGCTCATATTTCAGATAGCGTATTGGGCAAAGCGGCATCTCAAAGCGCATGAAATGACGAGTAAAATGCACTATTAAAGTTCTAGGGTAGGGCAAACAGAGACCCGATTAGATCATTTTATATTATGGTTAATTTAATAATTGAGCGAAATTCTATCACATTCGTTCAATTTACGTCGCTCCTATTTCAGATAGCGTATTGGGCAAAGCGGCATCTCAAAGCGCATGAAATAACGAGTAAAATGCACTATTAAAGTTCTAGGGTAGGGCAAACAGAGACCCGATTAGATCATTTTATATTATGGTTAATTTAAGAATTGAGCGAAATTCTATCACATTCGTTCAATTTACGTCGCTCCTATTTCAGATAGCGTATTGGGCAAAGCGGCATCTCAAAGCGCATGAAATGACGAGTAAAATGCACTGTTAAACTTCTAGGGTAGGGCAAGCAGAGACCCGATTAGATCATTTTATATTATGGTTAATTTAAGAATTCAGCAAAATTCTATCACATTTGTTCAATTTACGTCGCTCCTATTTCGGATAGCGTACTGGGCTAGGCGGCATCCTAAAGCGCGTGGAGTGGCGAGTAAAATGCACTGTTAACTTCAATGATAGGACAGTCAGAGACCCGATTAGATCATTTTATATTTTGTTTAATATAAGATTTCAGGGAAATCCTATCACATTTGTTCTATTTACGTCGCTCCTATTTCAGTTAGCGTATTGGGCTAACCGGCATCTCAAAGCGCATGAAATGGCGAATAAAATGGACTATTAAACTTCTAGGGTAGGGCAAACAGAGACCCGATTAGATCATTTTATATTACGGTTAATATAAGAATTCAGCGTAATTCTATCACATTTCTTCAAATTACGTCGCTCCTATTTCAGATAGCGTACTGGGCTGGCCGGCATCTTAAAGCGCGTGGAATGGCGAGTAAAATGCACTATTAAACTTCTATGATAGGGCAATCAGTGACCTGATTAGATCATTTTATATTATAGTTAATATAAGAATTCAGCGAAATTCTATCACATTTGTTCAACTTACGTCGCTCCTATTTCAGATAGCGTATTGGGCTAAGCGGCACCTCAAAGCGCATGAAATGGCGAGTGAAATGCACTATTAGACTTCTATGGTAGGGCGAACAGAGACCCGATTGGATCATTTTACATTAAGGTTTATATAAGAATTCACGGAAATTCTATCACATTTGTTCAATTTACGTCGCTCCTATTTCAGATAGCGTATTGGGCTAAGCGGCCTCTCAAAGCGCATGAAATGATGCGTAAAATGCGCTATTAAACTTCTAGGATAAGGCAAACGGAGACCCGATTTGTTCATTCTATATTACGGTTAATATAAGAATTCAGCGTAATTCTATCACATTTCTTCAAATTACGTCGCTCCTATTCCAGATAGCGTACTGGGCTGGCCGGCATCTTAATCCGCGTGGAATGGCGAGTAAAATGCACTATTAAGCTTCTATGAATGGGCATTCACAGACCCGATTAGATCATTTTATATTTTGTTTAATATAAGATTTCAGGGAAATTCTATCACATTTGTTCAATTTACGTCGCTCATATTTCAGATACGGTATTGGGCTAAGCGGCATCTCAAAGCGCATGAAATGGCGAGTAGAATGCACTATTAAACTTCTAGGGTAGTGCAAACAGAGACCCGATTAGATCATTTTATATTTTGGTTAATATAAGAATTCAACGAAATTCTATCACATTTGTAAAATCTACGTCGCTCCTATTACATATAGCTTATTGGGCTTAGCGGCATCTCAAAGCGCATGAAATGACGAGTGAAATGCACTATTAAACTTCTAGGGTAGGGCAAACAGAGACCCGATTAGATCATTTTGTACTATGGTTAATTTAAGAATTCAGCAAAATTCTATCACGTTTGTTCAATTTACGTCGCTCCTATTGCAGATAGCGTGTTGGGTTAAGCGGCATCTCGAAGCGCATGAAATGGCGAGTATAATGCACTATTAAACTTCTAGGATAAGGCAAACAGATACCCGATTAGATCATTTTATATTATGGTTAATATAAGAATTCAGCGAAATTCTATCACATTTGTTCAATTTACGTCGCTCATATTTCAGATAGCGTATTGGGCTAAGCGGCATCTCAAAGCGCATGAAATGGCAAGTAAAATGCACTATTAAACTTCTAGGGTAGGGCAATCAGTGACCCGATTAGATCATTTTATATTATGGTTAATATAAGAATTCAGCGAAATTCTATCACATTTGTTCAATTTACGTCGCTCATATTTCAGATAGCGTATTGGGCTAAGCGGCATCTCAAAGCGCATGAAATGGCGAGCAAAATGCACTATTAAACTTCTAGGGTAGGGCAAACAGAGACCCGATTAGATCATTTTATATTTTTGTTAATATAAGAATTCAGCGAAATTCTATCACATTTGTTCAATTTACGTCCCTCATATTTCCGATAGCGTACTGGGCTAGGCGGCATCTTAAAGCGCGTGGAATCGCGAGTAAAATGCACTGTTAAACTTCAATGATAGGGCAGTCAGAGACCCGATTAGATCATTTTATATTATGGTTAATATAAGAATTCAGCGAAATTCTATCACATTTGTTCAATTTGCGTCGCTCATATTTCAGATAGCGTATTGGGCTAAGCGGCATCTCAAAGCGCATGAAATGGCGCGTAAAATGCGCTATTAAACTTCTAGGATAAGGCAAACGGAGACCCGATTAGTTCATTTTATATTACCGTTAATATAAGAATTCAGCGTAATTCTATCACATTTCTTCAAATTACGTCGCTCCTATTTCAGATAGCGTACTGGGCTGGCCGGCATCTTAATCCGCGTGGAATGGCGAGTAAAATGCACTATTAAGCCTCTATGATAGGGCATTCACAGACCCGATTAGATCATTTTATATTTTGTTTAATATAAGATTTCAGGGAAATTCTATCACATTTGTTCAATTTAAGTCGCTCCTATTTCAGTTAGCGTATTGGGCTAACCGGCATCTCAAAGCGCATGAAATGGCGAGCAAAATGCACTATTACACTTCTAGGGTAGGGCAAACAGAGACCCGATTAGATCATTTTGTACTATGGTTAATTTAAGAATTCAGCAAAATTCTATCACGTTTGTTCAATTTACGTCGCTCCTATTGCAGATAGCGTGTTGGGTTAAGCGGCATCTCGAAGCGCATGAAATGGCGAGAATAATTCACTATTAAACTTCTAGGATAAGGCAAACAGATACCCGATTAGATCATTTTATATTATGGTTAATATAAGAATTCAGCGAAATTCTATCACATTTGTTCAATTTACGTCGCTCATATTTCAGATAGCGTATTGGGCAAAGCGGCATCTCAAAGCGCATGAAATGACGAGTAAAATGCACTATTAAAGTTCTAGGGTAGGGCAAACAGAGACCCGATTAGATCATTTTATATTATGGTTAATTTAATAATTGAGCGAAATTCTATCACATTCGTTCAATTTACGTCGCTCCTATTTCAGATAGCGTATTGGGCAAAGCGGCATCTCAAAGCGCATGAAATGACGAGTAAAATGCACTATTAAAGTTCTAGGGTAGGGCAAACAGAGACCCGATTAGATCATTTTATATTATGGTTAATTTAAGAATTCAGCAAAATTCTATCACATTTGTTCAATTTACGTCGCTCCTATTTCGGATAGCGTACTGGGCTAGGCGGCATCCTAAAGCGCGTGGAGTGGCGAGTAAAATGCACTGTTAAACTTCTAGGGTAGGGCAAGCAGAGACCCGATTAGATCATTTTATATTATGGTTAATTTAAGAATTCAGCAAAATTCTATCACATTTGTTCAATTTACGTCGCTCCTATTTCGGATAGCGTACTGGGCTAGGCGGCATCCTAAAGCGCGTGGAGTGGCGAGTAAAATGCACTGTTAACTTCAATGATAGGACAGTCAGAGACCCGATTAGATCATTTTATATTTTGTTTAATATAAGATTTCAGGGAAATCCTATCACATTTGTTCTATTTACGTCGCTCCTATTTCAGTTAGCGTATTGGGCTAACCGGCATCTCAAAGCGCATGAAATGGCGAATAAAATGGACTATTAAACTTCTAGGGTAGGGCAAACAGAGACCCGATTAGATCATTTTATATTACGGTTAATATAAGAATTCAGCGTAATTCTATCACATTTCTTCAAATTACGTCGCTCCTATTTCAGATAGCGTACTGGGCTGGCCGGCATCTTAAAGCGCGTGGAATGGCGAGTAAAATGCACTATTAAACTTCTATGATAGGGCAATCCGTGACCTGATTAGATCATTTTATATTATAGTTAATATAAGAATTCAGCGAAATTCTATCACATTTGTTCAACTTACGTCGCTCCTATTTCAGATAGCGTATTGGGCTAAGCGGCACCTCAAAGCGCATGAAATGGCGAGTGAAATGCACTATTAGACTTCTATGGTAGGGCGAACAGAGACCCGATTGGATCATTTTACATTAAGGTTTATATAAGAATTCACGGAAATTCTATCACATTTGTTCAATTTACGTCGCTCCTATTTCAGATAGCGTATTGGGCTAAGCGGCCTCTCAAAGCGCATGAAATGATGCGTAAAATGCGCTATTAAACTTCTAGGATAAGGCAAACGGAGACCCGATTTGTTCATTCTATATTACGGTTAATATAAGAATTCAGCGTAATTCTATCACATTTCTTCAAATTACGTCGCTCCTATTTCAGATAGCGTACTGGGCTGGCCGGCATCTTAATCCGCGTGGAATGGCGAGTAAAATGCACTATTAAGCTTCTATGAATGGGCATTCACAGACCCGATTAGATCATTTTATATTTTGTTTAATATAAGATTTCAGGGAAATTCTATCACATTTGTTCAATTTACGTCGCTCATATTTCAGATACGGTATTGGGCTAAGCGGCATCTCAAAGCGCATGAAATGGCGAGTAGAATGCACTATTAAACTTCTAGGGTAGTGCAAACAGAGACCCGATTAGATCATTTTATATTTTGGTTAATATAAGAATTCAACGAAATTCTATCACATTTGTAAAATCTACGTCGCTCCTATTACATATAGCTTATTGGGCTTAGCGGCATCTCAAAGCGCATGAAATGACGAGTGAAATGCACTATTAAACTTCTAGGGTAGGGCAAACAGAGACCCGATTAGATCATTTTATATAATGGTTAATTTAAGAATTCAGCAAAATTCTATCACATTTGTTCAATTTACGTCGCTCCTATTTCAGATAGCGTACTGGGCTAGGCGGCATCTTAAAGCGGGTGGAATGGCGAGTAGAATGCACTATTAAACTTCTAGGATAAGGCAAACAGATACCCGATTAGATCATTTTATATTATGGTTAATTTAAGAATTCAGCGAAATTCTATCACATTTGTTCCATTTACGTCGCTCCAATTTCAGATAGCGTATTGGGCTAAGCGGCATCTCAAAGCGCATGAAATGGCGAATAAAATGCACTATTAAACTTCTAGGGTAGGGCGAACAGAGACCCGAGCAGATCATTTTACATTATGGTTAATAAAAGAATTAAGCGTAATTCTATCACATTTGTTCAACTTACGTCGCTCCTATTTCAGATAGCGTATTGGGCTAAGCGGCATCTCAAGGCGCATGAAATGGCGAGTGAAATGCACTATTAGACTTCTATGGTAGGGCGAACAGAGACCCGATTGGATCATTTTACATTAAGGTTAATATAAGAATTCACGGAAATTCTATCACATTTGTTCAATTTACGTCGCTCCCATTCCAGACAGCGTATTGGGCTAAGCGGCATCTCAAAGCGCATGAAATGGCGAGTAAAATGCGCTATTAAACTTCTAGGATAAGGCAAACAGAGACCCGATTAGATCATTTTATATTTTGTTTAATATAAGATTTCAGGGAAATAGTATCACATTTGTTCAATTTACGTTGCTCCTATTCCAGATAGCGTATTCGGCTAAGCGGCATCTCAAAGCGCATGAAATGACGAGTAGAATGCACTATCAAACTTCTAGGGTAGGGCAAGCATAGACCCGATTAGATCATTTTATATTATGGTTAATTTAAGAATTCAGCAAAATTCTATCACATTCGTTCAATTTAGGTCGCTCCTATTTCAGATAGCGTATTGGGCTAAACGGCATCTCAAAACGCATGAAATGGCGAGTGAAATGCACTATAAGACTTCTATGGTAGGGCGAACAGAGACCAGATTAGATCATTTTACATTCTGGTTAATAAAATAATTCAGGGAAATTCTATCACATTTGTTCAATTTACGTCGCTCCTATTTCAGATAGCGTATTGGGCTACGCGGCATCTCAAAGTGCATGAAATGGCGACTAAAATGCACTATTAAACTTCTAGGCTAGGGCGAACAGAGACCCGATTAGATCATTTTACATTCTGGTTAATAAAATAATTCAGCGAAATTCTATCACATTTCTTCAAATTACGTCGCTCCTATTTCAGATAGCGTACTGGGCTGACCGGCATCTTAAAGCGCGTGGAATGGCGAGTAAAATGCACTATTAAACTTCTATGATAGGGCAATCAGTGACCCGATTAGATCATTTTATATTATAGTTAATTTAAGAATTCAGCGAAATTCTATCACATTTGTTCAATTTACGTCGCACCTGTTTCAGATAGCGTATTGTGCTAAGCGGCATCTCAAAGCGCATGAAATGGCGAGCAAAATGCACTGTTAAACTTCTAGGGTAGGGCAAACAGAGACCCGATTAGATCATTTTATATTATAGTTAATTTAAGAATTCAGCGATATTCTATCACATTTGTTCAATTTACGTCGCTCCTATTTCAGATAGCGTATTGGGCTAAGCGGCATCTCAAAGCGCATGAAATGGCGAGCAAAATGCACTGTTAAACTTCTAGGGTAGGGCAAACAGAGACCCGATTAGATCATTTTGTACAATGGTTAATTTAAGAATTCAGCAAAATTCAATCACATTTCTTCAAGTTACGTCGCTCCTATTTCAGATAGCGTACTGGGCTAGGCGGCATCTTAAAGCGCGTGGAATGGCGAGTAAAATGCACTACTAATCTTCTATGATAGGGCAAACAGAGACCCGGTTAGATCATTTTATATTATGGTTAATTTAAGAATTCAACAAGATTCTATCACATTTGTTGAATTTACGTCGCTCCTATTTCAGTTAGCGTACTGGGCTAGGCGGCATCTTAAAGCGCGTGGAATCGCGAGTAAAATGCACTGTTAAACTTCAATGATATGGCAGTCAGAGACCCGATTAGATCATTTTATATTTTGTTTAATATAAGATTTCAGGGAAATCCTATCACATTTGTTCTATTTACGTCGCTCCTATTTCAGTTAGCGTATTGGGCTAACCGGCATCTCAAAGCGCATGAAATGGCGAATAAAATGGACTATTAAACTTCTAGGGTAGGGCAAACAGAGACCCGATTAGATCATTTATATTACGGTTAATATAAGAATTCAGCGTAATTCTATCACATTTCTTCAAATTACGTCGCTCCTATTTCAGATAGCGTACTGGGCTGGCCGGCATCTTAAAGCGCGTGGAATGGCGACTAAAATGCACTATTAAACTTCTATGATAGGGCAATCAGTGACCCGATTAGATCATTTTATATTATAGTTAATTTAAGAATTCAGCGAAATTCTATCACATTTGTTCAATTTACGTCGCACCTGTTTCAGATAGCGTATTGGGCGAAGCGGCATCTCAAAGCGCATGAAATGGCGAGTAAAATGCAATACTAAACTTCTAGGATGAGGCAAACAGAGACCCGATTAGATCATTTTACATTTTTGTTAATATAAGAATTCAGCGAAATTCTATCACATTTGTTCAATTTACGTCGCTCATATTTCCGATAGCGTATTGGGCTAAGCGGCATCTCAAAGCGCATGAAATGGCGAGTAAAATGCACTATTAAACTTCTAGGGTAGGGCAATCAGTGACCCGATTAGATCATTTTATATTATAGTTAATTTAAGAATTCAGCGATATTCTATCACATTTGTTCAATTTACGTCGCAACTATTGCAGATAGCGTATTGGGTTTAGCGGCACCTCAAAGCACATGAAATTGCGAGTAAAATGCACTATTAAACTTCTAGGGTAGAGCAAACAGAGACCCGATTAGATCATTTTATATTATGGTTAATATAAGAATTCAGCGAAATTCTATCACATTTGTTCAATTTGCGTCGCTCATATTTCAGATAGCGTATTGGGATAAGCGGCATCTCAAAGCGCATGAAATGGCGCGTAAAATGCGCTATTAAACTTCTAGGATAAGGCAAACGGAGACCCGATTAGTTCATTTTATATTACGGTTAATATAAGAATTCAGCGTAATTCTATCACATTTGTTCATTTACGTCGCTCCTATTTCAGATAGCCTACTGACCTACGCGGCATCTTAAAGCGCGTGGAAGGGCGAGTAAAATGCACTACTAAACTTCTATGATAGAGCAATCAGAGACCCGATTAGATCATTTTATATTTTGTTTAATATAAGATTTCAGGGAAATTCTATCACATTTGTTCAATTTACGTCGCTCCTATTTCAGATAGCGTATTGGGCTAAGCCGGATCTCAAAGCGCATGAAATGGCGACTAAAATGCACTATTAAACTTCTAGGGTAGGGCAAACAGAGACCCGATTAGATCATTTTATATTATGGTTAATTTAAGAATTCAGCAAAATTCTATCACATTTGTTCAACTTACGTCGCTCCTATTTCAGATAGCGTATTGGGCTAAGCGGCATCTCAAAGCGCATGAAATGGCGAGTGAAATGCACTATAAGACTTCTATGGTAGGGCGAACGGAGACCAGATTAGATCATTTTACATTCTGGTTTATAAAATAATTCAGCGAAATTCTATCACATTTGTTCAACTTTCGTCGCTCCTATTTCAGATAGCGTATTGAGCTAAGCGGCATCTCGAAGCGCATGAAATGGCGAGTATAATGCACTATTAAACTTCTAGGATAAGGCAAACAGATACCCGGTTAAATCACTTTATATTACGGTTAATATAAGAATGCAGCGTAATTCTATCACATTTGTTCAAGTTACGTCGCTCCTATTTCAGATAGCGTACTGGGCTAGGCGGCGCCTTAAAGCGCGTGGAATGGCGAGTAAAATGCACTACTAATCTTCTATGATAGGGCAATCAGAGACCCGATTAGATCATTTTATATTTTGTTTAATATAAGATTTCAGGGAAATTCTATCACATTTGTTCAATTTACGTCGCTCCTATTTCAGATAGCGTATTGGGCTAAGCGGCAACTGAAAGCGCATGAAATGACGAGTGAAATGCACTATTAAACTTCTAGGGTAGGGCGAACAGAGACCCGATTAGATCATTTTACATTAAGGTTAATATAAGAATTCAGGGAAATTCTATCACATTTGTTCAATTTACGTCGCTCCTATTTCAGATAGCGTATTGGGCTACGCGGCATCACAAAGCGCATGAAATGGCGAATAAGATGCACTATTAAACTTCTAGGCTAGGGCGAACAGAGACCCGATTAGATCATTTTACATTCTGGTTAATAAAATAATTCAGCGAAATTCTATCACATTTGTTCAACTTTCGTTGCTCCTATTTCAGATAGCGTATTGGGTTACGCGGCATCTCAAAGCGCATGAAATGGCGAGTAAAATGCACTATTAAACTTCTAGGGTAGGGCAAACAGAGACCCGATTAGATCATTTTATATTATGGTTAATTTAAGAATTCAGCGTAATTCTATCACATTTCTTCAAATTACGTCGCTCCTATTTCAGATAGCGTACTGGGCTACGCGGCATCACAAAGCGCATGAAATGGCGAATAAGATGCACTATTAAACTTCTAGGCTAGGGCGAACAGAGACCCGATTAGATCATTTTACATTCTGGTTAATAAAATAATTCAGCGAAATTCTATCACATTTGTTCAACTTTCGTTGCTCCTATTTCAGATAGCGTATTGGGTTACGCGGCATCTCAAAGCGCGTGGAATGGCGAGTAAAATGCACTATTAATCTTCTATGATAGGGCAATCCGTGACCCGATTAGATAATTTTATATTATAGTTAATTTAAGAATTCAGCGAAATTCTATCACATTTGTTCAATTTACGTCGCTCCTATTTCAGATAGCGTATTGGGCTAAGCGGCATCTCAAAGCGCATGAAATGGCGAGCAAAATGCACTATTAAACTTCTAGGGTAGGGCAAACAGAGACCCGATTAGATCATTTTGTACTATGGTTAAATTAAGAATTCAGCAAAATTCTATCACGTTTGTTCAATTTACGTCGCTCCTATTGCAGATAGCGTGTTGGGTTAAGCGGCATCTCGAAGCGCATGAAATGGCGAGTATAATGCACTATTAAACTTCTAGGATAAGGCAAACAGATACCCGATTAGATCATTTTATATTATGGTTAATATAAGAATTCAGCGAAATTCTATCACATTTGTTCAATTTACGTCGCTCATATTTCAGATAGCGTATTGGGCTAAGCGGCATCTCAAAGCGCATGAAATGGCAAGTAAAATGCACTATTAAACTTCTAGGGTAGGGCAATCAGTGACCCGATTAGATCATTTTATATTATAGTTAATTTAAGAATTCAGCGAAATTCTATCACATTTGTTCAATTTACGTCGCTCCTATTTCAGATAGCGTATTGGGCTATGCGGCATCTTAAAGCGCTCGGAATGGCGAGTAAAATGCACTATTAAACTTCTATGCTAGGGCAATCAGAGACCCGATTAGATCATTTTATATTTTGGTTAATATAAGAATTCAGTGAAATTCTATCACATTTTTTCAATTTACGTCGCTCCTATTTCAGATAGCGTATTGGGCACAGCGGCATCTCAAAGCGTATGAAATGGCGAGTAAAATGCACTATTAAACTTCTAGGGTAGGGCAAGCAGAGACCCGATTAGATCATTTTATATTATGGTTAATTTAAGAATTCAGCAAAATTCTATCACATTCGTTCAATTTAGGTCGCTCCTATTTTAGATAGCGTATTGGGCTAAGCGGCATCTCAAAGCGCATGAAATGGCGAGTGAAATGCACTATAAGACTTCTATGGTAGGGCGAACAGAGACCAGATTAGATCATTTTACATTCTGGTTAATAAAATAATTCAGCGAAATTCTATCACATTTGTTCAACTTTCGTCGCTCCTATTTCAGATAGCGTATTGAGCTAAGCGGCAACTGAAAGCACATGAAATGACGAGTGAAATGCACTATTAAACTTCTAGGGTAGGGCGAACAGAGACCCGATTAGATCATTTTATATTACGGTTAATATAAGAATTCAGCGTAATTCTATCACATTTCTTCAAATTACGTCGCTCCTATTTCAGATAGTGTACTGGGCTGGCCGGCATCTTAAAGCGCGTGGAATGGCGAGTAAAGTGCACTATTAAACTTCTATGATAGGGCAATCAGTAACCCGATTAGATAATTTTATATTATAGTTAATTTAAGAATTCAGCGAAATTCTATCACATTTGTTCAATTTACGTCGCACCTGTTTCAGATAGCGTATTGGGCTAAGCGGCATCTCAAAGCGCATGAAATGGCGAGTAAAATGCAATACTAAACTTCTAGGATAAGGCAAACAGAGACCCGATTAGATCATTTTATATTTTTGTTAGTATAAGATTTCAGCGAAATTCTATCACATTTGTTCAATTTACGTCGCTCATATTTCCGATAGCGTATTGGGCTAAGCGGCATCTCAAAGCGCATGAAATGGCGAGTAAAATGCACTATTAAACTTCTAGGGTAGGGCAATCAGTGACCCGATTAGATCATTTTATATTATAGTTAATTTAAGAATTCAGCGATATTCTATCACATTTGTTCAATTTACGTCGCTCCTATTGCAGATAGCGTATTGGGTTAAGCGGCACCTCAAAGCGCATGAAATTGCGAGTAAAATGCACTATTAAACTTCTAGGGTAGAGCAAACAGAGACCCGATTAGATCATTTTATATTATGGTTAATATAAGAATTCAGCGAAATTCTATCACATTTGTTCAATTTGCGTCGCTCATATTTCAGATAGCGTATTGGGCTAAGCGGCATCTCAAAGCGCATGAAATGGCGCGTAAAATGCGCTATTAAACTTCTAGGATAAGGCAAACGGAGACCCGATTAGTTCATTTTATATTACGGTTAATATAAGAATTCAGCGTAATTCTATCACATTTCTTCAAATTACGTCGCTCCTATTTCAGATAGCGTACTGGGCTGGCCGGCATCTTAATCCGCGTGGAATGGCGAGTAAAATGCACTATTAAGCTTCTATGATAGGGCATTCACAGACCCGATTAGATCATTTTATATTTTGTTTAATATAAGATTTCAGGGAAATTCTATCACATTTGTTCAATTTACGTCGCTCCTATTTCAGTTAGCGTATTGGGCTAACCGGCATATCAAAGCGCATGAAATGGCGAATAAAATGGACAATTAAACTTCTAGGGTAGGGCAAACGGAGACCCGATTAGATCATTTTATATTACGGTTAATATAAGAATTCAGCGTAATTCTATCACATTTCTTCAAATTACGTCGCTCCTATTTCAGATAGCGTACTGGGCTGGCCGGCATCTTAAAGCGCGTGGAATGCCGAGTAAGATGCACTATTAACCTTCTATGACAGGGCAATCAGTGACCCGATTAGATAATTTTATATTATAGTTAATTTAAGAATTCAGCGAAATTCTATCACATTTGTTCAATTTACGTCGCTCCTATTTCAGATAGCGTATTGGGCTAAGCGGCATCTCAAAGCGCATGAAATGGCGAGCAAAATGCACTATTAAACTTCTATGATAGGGCAATCAGTGACCCGATTAGATCCTTTTATATTATAGGTAATTTAAGAATTCAGCGAAATTCTATCACATTTGTTCAATTTACGTCGCTCCTATTTCAGATAGCGTATTGGGCTAAGCGGCATCTCAAAGCGCATGAAATGGCGAGCAAAATGCACTATTAAACTTCTATGGTAGGGCAAACAGAGACCCGATTAGATCATTTTATATTTTTGTTAATATAAGAATTCAGCGAAATTCTATCACATTTGTTCAATTTACGTCGCTCATATTTCCGATAGCGTATTGGGCTAAGCGGCATCTCAAAGCGCATGAAATGGCGAGTAAAATGCAGTATTAAACTTCTAGGGTAGGGCAATCAGTGACCCGATTAGATCATTTTATATTATAGTTAATTTAAGAATTCAGCAAAATTCTATCACATTTGTTCAATTTACGTCGCTCCTATTTCAGATAGCGTATTGGGCTAAGCGGCATCTCAAAGCGCATGGAATGGCGAGCAAAATGCACTATTAAACTTCTAGGGTAGGGCAAACAGAGACCCGATTAGATCATTTTGTACTATGGTTAATTTAAGAATTCAGCAAAATTCTATCACGTTTGTTCAATTTACGTCGCTCCTATTGCAGATAGCGTGTTGGGTTAAGCGGCATCTCGAAGCGCATGAAATGGCGAGTATAATGCACTATTAAACTTCTAGGATAAGGCAAACAGATACCCGATTAGATCATTTTATATTACGGTTAATATAAGAATTCAGCGTAATTCTATCACATTTCTTCAAATTACGTCGCTCCTATTTCAGATAGTGTACTGGGCTGGCCGGCATCTTAAAGCGCGTGGAATGGCGAGTAAAATGCACTATTAAACTTCTATGATAGGGCAATCAGTAACCCGATTAGATAATTTTATATTATAGTTAATTTAAGAATTCAGCGAAATTCTATCACATTTGTTCAATTTACGTCGCACCTGTTTCAGATAGCGTATTGGGCTAAGCGGCATCTCAAAGCGCATGAAATGGCGAGTAAAATGCAATACTAAACTTCTAGGATAAGGCAAACAGAGACCCGATTAGATCATTTTATATTTTTGTTAGTATAAGATTTCAGCGAAATTCTATCACATTTGTTCAATTTACGTCGCTCATATTTCCGATAGCGTATTGGGCTAAGCGGCATCTCAAAGCGCATGAAATGGCGAGTAAAATGCACTATTAAACTTCTAGGGTAGGGCAATCAGTGACCCGATTAGATCATTTTATATTATAGTTAATTTAAGAATTCAGCGATATTCTATCACATTTGTTCAATTTACGTCGCTCCTATTGCAGATAGCGTATTGGTTAAGCGGCACCTCAAAGCGCATGAAATTGCGAGTAAAATGCACTATTAAACTTCTAGGGTAGAGCAAACAGAGACCCGATTAGATCATTTTATATTATGGTTAATATAAGAATTCAGCGAAATTCTATCACATTTGTTCAATTTGCGTCGCTCATATTTCAGATAGCGTATTGGGCTAAGCGGCATCTCAAAGCGCATGAAATGGCGCGTAAAATGCGCTATTAAACTTCTAGGATAAGGCAAACGGAGACCCGATTAGTTCATTTTATATTACGGTTAATATAAGAATTCAGCGTAATTCTATCACGTTTCTTCAAATTACGTCGCTCCTATTTCAGATAGCGTACTGGGCTGGCCGGCATCTTAATCCGCGTGGAATGGCGAGTAAAATGCACTATTAAGCTTCTATGATAGGGCATTCACAGACCCGATTAGATCATTTTATATTTTGTTTAATATAAGATTTCAGGGAAATTCTATCACATTTGTTCAATTTACGTCGCTCCTATTTCAGTTAGCGTATTGGGCTAACCGGCATATCAAAGCGCATGAAATGGCGAATAAAATGGACAATTAAACTTCTAGGGTAGGGCAAACGGAGACCCGATTAGATCATTTTATATTACGGTTAATATAAGAATTCAGCGTAATTCTATCACATTTCTTCAAATTACGTCGCTCCTATTTCAGATAGCGTACTGGGCTGGCCGGCATCTTAAAGCGCGTGGAATGCCGAGTAAGATGCACTATTAACCTTCTATGACAGGGCAATCAGTGACCCGATTAGATAATTTTATATTATAGTTAATTTAAGAATTCAGCGAAATTCTATCACATTTGTTCAATTTACGTCGCTCCTATTTCAGATAGCGTATTGGGCTAAGCGGCATCTCAAAGCGCATGAAATGGCGAGCAAAATGCACTATTAAACTTCTATGATAGGGCAATCAGTGACCCGATTAGATCCTTTTATATTATAGGTAATTTAAGAATTCAGCGAAATTCTATCACATTTGTTCAATTTACGTCGCTCCTATTTCAGATAGCGTATTGGGCTAAGCGGCATCTCAAAGCGCATGAAATGGCGAGCAAAATGCACTATTAAACTTCTATGGTAGGGCAAACAGAGACCCGATTAGATCATTTTATATTTTTGTTAATATAAGAATTCAGCGAAATTCTATCACATTTGTTCAATTTACGTCGCTCCTATTTCAGATAGCGTATTGGCCTAAGCGGCATCTCAAAGCGCATGAAATGGCGAGCAAAATGCACTATTAAACTTCTAGGGTAGGGCAAACAGAGACACGATTAGATCATTTTGTACTATGGTTAATTTAAGAATTCAGCAAAATTCTATCACGTTTGTTCAATTTACGTCGCTCCTATTGCAGATACCGTGTTGGGTTAAGCGGCATCTCGAAGCGCATGAAATGGCGAGTATAATGCACTATTAAACTTCTAGGATAAGGCAAACAGATACCCGATTAGATCATTTTATATTATGGTTAATATAAGAATTCAGCGAAATTCTATCACATTTGTTCAATTTACGTCGCTCATATTTCAGATAGCGTATTGGGCTAAGCGGCATCTCAAAGCGCATGAAATGGCAAGTAAAATGCACTATTAAACTTCTAGGGTAGGGCAATCAGTGACCAGATTAGATCATTTTATATTATGGTTAATATAAGAATTCAGCGAAATTCTATCACATTTGTTCAATTTACGTCGCTCATATTTCAGATAGCGTATTGGGCTAAGCGGCATCTCAAAGCGCATGAAATGGCGAGTAAAATGCAGTATTAAACTTCTAGGGTAGGGCAATCAGTGACCCGATTAGATTATTTTATATTATAGTTAATTTAAGAATTCAGCGATATTCTATCACATTTGTTCAATTTACGTCGCTCCTATTTCAGATAGCGTATTGGGCTAAGCGGCATCTCAAAGCGCATGAAATGGCGAGCAAAATGCACTATTAAACTTCTAGGGTAGGGCAAACAGAGACCCGATTAGATCATTTTGTACTATGGTTAATTTAAGAATTCAGCAAAATTCTATCACGTTTGTTCAATTTACGTCGTTCCTATTGCAGATAGCGTGTTGGGTTACGCGGCATCTCGAAGCGCATGAAATGGCGAGTATAATGCACTATTAAACTTCTAGGATAAGGCAAACAGATACCCGATTAGATCATTTTATATTATGGTTAATATAAGAATTCAGCGAAATTCTATCACATTTGTTCAATTTACGTCGCTCATATTTCAGATAGCGTATTGGGCTAAGCGGCATCTCAAAGCGCATGAAATGGCAAGTAAAATGCACTATTAAACTTCTAGGGTAGGGCAATCAGTGACCCGATTAGATCATTTTATATTATAGTTAATTTAAGAATTCAGCGAAATTCTATCACATTTTTCAATTTACGTCGCTCCTATTTCAGATAGCGTATTGGGCTATGCGGCATCTTAAAGCGCTCGGAATGGCGAGTAAAATGCACTATTAAACTTCTATGCTAGGGCAATCAGAGACCCGATTAGATCATTTTATATTTTGGTTAATATAAGAATTCAGTGAAATTCTATCACATTTTTTCAATTTACGTCGCTCCTATTTCAGATAGCGTATTGGGCACAGCGGCATCTCAAAGCGTATGAAATGGCGAGTAAAATGCACTATTAAACTTCTAGGGTAGGGCAAGCAGAGACCCGATTAGATCATTTTATATTATGGTTAATTTAAGAATTCAGCAAAATTCTATCACATTCGTTCAATTTAGGTCGCTCTTATTTTAGATAGCGTATTGGGCTAAGCGGCATCTCAAAGCGCATGAAATGGCGAGTGAAATGCACTATAAGACTTCTATGGTAGGGCGAACAGAGACCAGATTAGATCATTTTACATTCTGGTTAATAAAATAATTCAGCGAAATTCTATCACATTTGTTCAACTTTCGTCGCTCCTATTTCAGATAGCGTATTGAGCTAAGCGGCAACTGAAAGCACATGAAATGACGAGTGAAATGCACTATTAAACTTCTAGGGTAGGGCGAACAGAGACCCGATTAGATCATTTTATATTACGGTTAATATAAGAATTCAGCGTAATTCTATCACATTTCTTCAAATTACGTCGCTCCTATTTCAGATAGTGTACTGGGCTGGCCGGCATCTTAAAGCGCGTGGAATGGCGAGTAAAGTGCACTATTAAACTTCTATGATAGGGCAATCAGTAACCCGATTAGATAATTTTATATTATAGTTAATTTAAGAATTCAGCGAAATTCTATCACATTTGTTCAATTTACGTCGCACCTGTTTCAGATAGCGTATTGGGCTAAGCGGCATCTCAAAGCGCATGAAATGGCGAGTAAAATGCAATACTAAACTTCTAGGATAAGGCAAACAGAGACCCGATTAGATCATTTTATATTTTTGTTAGTATAAGATTTCAGCGAAATTCTATCACATTTGTTCAATTTACGTCGCTCATATTTCCGATAGCGTATTGGGCTAAGCGGCATCTCAAAGCGCATGAAATGGCGAGTAAAATGCACTATTAAACTTCTAGGGTAGGGCAATCAGTGACCCGATTAGATCATTTTATATTATAGTTAATTTAAGAATTCAGCGATATTCTATCACATTTGTTCAATTTACGTCGCTCCTATTGCAGATAGCGTATTGGGTTAAGCGGCACCTCAAAGCGCATGAAATTGCGAGTAAAATGCACTATTAAAGTTCTAGGGTAGAGCAAACAGAGACCCGATTAGATCATTTTATATTATGGTTAATATAAGAATTCAGCGAAATTCTATCACATTTGTTCAATTTGCGTCGCTCATATTTCAGATAGCGTATTGGGCTAAGCGGCATCTCAAAGCGCATGAAATGGCGCGTAAAATGCGCTATTAAACTTCTAGGACAAGGCAAACGGAGACCCGATTAGTTCATTTTATATTACGGTTAATATAAGAATTCAGCGTAATTCTATCACATTTCTTCAAATTACGTCGCTCCTATTTCAGATAGCGTACTGGGCTGGCCGGCATCTTAATCCGCGTGGAATGGCGAGTAAAATGCACTATTAAGCTTCTATGATAGGGCATTCACAGACCCGATTAGATCATTTTATATTTTGTTTAATATAAGATTTCAGGGAAATTCTATCACATTTGTTCAATTTACGTCGCTCCTATTTCAGTTAGCGTATTGGGCTAACCGGCATATCAAAGCGCATGAAATGGCGAATAAAATGGACAATTAAACTTCTAGGGTAGGGCAAACGGAGACCCGATTAGATCATTTTATATTACGGGTAATATAAGAATTCAGCGTAATTCTATCACATTTCTTCAAATTACGTCGCTCCTATTTCAGATAGCGTACTGGGCTGGCCGGCATCTTAAAGCGCGTGGAATGCCGAGTAAGATGCACTATTAACCTTCTATGACAGGGCAATCAGTGACCCGATTAGATAATTTTATATTATAGTTAATTTAAGAATTCAGCGAAATTCTATCACATTTGTTCAATTTACGTCGCTCCTATTTCAGATAGCGTATTGGGCTAAGCGGCATCTCAAAGCGCATGAAATGGCGAGCAAAATGCACTATTAAACTTCTATGATAGGGCAATCAGTGACCCGATTAGATCCTTTTATATTATAGGTAATTTAAGAATTCAGCGAAATTCTATCACATTTGTTCAATTTACGTCGCTCCTATTTCAGATAGCGTATTGGGCTAAGCGGCATCTCAAAGCGCATGAAATGGCGAGCAAAATGCACTATTAAACTTCTATGGTAGGGCAAACAGAGACCCGATTAGATCATTTTATATTTTTGTTAATATAAGAATTCAGCGAAATTCTATCACATTTGTTCAATTTACGTCGCTCATATTTCCGATAGCGTATTGGGCTAAGCGGCATCTCAAAGCGCATGAAATGGCGAGTAAAATGCAGTATTAAACTTCTAGGGTAGGGCAATCAGTGACCCGATTAGATCATTTTATATTATAGTTAATTTAAGAATTCAGCAAAATTCTATCACATTTGTTCAATTTACGTCGCTCCTATTTCAGATAGCGTATTGGGCTAAGCGGCATCTCAAAGCGCATGAAATGGCGAGCAAAATGCACTATTAAACTTCTAGGGTAGGGCAAACAGAGACCCGATTAGATCATTTTGTACTATGGTTAATTTAAGAATTCAGCAAAATTCTATCACGTTTGTTCAATTTACGTCGCTCCTATTGCAGATAGCGTGTTGGGTTAAGCGGCATCTCGAAGCGCATGAAATGGCGAGTATAATGCACTATTAAACTTCTAGGATAAGGCAAACAGATACCCGATTAGATCATTTTATATTACGGTTAATATAAGAATTCAGCGTAATTCTATCACATTTCTTCAAATTACGTCGCTCCTATTTCAGATAGTGTACTGGGCTGGCCGGCATCTTAAAGCGCGTGGAATGGCGAGTAAAATGCACTATTAAACTTCTATGATAGGGCAATCAGTAACCCGATTAGATAATTTTATATTATAGTTAATTTAAGAATTCAGCGAAATTCTATCACATTTGTTCAATTTACGTCGCACCTGTTTCAGATAGCGTATTGGGCTAAGCGGCATCTCAAAGCGCATGAAATGGCGAGTAAAATGCAATACTAAACTTCTAGGATAAGGCAAACAGAGACCCGATTAGATCATTTTATATTTTTGTTAGTATAAGATTTCAGCGAAATTCTATCACATTTGTTCAATTTACGTCGCTCATATTTCCGATAGCGTATTGGGCTAAGCGGCATCTCAAAGCGCATGAAATGGCGAGTAAAATGCACTATTAAACTTCTAGGGTAGGGCAATCAGTGACCCGATTAGATCATTTTATATTATAGTTAATTTAAGAATTCAGCGATATTCTATCACATTTGTTCAATTTACGTCGCTCCTATTGCAGATAGCGTATTGGGTTAAGCGGCACCTCAAAGCGCATGAAATTGCGAGTAAAATGCACTATTAAACTTCTAGGGTAGAGCAAACAGAGACCCGATTAGATCATTTTATATTATGGTTAATATAAGAATTCAGCGAAATTCTATCACATTTGTTCAATTTGCGTCGCTCATATTTCAGATAGCGTATTGGGCTAAGCGGCATCTCAAAGCGCATGAAATGGCGCGTAAAATGCGCTATTAAACTTCTAGGATAAGGCAAACGGAGACCCGATTAGTTCATTTTATATTACGGTTAATATAAGAATTCAGCGTAATTCTATCACATTTCTTCAAATTACGTCGCTCCTATTTCAGATAGCGTACTGGGCTGGCCGGCATCTTAATCCGCGTGGAATGGCGAGTAAAATGCACTATTAAGCTTCTATGATAGGGCATTCACAGACCCGATTAGATCATTTTATATTTTGTTTAATATAAGATTTCAGGGAAATTCTATCACATTTGTTCAATTTACGTCGCTCCTATTTCAGTTAGCGTATTGGGCTAACCGGCATATCAAAGCGCATGAAATGGCGAATAAAATGGACAATTAAACTTCTAGGGTAGGGCAAACGGAGACCCGATTAGATCATTTTATATTACGGTTAATATAAGAATTCAGCGTAATTCTATCACATTTCTTCAAATTACGTCGCTCCTATTTCAGATAGCGTACTGGGCTGGCCGGCATCTTAAAGCGCGTGGAATGCCGAGTAAGATGCACTATTAACCTTCTATGACAGGGCAATCAGTGACCCGATTAGATAATTTTATATTATAGTTAATTTAAGAATTCAGCGAAATTCTATCACATTTGTTCAATTTACGTCGCTCCTATTTCAGATAGCGTATTGGGCTAAGCGGCATCTCAAAGCGCATGAAATGGCGAGCAAAATGCACTATTAAACTTCTATGATAGGGCAATCAGTGACCCGATTAGATCATTTTATATTATAGGTAATTTAAGAATTCAGCGAAATTCTATCACATTTGTTCAATTTACGTCGCTCCTATTTCAGATAGCGTATTGGGCTAAGCGGCATCTCAAAGCGCATGAAATGGCGAGCAAAATGCACTATTAAACTTCTATGGTAGGGCAAACAGAGACCCGATTAGATCATTTTATATTTTTGTTAATATAAGAATTCAGCGAAATTCTATCACATTTGTTCAATTTACGTCGCTCATATTTCCGATAGCGTATTGGGCTAAGCGGCATCTCAAAGCGCATGAAATGGCGAGTAAAATGCAGTATTAAACTTCTAGGGTAGGGCAATCAGTGACCCGATTAGATCATTTTATATTATAGTTAATTTAAGAATTCAGCGATATTCTATCACATTTGTTCAATTTACGTCGCTCCTATTTCAGATAGCGTATTGGGCTAAGCGGCATCTCAAAGCGCATGAAATGGCGAGCAAAATGCACTATTAAACTTCTAGGGTAGGGCAAACAGAGACCCGATTAGATCATTTTGTACTATGGTTAATTTAAGAATTCAGCAAAATTCTATCACGTTTGTTCAATTTACGTCGCTCCTATTGCAGATAGCGTGTTGGGTTAAGCGGCATCTCGAAGCGCATGAAATGGCGAGTATAATGCACTATTAAACTTCTAGGATAAGGCAAACAGATACCCGATTAGATCATTTTATATTATGGTTAATGTAAGAATTCAGCGAAATTCTATCACATTTGTTCAATTTACGTTGCTCATATTTCAGATAACGTATTGGGCTAAGCGGCATCTCAAAGCGCATGAAATGGCAAGTAAAATGCACTATTAAACTTCGAGGGTAGGGCAATCAGTGACCCGATTAGATCATTTTATATTATAGTTAATTTAAGAATTCAGCGAAATTCTATCACATTTGTTCAATTTACGTCGCTCCTATTTCAGATAGCGTATTGGGCTATGCGGCATCTTAAAGCGCTCGGAATGGCGAGTAACATGCACTATTACACTTCTATGATAGGGCAATCAGAGACCCGATTAGATCATTTTATATTTTGGTTAATATAAGAATTCAGTGAAATTCTATCACATTTGTTCAATTTACGTCGCTCCTATTTCAGATAGCGTATTGGGCAAAGCGGCATCTCAAAGCGTATGAAATGGCGAGTAAAATACACTATTAAACTTCTAGGGTAGGGCAAGCAGAGACCAGATTAGATCATTTTATATTATGGTTAATTTAAGAATTCAGCAAAATTCTATCACGTTTGTTCAATTTAGGTCGCTCCTATTTCAGATAGCGTATTGGGCTAAGCGGCATCTCAAAGCGCATGAAATGGCGAGTATAATGCACTATTAAACTTCTAGGATAAGGCAAACAGATACCCGATTAGATCATTTTATATAATGGTTAATATAAGAATTCAGCGAAATTCTATCACATTTGTTCAATTTACGTCGCTCATATTTCAGATAGCGTATTGGGCTAAGCGGCATCTCAAAGCGCATGAAATGGCAAGTAAAATGCACTATTAAACTTCTAGGGTAGGGCAATCAGTGACCCGATTAGATCATTTTATATTATAGTTAATTTAAGAATTCAGCGAAATTCTATCACATTTGTTCAATTTACGTCGCTCCTATTTCAGATAGCGTATTGGGCTATGCGGCATCTTAAAGCGCTCGGAATGGCGAGTAAAATGCACTATTAAACTTCTATGCTAGGGCAATCAGAGACCCGATTAGATCATTTTATATTTTGGTTAATATAAGAATTCAGTGAAATTCTATCACATTTTTTCAATTTACGTCGCTCCTATTTCAGATAGCGTATTGGGCACAGCGGCATCTCAAAGCGTATGAAATGGCGAGTAAAATGCACTATTAAACTTCTAGGGTAGGGCAAGCAGAGACCCGATTAGATCATTTTATATTATGGTTAATTTAAGAATTCAGCAAAATTCTATCACATTCGTTCAATTTAGGTCGCTCCTATTTTAGATAGCGTATTGGGCTAAGCGGCATCTCAAAGCGCATGAAATGGCGAGTGAAATGCACTATAAGACTTCTATGGTAGGGCGAACAGAGACCAGATTAGATCATTTTACATTCTGGTTAATAAAATAATTCAGCGAAATTCTATCACATTTGTTCAACTTTCGTCGCTCCTATTTCAGATAGCGTATTGAGCTAAGCGGCAACTGAAAGCACATGAAATGACGAGTGAAATGCACTATTAAACTTCTAGGGTAGGGCGAACAGAGACCCGATTAGATCATTTTATATTACGGTTAATATAAGAATTCAGCGTAATTCTATCACATTTCTTCAAATTACGTCGCTCCTATTTCAGATAGTGTACTGGGCTGGCCGGCATCTTAAAGCGCGTGGAATGGCGAGTAAAATGCACTATTAAACTTCTATGATAGGGCAATCAGTGACCCGATTAGATAATTTTATATTATAGTTAATTTAAGAATTCAGCGAAATTCTATCACATTTGTTCAATTTACGTCGCACCTGTTTCAGATAGCGTATTGGGCTAAGCGGCATCTCAAAGCGCATGAAATGGCGAATAAAATGCACTCTTAAACTTCTAGGTTAGGGCGAACAGAGACCCGATCAGATCATTTTATATTATGGTTAATTTAAGAATTCAGCAAAATTCTATCACATTTGTTCAATTTACGTCGCTCCTATTTCAGATACCGTAGTGGGCTCGGCGGCATCTTAAAGCGCGTGGAATGGCGAGTGAAATGCACTATTAGACTTCTATCGTAGGGCGAACAGAGACCCGATTAGATCATTTAACATTAAGGTTAATATAAGAATTCAGGGAAATTCTATCACATTTGTTCAATTTACGTCGCTCCTATTCCAGATAGCGTATTGGGCTATGCGGCATCTCAAAGCACATGAAATGGCGAGTAAAATGCACTGTTAACCTTCTAGGGTATGTCAAACAGAGACCCGATTAGATCATTTTATATTATGGTTAATTTAAGAATTCAGCAAAATTCTATCACGTTTGTTCAATTTACGTCGCTCCTATTGCAGATAGCGTGTTGGGTTAAGCGGCATCTCGAAGCGCATGAAATGGCGAGTATAATGCACTATTAAACTTCTAGGATAAGGCAAACAGATACCCGATTAGATCATTTTATATTATGGTTAATATAAGAATTCAGCGAAATTCTATCACATTTGTTCAATTTACGTCGCTCATATTTCAGATAGCGTATTGGGCTAAGCGGCATCTCAAAGCGCATGAAATGGCGAGCAAAATGCACTATTAAACTTCTAGGGTAGGGCAATCAGTGACCCGATTAGATCCTTTTATATTATAGTTAATTTAAGAATTCAGCGAAATTCTATCACATTTGTTCAATTTACGTCGCTCCTATTTCAGATCGCGTAATGGGCTAAGCGGCATCTCAAAGCGCATGAAATGGCGAGCAACATGCACTATTAAACTTCTATGGTAGGGCAAACAGAGACCCGATTAGATCATTTTATATTTTTGTTAATATAAGAATTCAGCGAAATTCTATCACATTTGTTCAATTTACGTCGCTCATATTTCCGATAGCGTATTGGGCTAAGCGGCATCTCAAAGCGCATGAAATGGCGAGCAAAATGCAGTATTAAACTTCTAGGGTAGGGCAATCAGTGACCCGATTAGATCATTTTATATTATAGTTAATTTAAGAATTCAGCGATATTCTATCACATTTGTTCAATTTACGTCGCTCCTATTTCAGATAGCGTATTGGGCTAAGCGGCATCTCAAAGCGCATGAAATGGCGAGCAAAATGCACTATTAAACTTCTAGGGTAGGGCAAACAGAGACCCGATTAGATCATTTTGTACTATGGTTAATTTAAGAATTCAGCAAAATTCTATCACGTTTGTTCAATTTACGTCGCTCCTATTGCAGATAGCGTGTTGGGTTAAGCGGCATCTCGAAGCGCATGAAATGGCGAGTATAATGAACTATTAAACTTCTAGGATAAGGCAAACAGATACCCGATTAGATCATTTTATATTATGGTTAATATAAGAATTCAGCGAAATTCTATCACATTTGTTCAATTTACGTCGCTCATATTTCAGATAACGTATTGGGCTAAGCGGCATCTCAAAGCGCATGAAATGGCAAGTAAAATGCACTATTAAACTTCGAGGGTAGGGCAATCAGTGACCCGATTAGATCATTTTATATTATAGTCAATTTAAGAATTCAGCGAAATTCTATCACATTTGTTCAATTTACGTCGCTCCTACTTCAGATAGCGTATTGGGCTATGCGGCATCTTAAAGCGCTCGGAATGGCGAGTAAAATGCACTATTACACTTCTATGCTAGGGCAATCAGAGACCCGATTAGATCATTTTATATTTTGGTTAATATAAGAATTCAGTGAAATTCTATCACATTTGTTCAATTTACGTCGCTCCTATTTCAGATAGCGTATTGGGCAAAGCGGAATCTCAAAGCGTATGAAATGGCGAGTAAAATGCACTATTAAACTTCTAGGGTAGGGCAAGCAGAGACCAGATTAGATCATTTTATATTATGGTTAATTTAAGAATTCAGCAAAATTCTATCACGTTTGTTCAATTTAGGTCGCTCCTATTTCAGATAGCGTATTGGGCTAAGCGGCATCTCAAAGCGCATGAAATGGCGAGTATAATGCACTATTAAACTTCTAGGATAAGGCAAACAGATACCCGATTAGATCATTTTATATTATGGTTAATATAAGAATTCAGCGAAATTCTATCACATTTGTTCAATTTACGTCGCTCATATTTCAGATAACGTATTGGGCTAAGCGGCATCTCAAAGCGCATGAAATGGCAAGTAAAATGCACTATTAAACTTCGAGGGTAGGGCAATCAGTGACCCGATTAGATCATTTTATATTATAGTTAATTTAAGAATTCAGCGAAATTCTATCACATTTGTTCAATTTACGTCGCTCCTATTTCAGATAGCGTATTGGGCTATGCGGCATCTTAAAGCGCTCGGAATGGCGAGTAAAATGCACTATTAAACTTCTATGCTAGGGCAATCAGAGACCCGATTAGATCATTTTATATTTTGGTTAATATAAGAATTCAGTGAAATTCTATCACATTTTTTCAATTTACGTCGCTCCTATTTCAGATAGCGTATTGGGCACAGCGGCATCTCAAAGCGTATGAAATGGCGAGTAAAATGCACTATTAAACTTCTAGGGTAGGGCAAGCAGAGACCCGATTAGATCATTTTATATTATGGTTAATTTAAGAATTCAGCAAAATTCTATCACATTCGTTCAATTTAGGTCGCTCCTATTTTAGATAGCGTATTGGGCTAAGCGGCATCTCAAAGCGCATGAAATGGCGAGTGAAATGCACTATAAGACTTCTATGGTAGGGCGAACAGAGACCAGATTAGATCATTTTACATTCTGGTTAATAAAATAATTCAGCGAAATTCTATCACATTTGTTCAACTTTCGTCGCTCCTATTTCAGATAGCGTATTGAGCTAAGCGGCAACTGAAAGCACATGATATGACGAGTGAAATGCACTATTAAACTTCTAGGGTAGGGCGAACAGAGACCCGATTAGATCATTTTATATTACGGTTAATATAAGAATTCAGCGTAATTCTATCACATTTCTTCAAATTACGTCGCTCCTATTTCAGATAGTGTACTGGGCTGGCCGGCATCTTAAAGCGCGTGGAATGGCGAGTAAAATGCACTATTAAACTTCTATGATAGGGCAATCAGTGACCCGATTAGATAATTTTATATTATAGTTAGTTTAAGAATTCAGCGAAATTCTATCACATTTGTTCAATTTACGTCGCACCTGTTTCAGATAGCGTATTGGGCTAAGCGGCATCTCAAAGCGCATGAAATGGCGAGTAAAATGCAATACTAAACATCTAGGATAAGGCAAACAGAGACCCGATTAGATCATTTTATATTTTTGTTAGTATAAGATTTCAGCGAAATTCTATCACATTTGTTCAATTTACGTCGCTCATATTTCCGATAGCGTATTGGGCTAAGCGGCATCTCAAAGCGCATGAAATGGCGAGTAAAATGCACTATTAAACTTCTAGGGTAGGGCAATCAGTGACCCGATTAGATCATTTTATATTATAGTTAATTTAAGAATTCAGCGATATTCTATCACATTTGTTCAATTTACGTCGCTCCTATTGCAGATAGCGTATTGGGTTAAGCGGCACCTCAAAGCGCATGAAATTGCGAGTAAAATGCACTATTAAACTTCTAGGGTAGAGCAAACAGAGACCCGATTAGATCATTTTATATTATGGTTAATATAAGAATTCAGCGAAATTCTATCACATTTGTTCAATTTGCGTCGCTCATATTTCAGATAGCGTATTGGGCTAAGCGGCATCTCAAAGCGCATGAAATGGCGCGTAAAATGCGCTATTAAACTTCTAGGATAAGGCAAACGGAGACCCGATTAGTTCATTTTATATTACGGTTAATATAAGAATTCAGCGTAATTCTATCACATTTCTTCAAATTACGTCGCTCCTATTTCAGATAGCGTACTGGGCTGGCCGGCATCTTAATCCGCGTGGAATGGCGAGTAAAATGCACTATTAAGCTTCTATGATAGGGCATTCACAGACCCGATTAGATCATTTTATATTATGTTTAATATAAGATTTCAGGGAAATTCTATCACATTTGTTCAATTTACGTCGCTCCTATTTCAGTTAGCGTATTGGGCTAACCGGCATCTCAAAGCGCATGAAATGGCGACTAAAATGGACAATTAAACTTCTAGGGTAGGGCAAACGGAGACCCGATTAGATCATTTTATATTACGGTTAATATAAGAATTCAGCGCAATTCTATCACATTTCTTCAAATTACGTCGCTCCTATTTCAGATAGCGTACTGGGCTGGCCGGCATCTTAAAGCGCGTGGAATGCCGAGTAAGATGCACTATTAAACTTCTATGACAGGGCAATCAGTGACCCGATTAGATAATTTTATATTATAGTTAATTTAAGAATTCAGCGAAATTCTATCACATTTGTTCAATTTACGTCGCTCCTATTTCAGATAGCGTATTGGGCTAAGCGGCATCTCAAAGCGCATGAAATGGCGAGCAAAATGCACTATTAAACTTCTATGATAGGGCAATCAGTGACCCGATTAGATACTTTTATATTATAGTTAATTTAAGAATTCAGCGAAATTCTATCACATTTGTTCAATTTACGTCGCTCCTATTTCAGATAGCGTATTGGGCTAAGCGGCATCTCAAAGCGCATGAAATGGCGAGCAAAATGCACTATTAAACTTCTATGGTAGGGCAAACAGAGACCCGATTAGATCATTTTATATTTTTGTTAATATAAGAATTCAGCGAAATTCTATCACATTTGTTCAATTTACGTCGCTCATATTTCCGATAGCGTATTGGGCTAAGCGGCATCTCAAAGCGCACGAAATGGCGAGTAAAATGCAGTATTAAACTTCTAGGGTAGGGCAATCAGTGACCCGATTAGATCATTTTATATTATAGTTAATTTAAGAATTCAGCGATATTCTATCACATTTGTTCAATTTACGTCGCTCCTATTTCAGATAGCGTATTGGGCTAAGCGGCATCTCAAAGCGCATGAAATGGCGAGCAAAATGCACTATTAAACTTCTAGGGTAGGGCAAACAGAGACCCAATTAGATCATTTTGTACTATGGTTAATTTAAGAATTCAGCAAAATTCTATCACGTTTGTTCAATTTACGTCGCTCCTATTGCAGATAGCGTGTTGGGCTAAGCGGCATCTCAAAGCGCATGAAATGGCAAGTAAAATGCACTATTAAACTTCGAGGGTAGGGCAATCAGTGACCCGATTAGATCATTTTATATTATAGTTAATTTAAGAATTCAGCGAAATTCTATCACATTTGTTCAATTTACGTCGCTCCTATTTCAGATAGCGTATTGGGCTATGCGGCATCTTAAAGCGCTCGGAATGGCGAGTAAAATGCACTATTACACTTCTATGCTAGGGCAATCAGAGACCCGATTAGATCATTTTATATTTTGGTTAATATAAGAATTCAGTGAAATTCTATCACATTTGTTCAATTTACGTCGCTCCTATTTCAGATAGCGTATTGGGCAAAGCGGCATCTCAAAGCGTATGAAATGGCGAGTAAAATGCACTATTAAACTTCTAGGGTAGGGCAAGCAGAGACCAGATTAGATCATTTTATATTATGGTTAATTTAAGAATTCAGCAAAATTCTATCACATTTGTTCAATTTAGGTCGCTCCTATTTCAGATAGCGTATTGGGCTAAGCGGCATCTCAAAGCGCATGAAATGGCGAGTGAAATGCACTATAAGACTTCTATGGTAGGGCGAACAGAGACCAGATTAGATCATTTTACATTCTGGTTAATAAAATAATTCAACGAAATTCTATCACATTTGTTCAACTTTCGTCGCTCCTATTTCAGATAGCGTATTGAGCTAAGCGGCAACTGAAAGCACATGAAATGACGAGTGAAATGCACTATTAAACTTCTAGGGTAGGGCGAACAGAGACCCGATTAGATCATTTTACATTAAGGTTAATATAAGAATTCAGGGAAATTCTATCACATTTGTTCAATTTACGTCGCTCCTATTTCAGATAGCGTACTGGGCTAGGCGGCATCTCAAAGCGCGTGAAATGGCGAGTAAAATGCACTACTAATCTTCTATGATAGGGCAATCAGAGACCTGATTAGATCATTTTATATTTTGTTTAATACAAGGTTTCAGGGAAATTCTATCACATTTGTTCAATTCGTGTCGCTGATATTTCAGATAGCGTATTGGGCTAAGCGGCATCTCAAAGCGCATGAAATGGCGAGTAAAATGCACTATTAAACTCCTAGGGTAGGGCAAACAGAGACCCGATTAGATCATTTTATATTATGGTTAATTTAAGAATTCAGCAAGATTCTATCACATTTGTTGAATTTACGTCGCTCCTATTTCAGATAGCGTACTGGGCTAGGCGGCATCTTAAAGCGCGTGGAATCGCGAGTAAAATGCACTGTGAAACTTCAATGATAGGGCAGTCAGAGACCCGATTAGATCATTTTATATTTTGTTTAATATAAGAATTCAGCGAAATTCTATCACATTTGTTCAATTTACGTCGCTCCTAATTCAGATAGCGTATTGGGCTAAGCGGCATCTCAAAGCGCATGAAATGACGAGTGAAATGCACTATTAAACTTCTAGGGTAGGGCAAACAGGGACCCGATTAGATCATTTTATATTATGGTTAATTTAAGAATTCAGCGAAATTCTATCACATTTGTTCAATTTACGTCGCTCCTATTTCAGATAGCGTATTGGGCTAAGCGGCATCTCAAAGCGCATGAAATGGCGTGTAAACTGCACGATTAAACTTCTAGGGTAGGGCAAACAGAGACCCGATTAGATCATTTTATATTTTGGTTAATATAAGTATTCAGCGAAATTCTATCACATTTGTTCAATTTACGTCGCTCCTATTTCAGACAGCTTATTGGGCTTAGCGGCATCTCAAGTCGCATGAAATGGCGAACAAAATGCACTATTAAACTTCTAGGCTAGGGCGAACAGAGACCAGATTAGATAATTGTATATTATAGTTAATTTAAGAATTCAGCGAAATTCTATCACATTTGTTCAATTTACGTCGCTCCTATTTCAGATAGCGTATTGGGCTAAGCGGCATCTCAAAGCGCGTGGAATGGCGAGTAAAATGCACTATTAAACTTCTATGATAGGGCAATCAGAGACCCGATTAGATCCTTTTATATTATAGTTAATTTAAGAATTCAGCGAAATTCTATCACATTTGTTCAATTTACGTCGCTCCTATTTCAGATAGCGTATTGGGCTAAGCGGCATCTCAAAGCGCATGAAATGGCGAGCAGAATGCACTATTAAACTTCTAGGGTAGGGCAAACAGGGACCCGATTAGATCATTTTATACTTTGGTTAATATAAGAATGCAGCGAAATTCTATCACATTTGTTCAATTTACGTCGCACCTGTTTCAGATAGCGTATTGGGCTAAGCGGCATCTCAAAGCGCATGAAATGGCGAGTACAATGCAATACTAAACTTCTAGGATAAGGCAAACAGAGACCCGATTAGATCATTTTATATTTTTGTTAGTATAAGAATTCAGCGAAATTCTATCACATTTGTTCAATTTACGTCGCTCATATTTCCGATAGCGTATTGGGCTAAGCGGCATCTCAAAGCGCATGAAATGGCGAGTAAAATGCACTATTAAACTTCTAGGGTTGGGCAATCAGTGACCCGATTAGATCGTTTTATATTATAGTTAATTTAAGAATTCAGCGATATTCCATCACATTTGTTCAATTTACGTCGCTCCTATTGCAGATAGCGTATTGGGTTAAGCGGCACCTCAAAGCGCATGAAATTGCGAGTAAAATGCACTATTAAACTTCTAGGGTAGAGCAAACACAGACTCGATTAGATCATTTTATATTATGGTTAATATAAGAATTCAGCGAAATTCTATCACATGTGTTCAATTTGCGTCGCTCATATTTCAGATAGCGTATTGGGCTAAGCGGCATCTCAAAGCGCATGAAATGGCGTGTAAACTGCACGATTAAACTTCTAGGGTAGGGCAAACAGAGACCCGATTAGATCATTTTATATTTTGGTTAATATAAGTATTCAGCGAAATTCTATCACATTTGTTCAATTTACGTCGCTCCTATTTCAGACAGCTTATTGGGCTTAGCGGCATCTCAAGTCGCATGAAATGGCGAACAAAATGCACTATTAAACTTCTAGGCTAGGGCGAACAGAGACCAGATTAGATAATTGTATATTATAGTTAATTTAAGAATTCAGCGAAATTCTATCACATTTGTTCAATTTACGTCGCTCCTATTTCAGATAGCGTATTGGGCTAAGCGGCATCTCAAAGCGCGTGGAATGGCGAGTAAAATGCACTATTAAACTTCTATGATAGGGCAATCAGAGACCCGATTAGATCTTTTTATATTATAGTTAATTTAAGAATTCAGCGAAATTCTATCACATTTGTTCAATTTACGTCGCTCCTATTTCAGATAGCGTATTGGGCTAAGCGGCATCTCAAAGCGCATGAAATGGCGAGCAGAATGCACTATTAAACTTCTAGGGTAGGGCAAACAGAGACCCGATTAGATCATTTTATATTTTTGTTAATATAAGAATTCAGCGAAATTCTATCACATTTGTTCAATTTACGTCGCTCATATTTCCGATAGCGTATTGGGCTAAGCGGCATCTCAAAGCGCATGAAATGGCGAGTAAAATGCACTATTAAACTTCTAGGGTAGGGCAATCAGTGACCCGATTAGATCATTTTATATTATAGTTAATTTAAGAATTCAGCGATATTCTACCACATTTGTTCAATTTACGTCGCTCCTATTTCAGATAGCGTATTGGGCTAAGCGGCATCTCAAAGCGCATGAAATGGCGAGCAAAATGCACTATTAAACTTCTAGGGTAGGGCAAACAGAGACCCGATTAGATCATTTTGTACTATGGTTAATTTAAGAATTCAGCAAAATTCTATCACGTTTGTTCAATTTACGTCGCTCCTATTGCAGATAGCGTGTTGGGTTAAGCGGCATCTCGAAGCGCATGAAATGGCGAGTATAATGCACTATTAAACTTCTAGGATAAGGCAAACAGATACCCGATTAGATCATTTTATATTATGGTTAATATAAGAATTCAGCGAAATTCTATCACATTTGTTCAATTTACGTCGCTCATATTTCAGATTGCGTATTGGGCTAAGCGGCATCTCAAATCGCATGAAATGGCAAGTAAAATGCACTATTAAACTTCTAGGGTAGGGCAATCAGTGACCCGATTAGATCATTTTATATTATAGTTAATTTAAGAATTCAGCGAAATTCTATCACATTTGTTCAATTTACGTCGCTCCTATTTCAGATAGCGTACTGGGCTAGGCGGCATCTTAGAGCGCGTGAAATGGCGAGTAAAATGCACTATTAAACTTCTATGATAGGGCAATCAGAGACCCGATTAGATTATTTTATATTTTGGTTAATATAAGAATTCAGGGAAATTCTATCACATTTGTTCAATTTACGTCGCTCCTATTTCAGATATCGTTTTGGGCTAAGCGGCATCTCAAAGCGCATGAAATGACGAGTGAAATGCACTATTAAACTTCTAGGGTAAGGCGAACAGAGTCCCGATTAGATCATCTTACATTAAGGTTAATATAAGTATTCAGGGAGATTCTATCACATTTGTTCAATTTACGTCGCTCCTATTTCAGGCAGCGTACTGGGCTAGGCGGCATCTTAAAGCGCTCGGAATGGCGAGTAAAATGCACTATTAAACTTCTATGCTAGGGCAATCAGAGACCCGATTAGATCATTTTATATTAGAGTTAATTTAAGAATTCAGCGAAATTCTATCACATTTGTTCAATTTACGTCGCTTCTATTTCAGATAGCGTATTGGGCTAAGCGGCATCTCAAAGCGCATGAAATGGCGAGCAGAATGCACTATTAAACTTCTAGGGTAGGGCAAACAGAGACCCGATTAGATCATTTTATGTTTTTGTTAATATAAGAATTCAGCGAAATTCTATCACATTTGTTCAGTTTACGTCGCTCATATTTCCGATAGCGTATTGGGCTAAGCGGCATCTCAAAGCGCATGAAATGGCGAGTAAAATGCACTTTTAAACTTCTAGGGTAGGGCAATCAGTGACCCGATTAGATCATTTTATATTATAGTTAATTTAAGAATTCAGCGATATTCTATCACATTTGTTCAATTTACGTCGCTCCTATTTCAGATAGCGTATTGGGCTAAGCGGCATCTCAAAGCGCATGAAATGGCGAGCAAAATGCACTATTAAACTTCTAGGGTAGGGCAAACAGAGACCCGGTTAGATCATTTTGTACTATGGTTAATTTAAGAATTCAGCAAAATTCTATCACGTTTGTTCAATTTACGTCGCTCCTATTGCAGATAGCATGTTGGGTTAAGCGGCATCTCGAATCGCATGAAATGGCGAGTATAATGCACTATTAAACTTCTAGGATAAGGCAAACAGATACCCGATTAGATCATTTTATATTATGGTTAATATAAGAATTCAGCGAAATTCTATAACATTTGTTCAATTTACGTCGCTCATATTTCAGATAGCGTATTGGGCTAAGCGGCATCTCAAAGCGCATGAAATGGCGTGTAAAATGCACTATTAACCTTCTGTGATAGGGCAATCAGAGACCAGATTAGATCATTTTATACTTTGGTTAATATAAGAATTCAGCGAAATTCTATCACATTTGTTCAATTTACGTCGCTCCTATTTCAGATAGCGTATTGGGCTAAGCGGCATCTCAAAGCGCATGAAATGACGAGTGAAATGCACTATTAAACTTCTAGGGTAGGGCAAACAGGGACCCGATTAGATCATTTTATATTATGGTTAATTTAAGAATTCAGCGAAATTCTATCACATTTGTTCAATTTACGTCGCTCCTATTTCAGATAGCGTATTGGGCTAAGCGGCATCTCAAAGCGCATGAAATGGCCTGTAAAATGCACGATTAAACTTCTAGGGTAGGGCAAACAGAGACCCGATTAGATCATTTTATATTTTGGTTAATATAAGTATTCAGCGAAATTCTATCACATTTGTTCAATTTACGTCGCTCCTATTTCAGATAGCGTATTGGGCTAAGCGGCATCTCAAAGCGCATGAAATGACGAGTGAAATGCACTATTATACATCTAGGGTAGGGTGAACAGAGACCCGAAGAGATCATTTTACATTAAGGTGAATATAACAATGCAGCGTAATTCTGTCACATTTGTTCAACTTACGTCGCTCCTTTTTCAGATAGCGTATTGGGTTAAGCGTCATCTCAAAGCGCATGAAATGACGAGTGAAATGCACTATTAAACTTCTAGGGTAGGGCGAACAGAGACCCGATTAGATCATTTTACATTAAGGTTAATATAAGTATTCAGCGAGATTCAATCACACTTGTTCAATTTACGTCGCTTCTATTTCAGACAGCGTACTGGGCTGGGCGGTATCTTAAAGCGCGTGGAATGGCGAGTAAAATGCACTATTAACCTTCTGTGATAGGGCAATCAGAGACCAGATTGGATCATTTTATACTTTGGTTAATATAAGAATTCAGCGAAATTCTATCACATTTGTTCAATTTACGTCGCTCCTATTTCAGATAGCGTATTGGGCTAAGCGGCATCTCAAAGCGCATGAAATGACGAGTGAAATGCACTATTAAACTTCTAGGGTAGGGCAAACAGGGACCCGATTAGATCATTTTATATTATGGTTAATTTAAGAATTCAGCGAAATTCTATCACATTTGTTCAATTTACGTCGCTCCTATTTCAGATAGCGTATTGGGCTAAGCGGCATCTCAAAGCGCATGAAATGGCGTGTAAAATGCACGATTAAACTTCTAGGGTAGGGCAAACAGAGACCCGATTAGATCATTTTATATTTTGGTTAATATAAGTATTCAGCGAAATTCTATCACATTTGTTCAATTTACGTCGCTCCTATTTCAGACAGCTTATTGGGCTTAGCGGCATCTCAAATCGCATGAAATGGCGAACAAAATGCACTATTAAACTTCTAGGCTAGGGCGAACAGAGACCAGATTAGATCATTTTATATTTTGGTTAATATAAGAATTCTGCGAAATTCTATCACATTTGTTCAAGTTACGTCGCTCCTATTTCAGATAGCGTACTGGGCTAGGCGGCATCTTAAAGCGCGTGGAATGGCGAGTAAAATGCACTATTAAACTTCTATGATAGGGCAATCAGAGACCCGATTAGATCATTTTATATTTTGGTTAATATAAGAATTCAACGAAATTCTATCACATTTGTAATATTTACGTCGCTCCTATTACAGATAGCTTATTGGGCTTAGCGGCATCTCAAAGCGCATGAAATGACGAGTGAAATGTACTATTAAACTTCTAGGGTAGGGCAAACAGGGACCCGATTAGATCATTTTATATTATGGTTAATTTAAGAATTCAGCGAAATTCTATCACATTTGTTCAATTTACGTCGCTCCTATTTCAGACAGCGTACTGGGCTAGGCGGCATCTTAAAGCGTGTGGAATGGCGAGTAAAATGCACTATCAATCTTCTATGATTGGGCAATCAAAGACCAGACTAGATCATTTTATACTTTGGTTAATATAAGAATTCAGCGAAATTCTATCACATTTGTTCAATTTACGTCGCTCCTATTTCAGATAGCGTATTGGGCTATGCGGCATCTCAAAGCGCATGAAATGACGAGTGAAATGCACTATTATACATCTAGGGTAGGGTGAACAGAGACCCGAAGAGATCATTTTACATTAAGGTGAATATAAGAATGCAGCGTAATTCTGTCACATTTGTTCAACTTACGTCGCTCATATTTCCGATAGCGTATAGGGCTAAGCGGCATCTCAAAGCGCATGAAATGACGAGTGAAATGCACTATTAAACTTCTAGGGTAGGGCAAACAAAGACCCGATTAGATCATTTTATATTATGGTTAATTTAAGAATTCAGCGAAATTCTATCACATTTGTTCAATTTACGTCGCTCCTATTTCAGATAGCGTATTGGGCTAAGCGGCATCTCAAAGCGCATGAAATGGCGAGCAAAATGCACTATTAAACTTCTATGATAGGGCAATCAGTGACCCGATTAGATCATTTTATATTATGGTTAATTTAAGAATTCAGCGAAATTCTATCACATTTGTTCAATTTACGTCGCTCCTATTTCAGATAGCGTATTGGGCTAAGCGGCATCTCAAAGCGCATGAAATGGCGAGCAAAATGCACTATTAAACTTCTATGATAGGGCAATCAGTGACCCGATTAGATCCTTTTATATTATAGTTAATTTAAGAATTCAGCGAAATTCTATCACATTTGTTCAATTTACGTCGCTCCTATTTCAGATAGCGTATTGGGCTAAGCGGCATCTCAAAGCGCATGAAATGGCGAGCAAAATGCACTATTAAACTTCTAGGGTAGGGCAAACAGAGACCCGATTAGATCATTTTATATTTTTGTTAATATAAGAATTCAGCGAAATTCTATCACATTTGTTCAATTTACGTCGCTCATATTTCCGATAGCGTATTGGGCTAAGCGGCATCTCAAAGCGCATGAAATGGCGAGTAAAATGCACTATTAAACTTCTAGGGTAGGGCAATCAGTGACCCGATTAGATCATTTTATATTTTGTTTAATATAAGATTTCAGGGAAATCCTATCACATTTGTTCTATTTACGTCGCTCCTATTTCAGTTAGCGGATTGGGCTGACCGGCATCTCAAAGCGCATGTAATGGCGAATAAAATGGACTATTAAACTTCTCGGGTAGGGCAAACAGAGACCCGATTAGATCATTTTATATTACGGTTAATATAAGAATTGAGCGTAATTCTATCACATTTCTTCAAATTACGTCGCTCCTATTTCAGATAGTGTACTGGGCTGGCCGGCATCTTAAAGCGCGTGGAATGGCGAGTAAAATGCACTATTAAACTTCTATGATAGGGCAATCAGTGACCCGATTAGATCATTTTATATTATAGTTAATTTTAGAATTCAGCGAAATTCTATCACATTTGTTCAATTTACGTCGCACCTGTTTCAGATAGCGTATTGGGCTAAGCGGCATCTCAAAGCGCATGAAATGGCGAGTAAAATGCAATACTAAACTTCTAGGATAAGGCAAACAGAGACCCGATTGGATCATTTTATATTTTTGTTAGTATAAGAATTCAGGGAAATTCTATCACATTTGTTCAATTTACGTCGCTCCTATTGCAGATAGCGTATTGGGTTAAGCGGCACCTCAAAGCGCATGCAATTGCCAGTAAAATGCACTATTAAACTTCTAGGGTAGAGCAAACAGAGACCCGATTAGATCATTTTATATTATGGTTAATATAAGAATTCAGCGAAATTCTATCACATTTGTTCAATTTGCGTCGCTCATATTTCAGATAGCGTATTGGGATAAGCGGCATCTCAAAGCGCATGAAATGGCGAATAAAATGGACTATTAAACTTCTCGGGTAGGGCAAACAGAGACCCGATTAGATCATTTTATATTACGGTTAATATAAGAATTCAGCGTAATTCTATCACATTTCTTCAAATTACGTCGCTCCTATTTCAGATAGTGTACTGGGCTGGCCGGCATCTTAAACCGCGTGGAATGGCGAGTAAAATGCACTACTAATCTTCTATGATAGGGCATTCACAGACCCGATTAGATCATTTTATATTTTGTTTAATATAAGATTTCAGGGAAATTCTATCACATTTGTTCAATTTACGTCGCTCATATTTCAGATAGCGTATTGGGCTAAGCGGCATCTCAAAGCGCATGAAATGGCGAGTAGAATGCACTATTAAACATCTAGGGTAGTGCAAACAGAGACCCGATTAGTTCATTTTATATTACGGTTAATATAAGAATTCAGCGTAATTCTATCGCATTTGTTCAATTTACGTCGGGCCTATTTCAGATAGCGTACTGGGCTAGGCGGCATCTTAGAGCGCGTGAAATGGCGAGTAAAATGCACTATTAAACTTCTATGATAGGGCAATCGGAGACCCGATTAGATTATTTTATATTTTGGTTAATATAAGAATTCAACGAAATTCTATCACATTTGTTCAATTTACGTCGCTCCTATTTCAGATAGCGTATTGGGCTATGCGGCATCTCAAAGCGCATGAAATGACGAGTGAAATGCACTATTATACATCTAGGGTAGGGTGAACAGAGACCCGAAGAGATCATTTTACATTAAGGTGAATATAAGAATGCAGCGTAATTCTGTCACATTTGTTCAACTTACGTCGCTCCTATTTCAGATAGCGTATTGGGTTAAGCGTCATCTCAAAGCGCATGAAATGACGTGTAAAATGCACTATTAAACTTCTAGGGTAGGGCAATCAGTGACCCGATTAGATCATTTTATATTATAGTTAATTTAAGAATTCAGCGATATTCTATCACATTTGTTCAATTTACGTCGCTCATATTTCCGATAGCGTATTGGGCTAAGCGGCATCTCAAAGCGCATGAAATGGCGAGTAAAATGCACTATTAAACTTCTAGGGTAGGGCAAACAGTGACCCGATTAGATCATTTTATATTATAGTTAATTTAAGAATTCAGCGATATTCTATCACATTTGTTCAATTTACGTCGCTCCTATTTCAGATAGCGTATTGGGCTAAGCGGCATCTCAAAGCACATGAAATGGCGAGCAAAATGCACTATTAAACTTCTAGGGTAGGGCAAACAGAGACCCGATTAGATCATTTTGTACTATGGTTAATTTAAGAATTCAGCAAAATTCTATCACGTTTGTTCAATTTACGTCGCTCCTATTGCAGATAGCGTGTTGGGTTAAGCGGCATCTCGAAGCGCATGAATTGGCGAGTATAATACACTATTAAACTTCTAGGATAAGGCAAACAGATACCCTATTAGATCATTTTATATTATGGTTAATATAAGAATTCAGCGAAATTCTATCACATTTGTTCAATTTACGTCGCTCATATTTCAGATAGCGTATTGGGCTAAGCGGCATCTCAAAGCGCATGAAATGGCAAGTAAAATGCGCTATTAAACTTCTAGGGTAGGGCAATCAGTGACCCGATTAGATCATTTTATATTATAGTTAATTTACGAATTCAGCGAAATTCTATCACATTTGTTCAATTTACGTCGCTCCTATTTCAGATAGCGTATTGGGCTATGCGGCATCTTAAAGCGCTCGGAATGGCGAGTAAAATGCACTATTAAACTTCTATGCTAGGGCAATCAGAGACCCGATTAGATCATTTTATATTTTGGTTAATATAAGAATTCAGTGAAATTCTATCACATTTGTTCAATTTACGTCGCTCCTATTTCAGATAGCGTATTGGGAATAGCGGCATCTCAAAGCGTATGAAATGGCGAGTAAAATGCACTATTAAACTTCTAGGGTAGGGCAAGCAGAGACCCGATTAGATCATTTTATATTATGGTTAATTTAAGAATTCAGCAAGATTCTATCGCATTTGTTGAATTTACGTCGCTCCTATTTCAGATAGCGTACTGGGCTAGGCGGCATCTTAAAGCGCGTGGAATCGCGAGTAAAATGCACTGTGAAACTTCAATGATAGGGCAGTCAGAGACCCGATTAGATCATTTTATATTTTGTTTAATATACGTTTTAAGGGAAATCCTATCACATTTGTTCTATTTACGTCGCTCCTATTTCAGTTAGCGGTTTGGGCTGACCGGCATCTCAAAGCGCATGAAATGGCGAGTAAAATGCAATACTAAACTTCTAGGATAAGGCAAACAGAGACCCGATTAGATCATTTTATATTTTTGTTAGTATAAGAATTCAGCGAAATTCTATCACATTTGTTCAATTTACGTCGCTCCTATTGCAGATAGCGTATTGGGTTAAGCGGCACCTCAAAGCGCATGAAATGGCGAGTAAAATGCGCTATTAAACTTCTAGGATAAGGCAAACAGAGACCCGATTAGATCATTTTATATTACGGTTAATATAAGAATTCAGCGTAATTCTATCACATTTGTTCAACTTACGTCGCTCCTATTTCAGACAGCGTACTGGGCTAGGCGGCAACTTAAAGCGCGTGGAATGGCGAGTAAAATGCACTACTAAACTTCTATGATAGGGCAATCAGAGACCCGATTAGATCATTTTATATTTTGTTTAATATAAGATTTCAGGGAAATAGTATCACATTTGTTCAATTTACGTCGCTCCTATTCCAGATAGCGTATTCGGCTAAGCGGCATCTCAAAGCGCATGAAATGACGAGTGAAATGCACTATTATACATCTAGGGTAGGGTGAACAGAGACCCGAAGAGATCATTTTACATTAAGGTGAATAGAAGAATGCAGCGTAATTCTGTCACATTCGTTCAATTTACGTCGCTCCTATTTCAGATAGCGTATTGGGCAAAGCGGCATCTCAAAGCGCATGAAATGATGAGTAAAATGCACTATTAAACTTCTAGGGTAGGGCAAGCAGAGACCCGATTAGATCATCTTGTATTATGGTTAATTTAAGAATTCAGCAAAATTCTATCACATTCGTTCAATTTAGGTCGCTCCTATTTCAGATAGCGTAATGGGCTAAGCGGCATCTCAAAGCGCATGAAATGGCGAGTGAAATGCACTATAAGACTTCTATGGTAGGGCGAACAGAGACCAGATTAGATCATTTTACATTCTGGTTAATAAAATAATTCAGCGAAACTCTATCACATTTGTTCAATTTACGTCGCTCCTATTTCAGATACCGTACTGGGCTCGGCGGCATCTTAAAGCGCGTGGAATGGCGAATGAAATGCACTATTAGACTTCTATCGTAGGGCGAACAGAGACCCGATTAGGTCATTTTATATTTTGTTTAATATAAGATTTCAGGGAAATTCTATCACATTTGTTCAATTTATGTCGCTCCTATTTCAGATAGCGTATTGGGCTAAGCGGCAACTGAAAGCGCATGAAATGACGAGTGAAATGCACTATTAAACTTCTAGGGTAGGGCGAACAGAGACCCGATTAGATCATTTTACATTAAGGTTAATATAAGAATTCAGGGAGATTCTATCACATTTGTTCAATTTACGTCGCTCCTATTTCAGATAGCGTATTGGGCTACGAGGCACCACAAAGCGCATGAAATGGCGAATAAAATGCACTATTAAACTTCTTGGCTAGGGCGAACAGAGACCCGATTAGAACATTTTACATTCTGGTTAATAAAATAATTCAGCGAAATTCTATCACATTTGTTCAACTTTCGTTGCTCCTATTTCAGATAGCGTATTGGGTTAAGCGGCATCTCAAAGCGCATGAAATGGCGAGTAAAATGCACTATTAAACTTCTAGGGTAGGGCAAACAGAGACCCGATTAGATCATTTCATATTATGGTTAATTTAAGAATTCAGCAAAATTCTATCACATTTGTTCAATTTACGTCGCTCATATTTCAGATAGCGTGTTGGGCTAAGCGGCATCTCAAAGCGCATGAAATGACGAGTGAAATGCACTATTAAACTTCTAGGGTAGGGCGAACAGAGTCCCGATTAGATCATTTTACATTAAGGTTAATATAAGTATTCAGGGAGATTCTATCACATTTGTTCAATTTACGTCGCTCCTATTTCAGACAGCGTACTGGGCTAGGCGGCATCTTAAAGCGTGTGGAATGGCGAGTAAAACGCACTATCAACCTTCTATGATTGGGCAATCAAAGACCAGACTAGATCATTTTATACTTTGGTTAATATAAGAATTCAGCGAAATTCTATCACATTTGTTCAATTTACGTCGCTCCTATTTCAGATAGCGTATTGGGCTATGCGGCATCTCAAAGCGCATGAAATGACGAGTGAAATGCACTATTATACATCTAGGGTAGGGTGAACAGAGACCCGAAGAGATCATTTTACATTAAGGTGAATAGAAGAATGCAGCGTAATTCTGTCACATTTGTTCAACTTACGTCGCTCCTATTTCAGATAGCGTATTGGGTTAAGCGTCATCTCAGAGCGCGTGAAATGACGAGTGAAATGCACTATTAAACTTCTAGGGTAGGGCGAACAGAGTCCCGATTAGATCATTTTACATTAAGGTTAATATAAGTATTCAGCGAGATTCTATCACATTTGTTCAATTTACGTCGCTTCTATTTCAGATAGCGTACTGGGCTAGGCGGCATCTTAAAGCGCGTGGAATGGCGAGTAAAATGCACTACTAAACTTCTATGATAGGGCAATCAGAGACCCGATTAGATCATTTTATATTTTGTTTAATATAAGATTTCAGGGAAATAGTTTCACATTTGTTCAATTTACGTCGCTCCTATATCAGATAGCGTATTCGGCTAAGCGGCATCGCAAAGCGCATGAAATGGCGAGTGAAATGCACCATTAGACTTCTATGGTAGGGCGAACAGAGACCCGATTAGATCATTTTACATTAAGGTTAATATAAGGATTCACGGAAATTCTATCACATTTGTTCAATTTACGTCGCTCCTATTTCAGATAGCGTATTGGGCTATGCGGCATCTCAAAGCGCATGAAATGGCGAGTAAAATGCACTATTAAACTTCTAGGGTAGGGCAAACAGAGACCCGATTAGATCATTTTATATTATGGTTAATTTAAGAATTCAGCCAAATTCTATCACATTTGTTCAATTTACGTCGCTCCTATTTCAGATAGCGTACTGGGCTAGGCGGAATCTCAAAGCGCGTGGATTGGCGAGTAAAATGCACTATTAATCTTCTAGGGTAGGGCGAACAGAGACCCGATAAGAACACTTTACATTAAGGTTAATATAAGAATTCAGCGAAAGTCTCTCACATTTGTTCAATTTACGTCGCTGATATTTCAGATAGCGTATTGGTCTAAGCGGCATCTCGATGCGCATGAAATGGCGAGTAAAATGCACTATTAAACTTCTAGGATAAGGCAAACAGAGACCCGATTCGATCATTTTATATTACGGTTAATATAAGAATTCAGCGTAATTCTATCACATTTGTTCAACGTACGTCGCTCCTATTTCAGATAGCGTATTGGGCTAAGCGGCATCTCAAAGCGCATGAAATGGCGAGTGAAATGCACTATTAGACTTCTATGGTAGGGCGAACAGAGACCCGATTGGATCATTTTACATTAAGGTTAATATAAGAATTCACGGAAATTCTATCACATTTGTTCAATTTACGTCGCTCCTATTCCAGATAGCGTATTGGGCTAAGCGGCATCTCAAAGCGCATGAAATGGCGAGTAAAATGCGCTATTAAACTTCTAGGATAAGGCAAACATAGACCCGATTAGATCATTTTATATTACGGTTAATATAAGAATTCAGCGTAATTCTATCACATTTGTTCAAGTTACGTCGCTCCTATTTCAGATAGCGTACTGGGCTATGCGGCATCTTAAAGCGCGTGGAATGGCGAGTAAAATGCACTACTAATCTTCTGTGATAGGGCAATCAGAGACCCGATTAGATCGTTTTATATTTTGATTTATATAAGATTTCAGGGAAATTCTATCACATTTGTTCAATTTACGTCGCTCCTATTTCAGATAGCGTATTGGGCTAAGCCGTATCTCAAAGCGCATGAAATGGTGACTAAAATGCACTATTAAACTTCTAGGGTAGGGCAAACAGAGACCCGATTAGATCATTTTATATTATGGTTAATTTAAGAATTCAGCAAAATTCTACCACATTTGTTCAATTTACGTCGCTCCTATTTCAGATAGCGTACTGGGCTAGGCGGCATCACAAAGCGCATGAAATGGCGAACAAAATGCACTATTAAACTTCTAGGCTATGGCGAACAGAGATCAGATTAGATCATTTTATATTTTGGTTAACATAAGAATTCTGCGAAATTCTATCACATTTGTTCAATTTACGTCGCTCCTATTTCAGATAGCTTATTGGGCTTAGCGGCATCTCAAAGCGCATGAAGTGACGAGTGAAATGCACTATTATACTTCTCGGGTAGGGCAAGCAGAGACCCGATTAGATCATTTTATATTATGGTTAATTTAAGAATTCAGCCAAATTCTATCACATTTGTTCAATTTACGTCGCTCCTATTTCAGATAGCGTACTGGGCTAGGCGGAATCTTAAAGCGCGTGGATTGGCGAGTAAAATGCACTATTAAACTTCTATGATAGGGCAATCAGAGACCCGATTAGATCATTTTATATTTTGATTAATATAAGATTTCAGCAAAATTCTATCACATTTGTTCAACTTACGTCGCTCCTATTTCAGATAGCGTACTGGGCTAGGCGGCAACTTAAAGCGCGTGGAATGGCGAGTAAAATGCACTATTAATCTTCTAGGGTAGGGCGAACAGAGACCCGATTAGAACACTTTACATTAAGGTTAATATAAGAATTCAGCGAAAGTCTCTCACATTTGTTCAATTTACGTCGCTGATATTTCAGATAGCGTATTGGGCTAAGCGGCATCTCAATGCGCATGAAATGGCGAGTAAAATGCACTATTAAACTTCTAGGATAAGGCAAACAGAGACCCGATTCGACCATTTTATATTACGGTTAATATAAGAATTCAGCGTAATTCTATCACATTTGTTCAACGTACGTCGCTCCTATTTCAGATAGCGTACTAGGCTAGGCGGCATCTTAAAGCGCGTGGAATGGCGGGTAAAATGCACTATTAAACTTCTATGATAGGGCTAGCAGAGACCCGATTAGATCATTTTATATTACGGTTAATATAAGAATTCAGCGTAATTCTATCACATTTGTTCAACTTACGTCGCTCCTATTTCAGATAGCGTACTGGGCTAGGCGGCATCGTAAAGCGCACGAAATGGCGAGTAAAATGCCCTATTAAACTTCTATGATAGGGCTATCAGAGACCCGATTAGATCATTTTATATTTTGGTTAATATAAGAATCCAGCGAAATTCTATCACATTCGTTCAATTTACGTCGCTCCTACTCCAGATAGCGTATTGGGCTAAGCGCCATCTCAAAGCGCATGAAATGGCAAGTAAAATGCACTATTATATTTCTAGGGTAGGGCAAGCAGAGACCCGATTAGATCATTTTATATTATGGTTAATTTAAGAATTCAGCCAAATTCTATCACATTTGTTCAATTTACGTCGCTCCTATTTCAGATAGCGTACTGGGCTAGGCGGAATCTTCAAGCGCGTGGATTGGCGAGTAAAATGCACTATTAAACTTCTATGATAGGGCAATCAGAGACCCGATTAGATCATTTTATATTTTGATTAATATAAGATTTCAGCAAAATTCTATCACATTTGTTCAACTTACGTCGCTCCTATTTCAGATAGCGTACTGGGCTAGGCGGCAACTTAAAGCGCGTGGAATGGCGAGTAAAATACACTACTAAATTTCTATGATAGGGCAATCAGAGACCCGATTAGATCATTTTATATTTTGTTTAATATAAGATTTCAGGGAAATAGTATCACATTTGTTCAATTTACGTCGCTCCTATTCCAGATAGCGTATTCGGCTAAGCGGCATCTCAAAGCGCATGAATTGACGAGGAAAATGCACTATTAAACTTCTAGGGTAGGGCAAGCAGAGACCCGATTAGATCATTTTATATTATGGTTAATTTAAGAATTCAGCAAAATTCTATCACATTCGTTCAATTTAGGTCGCTCCAATTTCAGATAGCGTATCGGGCTAAGCGGCATCTCAAAGCGCATGAAATGGCGAGTGAAATGCACTATAAGACTTCTATGGTAGGGCGAACAGAGACCAGATTAGATCATTTTACATTCTGGTTAATAAAATAATTCAGCGAAATTCTATCACATTTGTTCAACTTTCGTCGCTCCTATTTCAGATAGCGTATTGAGCTAAGCGGCATCTCGAAGCGCATGAAATGGCGAGTATAATGCACTATTAAACTTCTAGGATAAGGCAAACAGATACCCGATTAGATCATTTTATATTACGGTTAATATAAGAATGCAGCGTAATTCTATCACATTTGTTCAAGTTACGGCGCTCCTATTTCAGATAGCGTACTGGGCTAGGCGGCATCTTAAAGCGCGTGGAATGGCGAGTAAAATGCACTTTTAAACTTCTATGATAGGGCAATCAGAGACCCGATTAGATCATTTTATATTTTGTTTAATATAAGATTTCAGGGAAATTCTATCACATTTGTTCAATTTACGTCGCTCCTATTTCAGATAGCGTATTCGGCTAAGCGGCAACTGAAAGGGCATGAAATGACGAGTGAAATGCACTATTAAACTCCTAGGGTAGAGCGAACAGAGGCCCGATTAGATCATTTTACATTAAGGTTAATATAAGAATTCAGGGAAATTCTATCACATTTGTTCAATTTACGTCGCTCCTATTTCAGATAGCGTATTGGGCTACGCGGCACCTCAAAGCGCATGAAATGGCGAATAAAATGCACTATGAAACTTCTAGGCTAGGGCGAACAGAGACCCGATTAGATCATTTTACATTCTGGTTAATAAAATAATTCAGCGAAATTCTATCACATTTGTTCAACTTTCGTTGCTCCTATTTCAGATAGCGTATTGGGTTAAGCGGCATCTCAAAGCGCATGAAATGGCGAGTAAAATGCACTATTAAACTTCTAGGGTAGGGCAAACAGAGACCCGATTAGATCATTTTATATTATGGTTAATTTAAGAACTCAGCAAAATTCTATCACATTTGTTCAATTTACGTCGCTCCTATTTCGGATAGCGTACTGGGCTGGCCGGCATCTTAAACCGCGTGGAATGGCGAGTAAAATGCACTATTAAACTCCTATGATAGGGCAATCGGAGACCCGATTAGATTATTTTATATTTTGGTTAATATAAGGATTCAGGGAAATTCTATCACATTTGTTCAATTTACGTCGCTCCTATTTCAGATATCGTATTGGGCTAAGCGGCATCTCAAAGCGCATGAAATGACGAGTGAAATGCACTATTAAACTTCTAGGGTAGGGCGAACAGAGTCCCGATTAGATCATTTTACATTAAGGTTAATATAAGTATTCAGGGAGATTCTATCACACTTGTTCAACTTACGTCGCTCCTACTTCAGATAGCGTACTGGGCTAGGCGGCAGCTTAAAGCGCGTGGAATGGCGAGTAAAATGCACTACTAAACTTCTATGATAGGGCAATCAGAGACCCGATTAGATCATTTTATATTTTGTTTAATATAAGACTTCAGGGAAATAGTATCACATTTGTTCAATTTACGTCGCTCCTATATCAGATAGCGTATTCGGCTAGGCGGCAGCTTAAAGCGCGTGGAATGGCAAGTAAAATGCACTACTAAACTTCTATGATAGGGCAATCAGAGACCCGATTAGATCATTTTATATTTTGTTTAATATAAGACTTCAGGGAAATAGTATCACATTTGTTCAATTTACGTCACTCCTATGTCAGATAGCGTATTGGGCTATGCGGCATCTCAAAGCGCATGAAATGGCGAGTAAAATGCACTATTAAACTTCTAGGGTAGGGCAAACAGAGACCCGATTAGATCATTTTATATTATGGTTAATTTAAGAATTCAGCCAAATTCTATCACATTTGTTCAATTTACGTCGCTCCTATTTCAGATAGCGTACTGGGCTAGGCGGAATCTTAAAGCGCGTGGATTGGCGAGTAAAATGCACTATTAATCTTCTAGGGTAGGGCGAACAGAGACCCGATTAGAACACTTTACATTAAGGTTAATATAAGACTTCATCGAAAGTCTCTCACATTTGTTCAATTTACGTCGCTGATATTTCAGATAGCGTATTGGGCTAAGCGGCATCTCAATGTGCATGAAATGGCGAGTAAAATGCACTATTAAACTTCTAGGATAAGGCAAACAGAGACCCGATTCGATCATTTTATATTACGGTTAATATAAGAATTCAGCGTAATTCTATCACATTTGTTCAACGTACGTCGCTCCTATTTCAGATAGCGTACTAGGCTAGGCGGCATGTTAAAGCGCGTGGAATGGCGGGTAAAATGCACTATTAAACTTCTATGATAGGGCTAGCAGAGACCCGATTAGATCATTTTATATTACGGTTAATATAAGAATTCAGCGTAATTCTATCACATTTGTTCAACTTACGTCGCTCCTATTTCAGATAGCGTACTGGGCTAGGCGGCATCTTAAAGCGCACGAAATGGCGAGTAAAATGCCCTATTAAACTTCTATGATAGGGCTATCAGAGACCCGATTACATCATTTTATATTTTGGTTAATATAAGAATCCAGCGAAATTCTATCACATTCGTTCAATTTACGTCGCTCCTACTCCAGATAGCGTATTGGGCTAAGCGCCATCTCAAAGCGCATGAAATGGCGAGTAAAATGCACTATTAAACTTCTAGGGTAGGGCAAACAGAGACCCGATTAGATCATTTTATATTATGGTTAATTTAAGAATTCAGCCAAATTCTATCACATTTGTTCAATTTACGTCGCTCCTATTTCAGATAGCGTACTGGGCTAGGCGGAATCTTAAAGCGCGTGGATTGGCGAGTAAAATGCACTATTAAACTTCTATGATAGGGCAATCAGAGACCCGGTTAGATCATTTTATATTTTGATTAATATAAGATTTCAGGGAAATTCTATCACATTTGTTCAATTTACGTCGCTGATATTTCAGATAGCGTATTGGCCTGAGCGGCATCTCAAAGCGCATGAAGTGACGAGCGAAATGCACTATTAAACTTCTAGGGTAGGGCAAGCAGAGACCCGATTAGATCATTTTATATTATCGTTAATTTAAGAATTCACCGAAATTCTATCACATTTGTTCATCTTACGTCGCTCCTATTTCAGATAGCCTACTGACCTAGGCGGCATCTTAAAGCGCGTGGAAGGGCGAGTAAAATGCACTACTAAACTTCTATGATAGAGCAATCAGAGACCCGATTAGATTATTTTATATTTTGTTTAATATAAGGTTTCAGGGAAATTCTATCACATTTGTTCAATTTACGTCGCTCCTATTTCAGATAGCGTATTGGGCTAAGCGGCATCTCAAAGCGCATGAAATGGCGAGTGAAATGCACTATTAGACTTCTATGGTAGGGCGAGCAGAGACCCGATTGGATCATTTTACATTAAGGTTAATATAAGTATTCAGGGAGATTCTATCACATTTGTTCAACTTACGTCGCTCCTACTTCAGATAGCGTACTGGGCTAGGCGGCAGCTTAAAGCGCGTGGAATGGCGAGTAAAATGCACTACTAAACTTCTATGATAGGGCAATCAGAGACCCGATTAGATCATTTTATATTTTGTTTAATATAAGACTTCAGGGAAATAGTATCACATTTGTTCAATTTACGTCGCTCCTATATCAGATAGCGTATTCGGCTAGGCGGCAGCTTAAAGCGCGTGGAATGGCAAGTAAAATGCACTACTAAACTTCTATGATAGGGCAATCAGAGACCCGATTAGATCATTTTATATTATGGTTAATTTAAGAATTCAGCCAAATTCTATCACATTTGTTCAATTTACGTCGCTCCTATTTCAGATAGCGTACTGGGCTAGGCGGAATCTTAAAGCGCGTGGATTGGCGAGTAAAATGCACTATTAATCTTCTAGGGTAGGGCGAACAGAGACCCGATTAGAACACTTTACATTAAGGTTAATATAAGAATTCAGCGAAAGTCTCTCACATTTGTTCAATTTACGTCGCTGATATTTCAGATAGCGTATTGGGCTAAGCGGCATCTCAATGCGCATGAAATGGCGAGTAAAATGCACTATTAAACTTCTAGGATAAGGCAAACAGAGACCCGATTCGATCATTTTATATTACGGTTAATATAAGAATTCAGCGTAATTCTATCACATTTGTTCAACGTACGTCGCTCCTATTTCAGATAGCGTACTAGGCTAGGCGGCATCTTAAAGCGCGTGGAATGGCGGGTAAAATGCACTATTAAACTTCTATGATAGGGCTAGCAGAGACCCGATTAGATCATTTTATATTACGGTTAATATAAGAATTCAGCGTAATTCTATCACATTTGTTCAACTTACGTCGCTCCTATTTCAGATAGCGTACTGGGCTAGGCGGCATCTTAAAGCGCACGAAATGGCGAGTATAATGCCCTATTAAACTTCTATGATAGGGCTATCAGAGACCCGATTAGATCATTTTATATTTTGGTTAATATAAGAATCCAGCGAAATTCTATCACATTCGTTCAATTTACGTCGCTCCTACTCCAGATAGCGTATTGGGCTAAGCGCCATCTCAAAGCGCATGAAATGGCGAGTAAAATGCACTATTAAACTTCTAGGGTAGGGCAAGCAGAGACCCGATTAGATCATTTTATATTATCGTTAATTTAAGAATTCACCGAAATTCTATCACATTTGTTCATCTTACGTCGCTCCTATTTCAGATAGCCTACTGACCTAGGCGGCATCTTAAAGCGCGTGGAAGGGCGAGTAAAATGCACTACTAAACTTCTATGATAGAGCAATCAGAGACCCGATTAGATTATTTTATATTTTGTTTAATATAAGGTTTCAGGGAAATTCTATCACATTTGTTCAATTTACGTCGCTCCTATTTCAGATAGCGTATTGGGCTAAGCGGCATCTCAAAGCGCATGAAATGGCGAGTGAAATGCACTATTAGACTTCTATGGTAGGGCGAGCAGAGACCCGATTGGATCATTTTACATTAAGGTTAATATAAGAATTCACGGAAATTCTATCACATTTGTTCAATTTACGTCGCTCCTATTCCAGATAGCGTATTGGGCTAAGCGGCATCTCAAAGCGCATGAAATGGCGAGTAAAATGCGCCATTAAACTTCTAGGATAAGGCAAACAGAGACCCGATTAGATCATTTTATATTACGGTTAATATAAGAATTCAGCGTAATTCTATCACATTTGTTCAAGTTAAGTCGCTCCTATTTCAGATAGCGTACTGGGCTAGGCGGCATCTTAAAGCGCGTGGAATGGCGAGTAAAATGCACTACTAATCTTCTATGATAGGGCAATCAGAGACCCGATTAGATCATTTTATATTTTGATTAATATAAGATTTCAGGGAAATTCTATCACATTTGTTCAATTTACGTCGCTCCTATTTCAGATAGCGTATTGGGCTAAGCCGGATCTCAAAGCGCATGAAATGGCGACTAAAATGCACTATTAAACTTCTAGGGTAGGGCAAACAGAGACCCGATTAGATCATTTTATATTATGGTTAATTTAAGAATTCAGCAAAATTCTACCACATTTGTTCAATTTACGTCGCTCCTATTTCAGATAGCGTACTGGGCTAGGCGGCATCACAAAGCGCATGAAATGGCGAACAAAATGCACTATTAAACTTCTAGGCTATGGCGAACAGAGATCAGATTAGATCATTTTATATTTTGGTTAACATAAGAATTCTGCGAAATTCTATCACATTTGTTCAATTTACGTCGCTCCTATTTCAGATAGCTTATTGGGCTTAGCGGCATCTCAAAGCGCATGAAGTGACGAGTGAAATGCACTATTATACTTCTAGGGTAGGGCAAGCAGGGACCCGATTAGATCATTTTATATTATGGTTAATTTAAGAATTCAGCCAAATTCTATCACATTTGTTCAATTTACGTCGCTCCTATTTCAGATAGCGTACTGGGCTAGGCGGAATCTTAAAGCGCGTGGATTGGCGAGTAAAATGCACTATTAAACTTCTATAACAAGGCAATCAGAGACCCGATTAGATCATTTTATATTTTGATTAATATAAGATTTCAGCAAAATTCTATCACATTTGTTCAACTTACGTCGCTCCTATTTCAGATAGCGTACAGGGCTAGGCGGCAACTTAAAGCGCGTGGAATGGCGAGTAAAATACACTACTAAATTTCTATGATACGGCAATCAGAGACCCGATTAGATCATTTTATATTTTGTTTAATATAAGATTTCAGGGAAATAGTATCACATTTGTTCAATTTACGTCGCTCCTATTCCAGATAGCGTATTCGGCTAAGCGGCATCTCAAAGCGCATGAATTGACGAGGAAAATGCACTATTAAACTTCTAGGGTAGGGCAAGCAGAGACCCGATTAGATCATTTTATATTATGGTTAATTTAAGAATTCAGCAAAATTCTATCACATTCGTTCAATTTAGGTCGCTCCAATTTCAGATAGCGTATCGGGCTAAGCGGCATCTCAAAGCGCATGAAATGGCGAGTGAAATGCACTATAAGACTTCTATGGTAGGGCGAACAGAGACCAGATTAGATCATTTTACATTCTGGTTAATAAAATAATTCAGCGAAATTCTATCACATTTGTTCAACTTTCGTCGCTCCTATTTCAGATATCGTATTGAGCTAAGCGGCATCTCGAAGCGCATGAAATGGCGAGTATAATGCACTATTAAACTTCTAGGATAAGGCAAACAGATACCCGATTAGATCATTTCATATTACGGTTAATATAAGAATGCAGCGTAATTCTATCACATTTGTTCAAGTTACGTCGCTCCTATTTCAGATAGCGTACTGGGCTAGGCGGCATCTTAAAGCGCGTGGAATGGCGAGTAAAATGCACTACTAAACTTCTATGATAGGGCAATCAGAGACCCGATTAGATCATTTTATATTTTGTTTAATATCAGATTTCAGGGAAATAGTATCACATTTGTTCAATTTACGTCGCTCCTATATCAGATAGCGTATTCGGCTAAGCGGCATCTCAAAGCGCATGAAATGGCGAGTAAAATGCACCATTAGACTTCTATGGTAGGGCGAACAGAGACCCGATTAGATCATTTTACATTAAGGTTAATATAAGGATTCACGGAAATTCTATCACATTTGTTCAATTTACGTCGCTCCTATTTCAGATAGCGTATTGGGCTATGCGGCATCTCAAAGCGCATGAAATGGCGAGTAAAATGCACTATTAAACTTCTAGGGTAGGGCAAACAGAGACCCGATTAGATCATTTTATATTATGGTTAATTTAAGAATTCAGCCAAATTCTATCACATTTGTTCAATTTACGTCGCTCCTATTTCAGATAGCGTACTGGGCTAGGCGGAATCTCAAAGCGCGTGGATTGGCGAGTAAAATGCACTATTAATCTTCTAGGGTAGGGCGAACAGAGACCCGATTAGAACACTTTACATTAAGGTTAATATAAGAATTCAGCGAAAGTCTCTCACATTTGTTCAATTTACGTCGCTGATATTTCAGATAGCGTATTGGGCTAAGCGGCATCTCAATGCGCATGAAATGGCGAGTGAAATGCACTATTAAACTTCTAGGATAAGGCAAACAGAGACCCGATTCGATCATTTTATATTACGGTTAATATAAGAATTCAGCGTAATTCTATCACATTTGTTCAACTTACGTCGCTCCTATTTCAGATAGCGTACTGGGCTAGGCGGCATCTTAAAGCGCACGAAACGGCGAGTAAAATGCCCTATTAAACTTGTATGATAGGGCTATCAGAGACCCGATTAGATCATTTTATATTTTGGTTAATATAAGTATCCAGCGAAATTCTATCACATTCGTTCAATTTACGTCGCTCCTACTTCAGATAGCGTATTGGGCTAAGCGCCTTCTCAAAGCGCATGAAATGGCGAGTAAAATGCACTATTAAACTTCTAGGGTAGGGCAAACAGAGACCCGATTAGATCATTTTATATTATGGTTAATTTAAGAATTCAGCCAAATTCTATCACATTTGTTCAATTTACGTCGCTCCTATTTCAGATAGCGTACTGCACTAGGCGGAATCTTAAAGCGCGTGGATTGGCGAGTAAAATGCGCTATGAAACTTCTATGATAGGGCAATCAGAGACCCGATTAGATCATTTTATATTTTGATTAGTATAAGATTTCAGGGAAATTCTATCACATTTGTTCAATTTACGTCGCTGATATTTCAGATAGCGTATTGGGCTAAGCGGCATCTCAAAGCGCATGAAGTGACGAGCGAAATGCACTATTAAACTTCTAGGGTAGGGCAAGCAGAGACCCGATTAGATCATTTTATATTATGGTTAATTTAAGAATTCAGCGAAATTCAATCACATTTGTTCATCTTACGTCGCTCCTATTTCAGATAGCCTACTGACCTAGGCGGCATCTTAAAGCGCGTGGAAGGGCGAGTAAAATGCACTACTAAACTTCTATGATAGAGCAATCAGAGACCCGATTAGATCATTTTATATTTTGTTTAATATAAGGTTTCAGAGAAATTCTATCACATTTGTTCAATTTACGTCGCTCCTATTTCAGATAGCGTATTGGGCTAAGCGGCATCTCAAAGCGCATGAAATGGCGAGTGAAATGCACTATTAGACTTCTATGGTAGGGCGAACAGAGACCCGATTGGATCATTTTACATTAAGGTTAATATAAGAATTCACGGAAATTCTATCACATTTGTTCAATTTACGTCGCTCCTATTCCAGATAGCGTATTGGGCTAAGCGGCATCTCAAAGCGCATGAAATGGCGAGTAAAATGCGCTATTAAACTTCTAGGATAAGGCAAACAGAGACCCGATTAGATCATTTTATATTACGGTTAATATAAGAATTCAGAGTAATTCTATCACATTTGTTCAAATTACGTCGCTCCTATTTCAGATAGCGTACTGGGCTATGCGGCATCTTAAAGCGCGTGGAATGGCGAGTAAAATGCACTACTAATCTTCTATGATAGGGCAATCAGAGACCCGATTAGATCATTTTATATTTTGATTAATATAAGATTTCAGGGAAATTCTATCACATTTGTTCAATTTACGTCGCTCCTATTTCAGATAGCGTATTGGGCTAAGCCGGATCTCAGAGCGCATGAAATGGCGACTAAAATGCACTATTAAACTTCTAGGGTAGGGCAAACAGAGACCCGATTAGAACACTTTACATTAAGGTTAATATAAGAATTCAGCGAAAGTCTCTCACATTTGTTCAATTTACGTCGCTGATATTTCAGATAGCGTATTGGGCTAAGCGGCATCTCAATGCGCATGAAATGGCGAGTAAAATGCACTATTAAACTTCTAGGATAAGGCAAACAGAGACCCGATTCGATCATTTTATATTACGGTTAATTTAAGAATTCAGCCAAATTCTATCACATTTGTTCAATTTACGTCGCTCCTATTTCAGATAGCGTACTGGGCTAGGCGGAATCTTAAAGCGCGTGGATTGGCGAGTAAAATGCACTATTAAACTTCTATGATAGGGCAATCAGAGACCAGATTAGATCATTTTATATTTTGATTAATATAAGATTTCAGGGAAATTCTATCACATTTGTTCAATTTACGTCGCTGATATTTCAGATAGCGTATTGGGCTAAGCGGCATCTCAAAGCGCATGAAGTGACGAGCGAAATGCACTATTAAACTTCTAGGGTAGGGCAAGCAGAGACCCGATTAGATCATTTTATATTGTGGTTAATTTAAGAATTCAGCGAAATTCTATCACATTTGTTCATCTGACGTCGCTCCTATTTCAGATAGCCTACTGACCTAGGCGGCATCTGAAAGCGCGTGGAAGGGCGAGTAAAATGCACTACTAAACTTCTATGATAGAGCAATCAGAGACCCGATTAGATCATTTTAAATTTTGTTTAATATAAGGTTTCAGAGAAATTCTATCACATTTGTTCAATTTACGTCGCTCCTATTTCAGATAGCGTATTGGGCTAAGCGGCATCTCAAAGCGCATGAAATGGCGAGTGAAATGCACTATTAGACTCCTATGGTAGGGCGAACAGAGACCCGATTGGATCATATTACATTAAGGTTAATATAAGAATTCACGGAAATTCTATCACATTTGTTCAATTTACGTCGCTCCTATTCCAGATAGCGTATTCGGCTAAGCGGCATCTCAAAGCGCATGAAATGGCGAGTAAAATGCGCTATTAAACTTCTAGGATGAGGCAAACAGAGACCCGATTAGATCATTTTATATTACGGTTCATATAAGAATTCAGCGTAATTCTATCACATTTGCTCAAGTTACGTCGCTCCTATTTCAGATAGCGTACTGGGCTAGGCGGCATCTTAAAGCGCGTGGAATGGCGAGTAAAATGCACTACTAATCTTCTATGATAGGGCAATCAGAGACCCGATTAGATCATTTTATATTTTGATTAATATAAGATTTCAGGGAAATTCTATCACATTTGTTCAATTTACGTCGCTCCTATTTCAGATAGCGTATTGGTCTAAGCCGGATCTCAAAGCGCATGAAATGGCGACTAAAATGCACTATTAAACTTCTAGGATAAGGCAAACAGATACCCGATTAGATCATTTTATATTACGGTTAATACAAGAATGCAGCGTAATTCTATCACATTTGTTCAACTTACGTCGCTCCTATTTCAGATAGCGTACTGGGCTAGGCGGCAACTTAAAGCGCGTGGAATGGCGAGTAAAATACACTACTAAATTTCTATGATAGGGCAATCAGAGACCCGATTAGATCATTTTATATTTTGTTTAATATAAGATTTCAGGGAAATAGTATCACATTCGTTCAATTTACGTCGCTCCTATTGCAGATAGCGTATTGGGCTAAGCGGCAACTCAAAGCGCATGAAATGGCGAATAAAATGCACTATTAAACTTCTAGGCTAGGGCGAACAGAGACCCGACCAGATCATTTTACATTATGGTTAATAAAAGAATTCAGCGTAATTCTATCACATTTGTTCAACTTACGTCGCTCCTATTTCAGATAGCGTATTGGGCTAAGAGGCATCTCAAAGCGCATGAAATGGCGAGTGGAATGCACTATTAGACTTCTATGGTAGGGCGAACAGAGACCCGATTGGATCATTTTACATTAAGGTTAATATAAGAATTCACGGAAATTCTATCACATTTGTTCAATTTACGTCGCTCCTATTCCAGACAGCGTATTGGGCTAAGCGGCATCTCAAAGCGCATGAAATGGCGAGTAAAATGCGCTATTAAACTTCTAGGATAAGGCAAACAGAGACCCGATTAGATCATTTTATATTTTGGTTAATATAAGGATTCAGCGAAATTCTATAACATTTGTTCAATTTACGTCGCTCCTATTTCAGATAGCGTATTGGGCTAAGCGGCATCGCAAAGCGTATGAATTGACGAGTGAAATGCACTATTAAGCTTCTAGGGTAGGGCAAACAGAGACCCGATTAGATCATTTTATATTATGGTTAATTTAAGAATTCAGCGAAATACTATCACATTTGTTCAATTTACGTCGCTCCTATTTCAGATAGCTAATTGGGCAAAGCGGCATCTCAAAGCGCATGAAATGACGAGTGAAATGCACTATTAATCTTCTAGGGTAGGGCGAACAGAGACCCGATTAGAACACTTTACATTAAGGTTAATATAAGAATTCAGCGAAAGTCTCTCACATTTGTTCAATTTACGTCGCTGATATTTCAGATAGCGTATTGGGCTAAGCGGCATCTCAATTCGCATGAAATGGCGAGTAAAATGCACTATTAAACTTCAAGGATAAGGCAAACAGAGACCCGATTCGATCATTTTATATTACGGTTAATATAAGAATTCAGCGTAATTCTATCACACTTGTTCAACGTACGTCGCTCCTATTTCAGATAGCGTACTGGGCTAGGCGGCATCTTAAAGCGCGTGGAATGACGGGTAAAATGCACTATTAAACTTCTATGATAGGGCTAGCAGAGACCCGATTAGATCATTTTATATTACGGTTAATATAAGAATTCAGCGTAATTCTATCACATTTGTTCAACTTACGTCGCTCCTATTTCAGATAGCGTACTGGGCTAGGCGGCATCTTAAAGCGCACGAAATGGCGAGTGAAATGCACTATTAAACTTCTGGGGTTGGGCTATCGGAGACCCGATTAGATCATTTTACATTAAGGTTAATATAAGTATTCAGGGAAATTCTATCACATTTGTTCAATTTACGTCGCTCCTATTTCAGATAGCGTATTGGGCTAAGCGGCATCTCAAAGAGCATGAAATGGCGAGTAAAATGCACTGTTAAACTTCTAGGGTAGGGCAAACAGAGACCCGATTAGATCATTTCATATTATGGTTTATTTAAGAATTCAGAAAAATTCTATCACATTTGTTCAATTTACGTCGCTGATATTTCAGATAGCGTATTGGGCTAAGCGGCATCTCAATGCGGATGAAATGGCGAGTGAAATGCACTATTAAACTTCTAGGATAAGGCAAACAGAGACCCGATTCGTTCATTTTATATTACGGTTAATATAAGAATTCAGCGTAATTCTATCACATTTGTTCAACGTACGTCTCTCCTATTTCAGATAGCGTACTGGGCTAGGCGGCATCTTAAAGCGCGTGGAATGGCGGGTAAAATGCACTATTAAACTTCTATGATAGGGCTATCAGAGACCCGATTAGATCATTTTATATTTTGGTTAATATAAGAATTCAGCGAAATTCTATCACATTTGTTCAACTTACGTCGCTCCTATTTCAGATAGCATACTGGGCTAGGCGGCATCCTAAAGCGCGTGGAATGGCGAGTAAAATGCACGATTAAACTTCTAGGGTAGGGCAAACAGAGACCCGATTAGATCATTTTATATTTTGGTTAATATAAGAATTCAGCGAAATTCTATCACATTTGTTCAATTTACGTCGCTCCTATTTCAGACAGCTTATTGGGCTTAGCGGCATCTCAAAGCGCATGAAGTGACGAGTGAAATGCACTATTAAACTTCTAGGATAGGGCAAGCAGAGACCCGATTAGATCATTTTATATTATGGTTAATTTAAGAATTCAGCGAAATTCTATCACATTTGTTCAATTTACGTCGCTCCAATTTCAGATAGCGTATTGGGCTAAGCGGCATCTCAAAGCGCATGAAATGGCGAATAAAATGCACTATTAAACTTCTAGGCTAGGGCGAACAGAGACCCGAGCAGATCATTTTACATTATGGTTAATAAAAGAATTCAGCGTAATTCTATCACATTTGTTCAACTTACGTCGCTCCTATTTCAGATAGCGTATTGGGCTATGCGGCATCTCGAAGCGCATGAAATGGCGAGTAAAATGCACTATTAAACTTCTAGGGTAGGGCAAACAGAGACCCGATTAGATCATTTTATGTAATGGTTAATTTAAGAATTCAGCGTAATTCTATCACATTTGTTCAATTTACGTCACTCCTATTTCATATAGCGTATTGGGCTGAGCGGCATCTCAAAGCGCATGAAATGGCGAGTAAAATGCACTATTAAACTTCTAGGGTAGGGCAAGCAGAGACCCGATTAGATCATTTTATGTTACGTTTAATTTAAGAATTCAGCAAAATTCTATCACAATTGTTCAATTTACGTCGCTCCTATTTCAGATAGCGTACTGGGCTTGGCTGCATCTTAAAGCAAGTGAAAGGGCGAGTAAAATGCACTACTAAACTTCTATGATACGGCAATCAGAGAGCCGATTAGATCATTTTATATTTTGGTTAATATAAGGATTCAGCGAAATTCTATAACATTTGTTCAATTTACGTCGCTCCTATTTCAGATAGCGTATTGGGCTAAGCGGCATCGCAAAGCGTATGAATTGACGAGTGAAATGCACTATTAAGCTTCTAAGGTAGGGCCATCAGAGACCCGATTAGATCATTTTATATTATGGTTAATTTAAGAATTCAGCGAAATACTATCACATTTGTTCAATTTACGTCGCTCCTATTTCAGATAGCTAATTGGGCAAAGCGGCATCTCAAAGCGCATGAAATGACGAGTGAAATGCACTATTAATCTTCTAGGGTAGGGCGAACAGAGACCCGATTAGAACACTTTACATTAAGGTTAATATATGAATTCAGCGAAAGTCTGTCACATTTGTTCAATTTACGTCGCTGATATTTCAGATAGCGTATTGGGCTAAGCGGCATCTCAATGCGCATGAAATGGCGAGTAAAATGCACTATTAAACTTCTAGGATAAGGCAAACAGAGACCCGATTCGATCATTTTATATTACGGTTAATATAAGAATTCAGCGTAATTCTATCACATTTGTTCAACGTACGTCGCTCCTATTTCAGATAGCGTACTGGGCTAGGCGGCATTTTAAAGCGCGTGGAATGGCGGGTAAAATGCACTATTAAACTTCTATGATAGGGCTAGCAGAGACCCGATTAGATCATTTTATATTACGGTTAATATAAGAATTCAGCGTAATTCTATCACATTTGTTCAACTTACGTCGCTCCTATTTCAGATAGCGTACTGGGCTAGGCGGCATCTTAAAGCGCACGAAATGGCGAGTGAAATGCACTATTAAACTTCTGGGGTTGGGCTATCGGAGACCCGATTAGATCATTTTACATTAAGGTTAATATAAGTATTCAGGGAAATTCTATCACATTTGTTCAATTTACGTCGCTCCTATTTCAGATAGCGTATTGGGTTAAGCGTCATCTCAAAGCGCATGAAATGGCGAGTGAAATGCACTATTACACTTCTAGGGTAGGGCGAACAGAGACCCGATTAGATCATTTTACATTAAGGTTAATATAAGTATTCAGCGAGATTCTATCACACTTGTTCAATTTACGTCGCTTCTATTTCAGACAGCGTACTGGGCTAGGCGGCATCTTAAAGCGCGTGGAATGGCGAGTAAAATGCACTATTAACCTTCTATGATAGGGCAATCAGAGTCCAGATTAGATCATTTTATACTTTGGTTAATATAAGAATTCAGCGAAATTCTATCACATTTGTTCAATTTACGTCGCTCCTATTGCAGATAGCGTATTGGGCTAAGCGGCATCTCAAAGCGCATGAAATGACGAGTGAAATGCACTATTAAACTTCTAGGGTAGGGCGAACAGAGTCCCGATTAGATCATTTTATATTATGGTTAATTTAAGAATTCAGCGAAATTCTATCACATTTGTTCAATTTACGTCGCTACTATTTCAGATAGCGTATTGGGCTAAGCGGCATCTCAAAGCGCATGAAATGGCGTGTAAAATGCACGATTAAACTTCTAGGGTAGGGCAAACAGAGACCCGATTAGATCATTTTATATTTTGGTTAACATAAGAATTCTGCGAAATTCTATCACATTTGTTCAATTCACGTCGCTCCTATTTCAGATAGCTTATTGGGCTTAGCGGCATCTCAAAGCGCATGAAGTGACGAGTGAAATGCACTATTAAACTTCTAGGATAGGGCAAGCAGAGACCCGATTAGATCATTTTATATTATGGTTAATTTAAGAATTCAGCGAAATTCTATCACATTTGTTCAATTTACGTCGCTCCAATTTCAGATAGCGTATTGGGCTAAGCGGCATCTCAAAGCGCATGAAATGGCGAATAAAATGCACTATTAAACTTCTAGGCTAGGGCGAACAGAGACCCGACCAGATCATTTTACATTATGGTTAATAAAAGAATTCAGCGTAATTCTATCACATTTGTTCAACTTACGTCGCTCCTATTTCAGATAGCGTACTGGGCTAGGCGGCATCTTAAAGCGCGTGGAATGGCGGGTAAAATGCACTATTAAACTTCTATGATAGGGCTAGCAGAGACCCGATTAGATCATTTTATATTACGGTTAATATAAGAATTCAGCGTAATTCTATCACATTTGTTCAACTTACGTCGCTCCTATTTCAGATAGCGTACTGGGCTAGGCGGCATCTTAAAGCGCACGAAATGGCGAGTGAAATGCACTATTAAACTTCTGGGGTTGGGCTATCGGAGACCCGATTAGATCATTTTACATTAAGGTTAATATAAGTATTCAGGGAAATTCTATCACATTTGTTCAATTTACGTCGCTCCTATTTCAGATAGCGTATTGGGCTAAGCGGCATCTCAAAGAGCATGAAATGGCGAGTAAAATGCACTGTTAAACTTCTAGGGTAGGGCAAACAGAGACCCGATTAGATCATTTCATATTATGGTTTATTTAAGAATTCAGAAAAATTCTATCACATTTGTTCAATTTACGTCGCTGCTATTTCAGATAGCGTATTGGGCTAAGCGGCATCTCAAAGCGCATGAAATGACGAGTGAAATGCACTATTAATCTTCAAGGGTAGGGCGAACAGAGACCCGATTAGAGCATTTTACATTAAGGTTAATATAAGAATTCAGCCAAATTCTATCACATTTGTTCAATTTACGTCGCTACTATTTCAGATAGCTTATTGGGCTAAGCGGCATCTCAAAGCGCATGAAATGACGAGTGAAATGCACTATTAAACTTCTAGGGTAGGGCGAACAGAGACCCGATTAGATCATTTTACATTAAGGTGTATATAAGAATTCAGGGAAATTCTATCACATTTGTTCAATTTACGTCGCTCCTATTTCAGATAGCGTATTGGGCTAAGCGGCATCTCAAAGCGCATGAAATGGCGAGCAAAGTACACTGTTAAACTTCTAGGGTAGGGCAAACAGAGACCCGATTAGATGATTTTATATTACGGTTAATATAAGAATTCAGCGTAATTCTATCACATTTGTTCAACTTACGTCGCTCCTATTTCAGATAGCGTACTGGGCTAGGCGGCATCTTAAAGCGCGTGGAAGGGCGAGTAAAATGCACTACTAAACTTCTATGATAGGGAATCAGAGTCCCGATTAGATCATTTTATATTTTGGTTAATATAAGAATTCAGCGAAATTCTATCACATTTGTTCAATTTACGTCGCTCCTATTTCAGATAGCTTATTGGGCTAAGATGCATCTCAAAGCGCATGAAATGACGAGTGAAATGCACTATTAAACTTCTATGATAAGGCAAACAGAGACCCGATTAGATCATTTTATATTACGGTTAATATAAGAATGCAGCGTAATTCTATCACATTTGTTCAACTTACGTCGCTCCTATTTCAGATAGCGTACTGGGCTAGGCGGCATCTTAAAGCGCGTGGAAGGGCGAGTAAAATGCACTACTAAACTTCTATGATAGGGAATCAGAGTCCCGAATAGATCATTTTATATTTTGGTTAATATAAGAATTCAGCGAAATTCTATCACATTTGTTCAATTTACGTCGCTCCTATTTCAGATAGCTTATTGGGCTAAGATGCATCTCAAAGCGCATGAAATGACGAGTGAAATGCACTATTAAACTTCTATGATAAGGCAAACAGAGACCCGATTAGATCATTTTATATTACGGTTAATATAAGAATGCAGCGTAATTCTATCACATTTGTTCAACTTACGTCGCTCCTATTTCAGATAGCGTAGTGGGCTAGGCGGCATCTTAAAGCGCGTGGAAGGGCGAGTAAAATGCACTACTAAGCTTTTATGATAGGGCAATCAGAGTCCCGATTAGATCATTTTATATTTTGGTTAATATAAGAATTCAGCGAAATTCTATCACATTTGTTCAATTTACGTTGCTCCTATTTCAGATAGCGTATTGGGCTAAGCGGCAACTCAAAGCGCATGCAATGACGAGTGAAAGGCACCATTAAACTTCTAGGGTAGGGCGAACAGAGACCCGATTAGATCATTTTACATTAAGATTAATATAAGAATTCAGCGAAATTCTATCACATTTGTTCAATTTACGTCGCTCCTATTTCGGATAGCTTATTGGGCTAAGCAGCATCTCAACGAGCATGAAATGGCGAGTGAAATGCACTATTAAACTTCTAGGGTAGGGCAAACAGAGACCCGATTAGATGATTTTATATTACGGTTAATATAAGAATTCAGCGTAATTCTAACATATTTGTTCAATTTACGTCGCTCCTATTTCAGATGCGTATTGGGCTAAGCGGCATCTCAAAGCGCATGAAATGGCGAGTAAAATGCACTATTAAACTTCTAGGGTAAGGCAAACAGAGAGCCGATTAGATCATTTTATATTACGGTTAATATAAGAATTCAGCGTAATTCTATCACATTTGTTCAACTTACGTCGCTCCTATTTCAGATAGCGTACTGGGCTAGGCGGCATCTTAAAGCGCGTGGAAGGGCGAGTAAAATGCACTACTAAACTTCTATGATAGGGAATCAGAGTCCCGATTAGATCATTTTATATTTTGGTTAATATAAGAATTCAGCGAAATTCTATCACATTTGTTCAATTTACGTCGCTCCTATTTCAGATAGGCTTATTGGGCTAAGATGCATCTCAAAGCGCATGGAATGACGAGTGAAATGCACTATTAAACTTCTATGATAAGGCAAACAGAGACCCGATTAGATCATTTTATATTACGGTTAATATAAGAATGCAGCGTAATTCTATCACATTTGTTCAACTTACGTCGCTCCTATTTCAGATACCGTACTGGGCTAGGCGGCATCTTAAAGCGCGTGGAAGGGCGAGTAAAATGCACTACTAAACTTCTATGATAGGGAATCAGAGTCCCGATTAGATCATTTTATATTTTGGTTAATATAAGAATTCAGCGAAATTCTATCACATTTGTTCAATTTACGTCGCTCCTATTTCAGACAGCTTATTGGGCTAAGATGCATCTCAAAGCGCATGAAATGACGAGTGAAATGCACTATTAAACTTCTATGATAAGGCAAACAGAGACCCGATTAGATCATTTTATATTACGGTTAATATAAGAATGCAGCGTAATTCTATCACATTTGTTCAACTTACGTCGCTCCTATTTCAGATAGCGTAGTGGGCTAGGCGGCATCTTAAAGCGCGTGGAAGGGCGAGTAAAATGCACTACTAAGCTTTTATGATAGGGCAATCAGAGTCCCGATTAGATCATTTTATATTTTGGTTAATATAAGAATTCAGCGAAATTCTATCACATTTGTTCAATTTACGTTGCTCCTATTTCAGATAGCGTATTGGGCTAAGCGGCAACTCAAAGCGCATGCAATGACGAGTGAAAGGCACCATTAAACTTCTAGGGTAGGGCGAACAGAGACCCGATTAGATCATTTTACATTAAGATTAATATAAGAATTCAGCGGAATTCTATCACATTTGTTCAATTTACGTCGCTCCTATTTCAGATAGCTTATTGGGCTAAGGAGCATCTCAACGCGCATGAAATGGCGAGTGAAATGCACTATTAAACTTCTAGGGTAGGGCGAACAGAGACCCGATTAGATCATTTTACATTAAGGTTAATATAAGTATTCAGGGAAATTCTATCACATTTGTTCAATTTACGTCGCTCCTATTTCACATAGCGTATTGGGCTAAGCGGCATCTCAAAGAGCATGAAATGGCGAGTAAAATGCACTGTTAAACTTCTAGGGTAGGGCAAACAGAGACCCGATTAGATCATTTCATATTATGGTTTATTTAAGAATTCAGAAAAATTCTATCACATTTGTTCAATTTACGTCGCTC
>CAKAJE020001058.1:0-38056 GCA_916610135.2 Macropis europaea | reverse complement strand
TGAAATCTTATATTAAACAAATTATAAAATGATCTAATCCGGTCTCTTATTGCCCTATCATAGAAGTTTCATAGTGCATTTTACTCGCCCTTCCACGCCCTTGAAGATGCCGCCTAGCCCAGTACGCTATCTGAAATAGGAACGACGTAAATTGAACAAATGTGATAGAATTACGCTGAATTCTTATATTATCCTTAATATAAAATGATCTAATCGGTTCTCTGTTTGCCTTATCCTAGAAGTTTAATAGTACATCTTACTCGAGATTCCATGCGCTTTGAGATGCCGCCCAGCCCAATACGCTATCTGAAATAGGAGAGACGTAAATTGAACAAATGTGATAGAATTTCCCTGAATTCTTATATTAACCTTAATGTAAAATGATCTAATCGGGTCTCTGTTCGCCCTACCCTAGAAGTTTAATAGTGTATTTTACTCGTCATTTCATGCGCTTTGAGATTCCGCTTAGCCCAATACGCTATCTGAAATAGGAGAGACGTAAATTGAACAAATGTGAGAGAATTTCCCTGAATTCTTATATTATCCTTAATGTAAAATGATCTAATCGGGTCTCTGTTCGCCCTACCCTAGAAGTTTAATAGTGCATTTCACTCCTCATTTCATGCGCTTTGAGATTCCGCTTAGCCCAATACGCTATCTGAAATAGGAGCGACGTAAATTGAACAAATGTGATAGAATTTCGCTGAATTCTTATATTAACCAAATTATAAAATGATCTAATCGGGTCTCTTATTGCCCTATCATAGAAGTTTCATAGTGCATTTTACTCACCATTCCACGCGCTTTAAGATTCCGCCTAGCCCAGTACGCTATCTGAAATAGGAGTGACGTAAATTGAACAAATGTGATAGAATTACGCTTAATTCTTATATTAACCATAATATAAAATGATCTAATCGGGTCTCTCTTTCCCTTACCCTAGAAGTTTAATAGTGCACTTCACTCGTCATTTCATGCGCTTTGAGGTGCGGCTTATCCCAATACGCTATCTGAAATCAGAGCGACGTATGTTGACCAAATGTGATAGAATTACGCTGTATTCTTATATTAACCGTAATATAAAATGATCTAATCGTGTCTCTGTTCGCCCTAGCCGAGAAGTTAAATAGTGCATTTTACTCGCCATTTGATGCGTTTTGAGATGCCGTTTAGCCCAATACGCTATCTGAAATAGGAGCGACGTAAATTGAACAAGTGTGATAGAATTTCGTTGAATTCTTAAATTAACCATAATATAAATTGATCTAATGGGCGCACTGATTGCCCTTTCATAGAAGTTTAATAGTGCATTTTACTCGCCATTCCACGCGCTTTAAGTTGCCGCCTAGCCCAATACGCTATCTGAAATAGGAGTGACGTAAATTGAACAAATGTGATAGAATTACGCTTAATTCTTATATTAACCATAATATAAAATGATCTAATCGGGTCTCTCTTTCCCTTACCCTAGAAGTTTAATAGTGCACTTCACTCGTCATTTCATGCGCTTTGAGGTGCGGCTTATCCCAATACGCTATCTGAAATCAGAGCGACGTATGTTGACCAAATGTGATAGAATTACGCTGTATTCTTATATTAACCGTAATATAAAATGATCTAATCGTGTCTCTGTTCGCCCTAGCCGAGAAGTTAAATAGTGCATTTTACTCGCCATTTGATGCGTTTTGAGATGCCGTTTAGCCCAATACGCTATCTGAAATAGGAGCGACGTAAATTGAACAAGTGTGATAGAATTTCGTTGAATTCTTAAATTAACCATAATATAAATTGATCTAATGGGCGCACTGATTGCCCTTTCATAGAAGTTTAATAGTGCATTTTACTCGCCATTCCACGCGCTTTAAGTTGCCGCCTAGCCCAATACGCCATCTGAAGTAGGAGCGACGTAAATTGAACAAACGTGATAGGAATTCGCTGAATTCTTATATTAACCGTAATATAAAATGATCTAATCGGGTCTCTCTTTGCCTTACCCTAGAAGTTTAATAGTGCATTTCACTCGCCATTTCATGCGCTTTGCGATGCCGCTTAACCCACTACGCTATCTGAAATAGGAGAGACGTAAATTGAACAAATGTGATAGAATTTCGCTGAATTCTTTTATTAACCATAATGTAAAATGATCTAATCGGGTCTCTGTTCGCCCTAGCCTAGAAGTTTATTAGTGCATTTTATTCGCCATTTCATGCGCTTTGACATGCCGCTTAGCTCATTACGCTATCTGAAATACGAGCGACGTAAATTGAACAAATGTGATAGAATTTCCTTGAAATCTTATATTAAACAAAATATAAAATGATCTAATCGGGTCTCTGATTGCCCTATCATAGAAGTTTCGTAGTGCATTTTACTCGCCCTTCCACGCGCTTTAAGGTGCCGTCTAGCCCAGTACGCTATCTGAAATAGGAGCGACGTCAGTTGAACAAATGTGATACAATTACGCTGAATTCTTAGATTACCCGTAATATAAAATGATCTAATCGGGTCTCTGTTTGCCTTACCGTAGAAGTTTAATAGTGCATTGTACTCGCCATTTCATGCGCTTTGAGATGCCGCGTAGCCCAATACGCTATCTGAAATGGAAGCGACGTAAATTGAACAAATGTGATAGAATTTCGCTGAATTCTTAAATTAACCATAATATAAAATGATCTAATCGAGTCTCTGTTCGCCCTACCCTAGAAGTTTAATAGTGCATTTTACTCGACATTTCATGCGCTTTGAGATGCCGCTTAGCCCAATAAGCTATCTGAAATAGGAGCGACGTAAATTGAACAAATGTGATAGAATTTCGCTGAATTCTCATATTAACATTAATGTAAACTGATCTAATCGAGTCTCTGTTCGCCCTACCCTAGAAGTTTAATAGTGCATTTCACTCGTCATTTCATGCGCTTTGAGATGCCGCTTAGCCCAATAAGCTATCTGAAATAGGAGCGACGTAAATTGAACAAATGTGATAGAATTTCGCTGAATTCTTATATTAACCAAAATATAAAATGATCTAATCGGGTCTCTGATTGCCCTATCATAGAAGTTTAATAGTGCATTTTACTCGCCATTCCACGCTCTTTAAGATGCGCCTAGCCCAGTATGCTATCTGAAATAGGAACGACGTAAATTGAACAAATGTGATAGAATTTTGCTGAATTCTTATATTAACCGTAATATAAAATGATCTAATCGGGTCTCTGTTTGCCTTACCCTAGAAGTTTAATAGTGCATTTTACTCGCCATTCCACGCGCTTTAAGATGGCGCCTAGCCCAGTACGCTATCAGAAATAGGAGCGATGTAAGTTGAACAAATGTGAGAGAATTTCGCTGAATTCTTTTATTAACCATAATTTAAAATGATGTAATCGGGTCTCTGTTCGCCCTAGCCTAGAAGTTCAGTAGTGCATTTTATTCGCCATTTCATGCGCTTTGAGATGCCGCTTAGCCCAATAAGCTATCTGAAATAGGAGCGATGTAAATTGAACAAATGTGATAGAATTTCGCTGAATTCTCATATTAACATTAATGTAAACTGATCTAATCGAGTCTCTGTTCGCCCTACCCTAGAAGTTTAATAGTGCATTTTACTCGACATTTCATGCGCTTTGAGATGCCGCTTAGCCCAATAAGCTATCTGAAATAGGAGCGACGTAAATTGAACAAATGTGATAGAATTTCGCTGAATTCTCATATTAACATTAATGTAAACTGATCTAATCGAGTCTCTGTTCGCCCTACCCTAGAAGTTTAATAGTGCATTTCACTCGTCATTTCATGCGCTTTGAGATGCCGCTTAGCCCAATAAGCTATCTGAAATAGGAGCGACGTAAATTGAACAAATGTGATAGAATTTCGCTGAATTCTTATATTAACCAAAATATAAAATGATCTAATCGGGTCTCTGATTGCCCTATCATAGAAGTTTAATAGTGCATTTTACTCGCCATTCCACGCTCTTTAAGATGCGCCTAGCCCAGTATGCTATCTGAAATAGGAACGACGTAAATTGAACAAATGTGATAGAATTTTGCTGAATTCTTATATTAACCGTAATATAAAATGATCTAATCGGGTCTCTGTTTGCCTTACCCTAGAAGTTTAATAGTGCATTTTACTCGCCATTCCACGCGCTTTAAGATGGCGCCTAGCCCAGTACGCTATCAGAAATAGGAGCGATGTAAGTTGAACAAATGTGATAGAATTTCGCTGAATTCTTTTATTAACCATAATTTAAAATGATGTAATCGGGTCTCTGTTCGCCCTAGCCTAGAAGTTCAGTAGTGCATTTTATTCGCCATTTCATGCGCTTTGAGATGCCGCGTAGCCCAATACGCTATCTGAAATAGGAGCGACGTAAATTGAACAAATGTGATAGAATTTCCCTGAAATCTTATATTGAACAAAATATAAAATGATCTAATTGGGTCTCGGATTGCCCTATCATAGAAGTTTCGTAGTGCATTTTACTCGCCATTCCACGCGCTTTAAGATGCCGCCTAGCCCAGTACGCTATCTGAAATAGGAGCGACGTAAGTTGAACAAATGTGATAGAATTACGCTGAATTCTTATATTAACCATAATATAAAATGATCTAATCGAGTCTCTGTTCGCCCTACCCTAGAAGTTTAATAGTGCATTTTACTCGACATTTCATGCGCTTTGAGATGCCGCTTAGCCCAATAAGCTATCTGAAATAGGAGCGACGTAAATTGAACAAATGTGATAGAATTTCGCTGAATTCTCATATTAACATTAATGTAAACTGATCTAATCGAGTCTCTGTTCGCCCTACCCTAGAAGTTTAATAGTGCATTTCACTCGTCATTTCATGCGCTTTGAGATGCCGCTTAGCCCAATAAGCTATCTGAAATAGGAGCGACGTAAATTGAACAAATGTGATAGAATTTCGCTGAATTCTTATATTAACCAAAATATAAAATGATCTAATCGGGTCTCTGATTGCCCTATCATAGAAGTTTAATAGTGCATTTTACTCGCCATTCCACGCTCTTTAAGATGCGGCTAGCCCAGTATGCTATCTGAAATAGGAACGACGTAAATTGAACAAATGTGATAGAATTTTGCTGAATTCTTATATTAACCGTAATATAAAATGATCTAATCGGGCCTCTGTTTGCCTTACCCTAGAAGTTTAATAGTGCATTTTACTCGCCATTCCACGCGCTTTAAGGTGGCGCCTAGCCCAGTAGGCTATCAGAAATAGGAGCGATGTAAGTTGAACAAATGTGATAGAATTTCGCTGAATTCTTTTATTAACCATAATTTAAAATGATGTAATCGGGTCTCTGTTCGCCCTAGCCTAGAAGTTCAGTAGTGCATTACACTCGCCATTTCATGCGCTTTGAGATGCCGCGTAGCCCAATACGCTATCTGAAATAGGAGCGACGTAAATTGAACAAATGTGATAGAATTTCCCTGAAATCTTATATTGAACAAAATATAAAATGATCTAATTGGGTCTCTGATTGCCCTATCATAGAAGTTTAGTAGTGCATTTTACTCATCATGGCATGGGCATTGAGATGCCGCATAGCCCAATACGCTATCTGAAATAGGAGCGACGTAAATTGTACAAATGTGATAGAATTTCCCTGAAATCTTATATTGAACAAAATATAAAATGATCTAATCGGGTCTCTGATTGCCCTATCATAGAAGTTTAGTAGTGCATTTTACTCGCCCTTCCACGCGCTTTAAGATGCCGTCTAGCCCAGTACGCTATCTGAAATAGGAGCGACGTAAGTTGAACAAATGTGATAGAATTACGCTGAATTCTTATATTAACCGTAATATAAAATGATCTAATCGGGTCTCTGTTTGGCTTATCCTAGAAGTTTAATAGTGCATTTTACTCGCCATTTCATGCGCTTTGAAATGCCACTTAGCCCAATACGCTATCTGAAATAGGAGCGACGTAAATTGAACAAATGTGATAGAATTTCGCTGAATTCTTAAATTAACCATAATATAAAATGATCTAATCGGGTCCCTGTTTGTCCTACCCTAGAACTTTAATAGTGCATTTTACTCGCCATTTCATGCGCTTTCATATGCCGCCTAGCCCAGTACGCTATCTGAAATAGGAGCGACGTAAGTTGAACAAATGTGATAGAATTACGCTGCATTCTTATATTAACCGTAATATAAAATGATCTAATCGGGTCTCTGTTTGCCTTATCCTAGAAGTTTAATAGTGCATTACACTCGCCATTTCTTGCGCTTCGAGATGCCGCTTAGCCCAATACGCCATCTGAAATAGGAGCGACGTAAATTGAACAAATGTGATAGAATTTCCCTGAAATCTTATATTAACCGTAATATAAAATGATCTAATCGCGTCTCTGTTTTCCCTACCCTAGAAGTTTAATAGTGCATTTTACTCGCCATGGCATGGGCATTGAGATGCCGCATAGCCCAATACGCTATCTGAAATAGGAGCGACGTAAATTGTACAAATGTGATAGAATTTCCCTGAAGTCTTATATTAACCTTAATGTAAAATGGTCTCATCGGGTCTCTGTTCGCCCTACCCTAGAAGTTTAATAGTGCATTTCACTCGCCATTTCATGCGCTTTGAGATGCCGCCTAGCCCAGTACGCTATCTGAAATAGGAGCGACGTAAGTTTAACAAATGTGATAGAATTACGCTGAATTGTTATGATAACCGTAATATAAAATGATCTAATCGGGTCCCTGTTTGCCTTACCCTAGAAGTTAAATAGTGCATTTTACTCGCCATTTCATGCGCTTTGAGATGCCGCTTAGACTAATACGCTATCTGAAATAGGAGCGACGTAAATTGAACAAGTGTGATAGAATTTCGTTGAATTCTTAAATTAACCATAATATAAAATGATCTCATCGGGTCTCTGTTTGCCATACCGTAGAAGTTTAATAGTGCATTTCACTCCTCATTTCATGCGCTTTGAGATTCCGCTTAGCCCAATACGCTATCTGAAATAGGAGCGACGTAAATTGAACAAATGTGATAGAATTTCCCTGAAATCTTATATTAAACAAATTATAAAATGATCTAATCCGGTCTCTTATTGCCCTATCATAGAAGTTTCATAGTGCATTTTACTCGCCGTTCCACGCGCTTTAAGATGCCGCCTAGCCCAGTACGCTATCTGAAATAGGAACGACGTAAATTGAACAAATGTGATAGAATTACGCTGAATTCTTATATTATCCTTAATATAAAATGATCTAATCGGTTCTCTGTTTGCCTTATCCTAGAAGTTTAATAGTACATCTTACTCGAGATTCCATGCGCTTTGAGATGCCGCCCAGCCCAATACGCTATCTGAAATAGGAGAGACGTAAATTGAACAAATGTGATAGAATTTCCCTGAATTCTTATATTAACCTTAATGTAAAATGATCTAATCGGGTCTCTGTTCGCCCTACCCTAGAAGTTTAATAGTGTATTTTACTCGTCATTTCATGCGCTTTGAGATTCCGCTTAGCCCAATACGCTATCTGAAATAGGAGAGACGTAAATTGAACAAATGTGAGAGAATTTCCCTGAATTCTTATATTATCCTTAATGTAAAATGATCTAATCGGGTCTCTGTTCGCCCTACCCTAGAAGTTTAATAGTGCATTTCACTCCTCATTTCATGCGCTTTGAGATTCCGCTTAGCCCAATACGCTATCTGAAATAGGAGCGACGTAAATTGAACAAATGTGATAGAATTTCGCTGAATTCTTATATTAACCAAATTATAAAATGATCTAATCGGGTCTCTTATTGCCCTATCATAGAAGTTTCATAGTGCATTTTACTCACCATTCCACGCGCTTTAAGATTCCGCCTAGCCCAGTACGCTATCTGAAATAGGAGTGACGTAAATTGAACAAATGTGATAGAATTACGCTTAATTCTTATATTAACCATAATATAAAATGATCTAATCGGGTCTCTCTTTCCCTTACCCTAGAAGTTTAATAGTGCACTTCACTCGTCATTTCATGCGCTTTGAGGTGCCGCTTATCCCAATACGCTATCTGAAATCGGAGCGACGTATGTTGAACAAATGTGATAGAATTTCACTGAATTCTTTTATTAACCATAATGTAAAATGATCTAATCGTGTCTCTGTTCGCCCTAGCCGAGAAGTTTAATAGTGTCTTGTATTCGCCATTTCATGCGCTTTGAGATGCCGCGTAGCCCAATACGCTATCTGAAATAGGAGCGACGTAAGTTTAACAAATGTGATAGAATTACGCTGAATTGTTATGATAACCGTAATATAAAATGATCTAATCGGGTCCCTGTTTGCCTTACCCCAGAAGTTAAATAGTGCATTTTACTCGCCATTTCATGCGCTTTGAGATGCCGCTTAGACTAATACGCTATCTGAAATAGGAGCGACGTAAATTGAACAAGTGTGATAGAATTTCGTTGAATTCTTAAATTAACCATAATATAAAATGATCTCATCGGGTCTCTGTTTGCCATACCGTAGAAGTTTAATAGTGCATTTCACTCCTCATTTCATGCGCTTTGAGATTCCGCTTAGCCCAATACGCTATCTGAAATAGGAGCGACGTAAATTGAACAAATGTGATAGAATTTCCCTGAAATCTTATATTAAACAAATTATAAAATGATCTAATCCGGTCTCTTATTGCCCTATCATAGAAGTTTCATAGTGCATTTTACTCGCCGTTCCACGCGCTTTAAGATGCCGCCTAGCCCAGTACGCTATCTGAAATAGGAACGACGTAAATTGAACAAATGTGATAGAATTACGCTGAATTCTTATATTATCCTTAATATAAAATGATCTAATCGGTTCTCTGTTTGCCTTATCCTAGAAGTTTAATAGTACATCTTACTCGAGATTCCATGCGCTTTGAGATGCCGCCCAGCCCAATACGCTATCTGAAATAGGAGAGACGTAAATTGAACAAATGTGATAGAATTTCCCTGAATTCTTATATTAACCTTAATGTAAAATGATCTAATCGGGTCTCTGTTCGCCCTACCCTAGAAGTTTAATAGTGTATTTTACTCGTCATTTCATGCGCTTTGAGATTCCGCTTAGCCCAATACGCTATCTGAAATAGGAGAGACGTAAATTGAACAAATGTGAGAGAATTTCCCTGAATTCTTATATTAACCTTAATGTAAAATGATCTAATCGGGTCTCTGTTCGCCCTACCCTAGAAGTTTAATAGTGCATTTCACTCCTCATTTCATGCGCTTTGAGATTCCGCTTAGCCCAATACGCTATCTGAAATAGGAGCGACGTAAATTGAACAAATGTGATAGAATTTCGCTGAATTCTTATATTAACCAAATTATAAAATGATCTAATCGGGTCTCTTATTGCCCTATCATAGAAGTTTCATAGTGCATTTTACTCACCATTCCACGCGCTTTAAGATTCCGCCTAGCCCAGTACGCTATCTGAAATAGGAGTGACGTAAATTGAACAAATGTGATAGAATTACGCTTAATTCTTATATTAACCATAATATAAAATGATCTAATCGGGTCTCTCTTTCCCTTACCCTAGAAGTTTAATAGTGCACTTCACTCGTCATTTCATGCGCTTTGAGGTGCGGCTTATCCCAATACGCTATCTGAAATCAGAGCGACGTATGTTGACCAAATGTGATAGAATTACGCTGTATTCTTATATTAACCGTAATATAAAATGATCTAATCGTGTCTCTGTTCGCCCTAGCCGAGAAGTTAAATAGTGCATTTTACTCGCCATTTGATGCGTTTTGAGATGCCGTTTAGCCCAATACGCTATCTGAAATAGGAGCGACGTAAATTGAACAAGTGTGATAGAATTTCGTTGAATTCTTAAATTAACCATAATATAAATTGATCTAATGGGCGCACTGATTGCCCTTTCATAGAAGTTTAATAGTGCATTTTACTCGCCATTCCACGCGCTTTAAGTTGCCGCCTAGCCCAATACGCCATCTGAAGTAGGAGCGACGTAAATTGAACAAACGTGATAGGAATTCGCTGAATTCTTATATTAACCGTAATATAAAATGATCTAATCGGGTCTCTCTTTGCCTTACCCTAGAAGTTTAATAGTGCATTTCACTCGCCATTTCATGCGCTTTGCGATGCCGCTTAACCCACTACGCTATCTGAAATAGGAGAGACGTAAATTGAACAAATGTGATAGAATTTCGCTGAATTCTTTTATTAACCATAATGTAAAATGATCTAATCGGGTCTCTGTTCGCCCTAGCCTAGAAGTTTATTAGTGCATTTTATTCGCCATTTCATGCGCTTTGACATGCCGCTTAGCTCATTACGCTATCTGAAATACGAGCGACGTAAATTGAACAAATGTGATAGAATTTCCTTGAAATCTTATATTAAACAAAATATAAAATGATCTAATCGGGTCTCTGATTGCCCTATCATAGAAGTTTAGTAGTGCATTTTACTCGCCCTTCCACGCGCTTTAAGGTGCCGTCTAGCCCAGTACGCTATCTGAAATAGGAGCGACGTCAGTTGAACAAATGTGATACAATTACGCTGAATTCTTCGATTACCCGTAATATAAAATGATCTAATCGGGTCTCTGTTTGCCTTACCGTAGAAGTTTAATAGTGCATTGTACTCGCCATTTCATGCGCTTTGAGATGCCGCGTAGCCCAATACGCTATCTGAAATGGAAGCGACGTAAATTGAACAAATGTGATAGAATTTCGCTGAATTCTTAAATTAACCATAATATAAAATGATCTAATCGGGTCTCTGTTCGCCCTACCCTAGAAGTTTAATAGTGCATTTTACTCGACATTTCATGCGCTTTGAGATGCCGCTTAGCCCAATAAGCTATCTGAAATAGGAGCGACGTAAATTGAACAAATGTGATAGAATTTCGCTGAATTCTCATATTAACATTAATGTAAACTGATCTAATCGAGTCTCTGTTCGCCCTACCCTAGAAGTTTAATAGTGCATTTCACTCGTCATTTCATGCGCTTTGAGATGCCGCTTAGCCCAATAAGCTATCTGAAATAGGAGCGACGTAAATTGAACAAATGTGATAGAATTTCGCTGAATTCTTATATTAACCAAAATATAAAATGATCTAATCGGGTCTCTGATTGCCCTATCATAGAAGTTTAATAGTGCATTTTACTCGCCATTCCACGCTCTTTAAGATGCGCCTAGCCCAGTATGCTATCTGAAATAGGAACGACGTAAATTGAACAAATGTGATAGAATTTTGCTGAATTCTTATATTAACCGTAATATAAAATGATCTAATCGGGTCTCTGTTTGCCTTACCCTAGAAGTTTAATAGTGCATTTTACTCGCCATTCCACGCGCTTTAAGATGGCGCCTAGCCCAGTACGCTATCAGAAATAGGAGCGATGTAAGTTGAACAAATGTGAGAGAATTTCGCTGAATTCTTTTATTAACCATAATTTAAAATGATGTAATCGGGTCTCTGTTCGCCCTAGCCTAGAAGTTCAGTAGTGCATTTTATTCGCCATTTCATGCGCTTTGAGATGCCGCTTAGCCCAATAAGCTATCTGAAATAGGAGCGATGTAAATTGAACAAATGTGATAGAATTTCGCTGAATTCTCATATTAACATTAATGTAAACTGATCTAATCGAGTCTCTGTTCGCCCTACCCTAGAAGTTTAATAGTGCATTTCACTCGTCATTTCATGCGCTTTGAGATGCCGCTTAGCCCAATAAGCAATCTGAAATAGGAGCGACGTAAATTGAACAAATGTGATAGAATTTCGCTGAATTCTTATATTAACCAAAATATAAAATGATCTACTCGGGTCTCTGATTTCCCAATCATAGAAGTTTAATAGTGCATTTTACTCGCCATTCCACGCTCTTTAAGATGCGCCTAGCCCAGTATGCTATCTGAAATAGGAACGACGTAAATTGAACAAATGTGATAGAATTTCCCTGAAATCTTAGATTAACCGTAATATAAAATGATCTAATCGGGTCTCTGTTTTCCCTACCCTAGAAGTTTAATAGTGCATTTTACTCGCCATAGCATGGGCATTGAGATGCCGCATAGCCCAATACGCTATCAGAAATAGAAGCGACGTAAATTGAACAAATGTGATAGAATTTCCCTGAAATCTTATATTAAACAAAATATAAAATGATCTATTCCGGTCTCTGATTGGCCTATCATAGAAGTTTTGTAGTGCATTTTACTCGCCAGTCCACGCGCTTTCAGATGCCGCCTAGCCCAGTATGCTATCTGAAATAGGAGCGACGTAAGTTGAACAAATGTGATAGAATTACGCTGAATTCTTATATTAACCGTAATATAAAATGATCTAATCGGGTCTCTGTTTGGCTTATCCTAGAAGTTTAATAGTGCATTTTATTCGCCATTTCATGCGCTTTGAAATGCCACTTAGCCCAATACGCTATCTGAAATAGGAGCGACGTAAATTCAACAAATGTGATAGAATTTCGCTGAATTCTTAAATTAACCATAATATAAAATGATCTAATCGGGTCCCTGTTTGTCCTACCCTAGAAGTTTAATAGTGCATTTTACTCGCCATTTCATGCGCTTTCAGATGCCGCCTAGCCCAGTACGCTATCTGAAATAGGAGCGACGTAAGTTGAACAAATGTGATAGAATTACGCTGCATTCTTATATTAACCGTAATATAAAATGATCTAATCGGGTCTCTGTTTGCCTTATCCTAGAAGTTTAATAGTGCATTACACTCGCCATTTCATGCGCTTCGAGATGCCGCTTAGCCCAATACGCCATCTGAAATAGGAGCGACGTAAATTGAACAAATGTGATAGAATTTCCCTGAAATCTTATATTAACCGTAATATAAAATGATCTAATCGGGTCTCTGTTTTCCCTACCCTAGAAGTTTAATAGTGCATTTTACTCGCCATGGCATGGGCATTGAGATGCCGCATAGCCCAATACGCTATCTGAAATAGGAGCGACGTAAATTGTACAAATGTGATAGAATTTCCCTGAATTCTTATATTAACCTTAATGTAAAATGATCTAATCGGGTCTCTGTTCGCCCTACCCTAGAAGTTTAATAGTGTATTTTACTCGTCATTTCATGCGCTTTGAGATTCCGCTTAGCCCAATACGCTATCTGAAATAGGAGAGACGTAAATTGAACAAATGTGAGAGAATTTCCCTGAATTCTTATATTATCCTTAATGTAAAATGATGTAATCGGGTCTCTGTTCGCCCTACCCTAGAAGTTTAATAGTGTATTTTACTCGTCATTTCATGCGCTTTGAGATTCCGCTTAGCCCAATACGCTATCTGAAATAGGAGCGACGTAAATTGAACAAATGTGATAGAATTTCGCTGAATTCTTATATTAACCAAATTATAAAATGATCTAATCGGGTCTCTTATTGCCCTATCATAGAAGTTTCATAGTGCATTTTACTCACCATTCCACGCGCTTTAAGATTCCGCCTAGCCCAGTACGCTATCTGAAATAGGAGTGACGTAAATTGAACAAATGTGATAGAATTACGCTTAATTCTTATATTAACCATAATATAAAATGATCTAATCGGGTCTCTCTTTCCCTTACCCTAGAAGTTTAATAGTGCACTTCACTCGTCATTTCATGCGCTTTGAGATGCCGCTTATCCCAATACGCTATCTGAAATCGGAGCGACGTAGGTTGAACAAATGTGATAGAATTACGCTGTATTCTTATATTAACCGTAATATAAAATGATCTAATCGTGTCTCTGTTCGCCCTAGCCGAGAAGTTAAATAGTGCATTTTACTCGCCATTTGATGCGTTTTGAGATGCCGTTTAGCCCAATACGCTATCTGAAATAGGAGCGACGTAAATTGAACAAGTGTGATAGAATTTCGTTGAATTCTTAAATTAACCATAATATAAAATGATCTAATCGGGTCACTGATTGCCCTTTCATAGAAGTTTAATAGTGCATTTTACTCGCCATTCCACGCGCTTTAAGTTGCCGCCTAGCCCAATACGCCATCTGAAGTAGGAGCGACGTAAATTGAACAAACGTGATAGGAATTCGCTGAATTCTTATATTAACCGTAATATAAAATGATCTAATCGGGTCTCTCTTTGCCTTACCCTAGAAGTTTAATAGTGCATTTCACTCGCCATTTCATGCGCTTTGCGATGCCGCTTAACCCACTACGCTATCTGAAATAGGAGAGACGTAAATTGAACAAATGTGATAGAATTTCGCTGAATTCTTTTATTAACCATAATGTAAAATGATCTAATCGAGTCTCTGTTTGCCCTACCCTAGAAGTTTAATAGTGCATTTTACTCGACATTTCATGCGCTTTGAGATGCCGCTTAGCCCAATAAGCTATCTGAAATAGGAGCGACGTAAATTGAACAAATGTGATAGAATTTCCCTGAAATCTTATATTAAACAAAATATAAAATGATCTATTCCGGTCTCTGATTGGCCTATCATAGAAGTTTAGTAGTGCATTTTACTCGCCATTCCACGCGCTTTAAGATGCCGCCTAGCCCAGTACGCTATCTGAAATAGGAGCGACGTAAATTGCACAAATGTGATAGAATTTTGCTGAATTCTTAAATTCCCTATAATATAAAATGAACTAATCGGGTCTCTGTTTGCTCTACCCTAGAAGTTTAATAGTCCATTTTCCTCGCCATTTCATGCGCTTTGAGATGCCGCATAGCCCAATACGCTATCTGAAATAGGAGGCACCTAAATTGAACAAATGTGATAGAATTTCCCAGAATTCTTATATTAACCTTAATGTAAAATGATCTAATCGGGTCTCTGTTTGCCCTAGCCTAGAAGTTTAATAGTGCATTTTATTAGACATTTCATGCGCTTTGAGATGCCGCTTAGCCCAATACGCTATCTGAAATAGGAGCGATGTAAATTGAACAAATGTGATAGAATTTCGCTGAATTCTTTTATTAACCATAATGTAAAATGATCTAATCGTGTCTCTGACTGCCCTATCATAGAACTTTAATAGTGCATTTTATTCGCCATTTCATACGCTTTGAGATGCCGCTTAGCCCAATACGCTATCTGAAATAGGAGCGACGTAAATTGAACAAATGTGATAGAATTTCGTTGAATTCATAAATTGACCAAAATATAAAATGATCTAATCGGGTCTCTGATTGCCCTATCATAGAAGTTTAATAGTGCATTTTACTCGCCATTCCACGCGTTTTAAGATGCCGCCTAGCCCAGTACGCTATCTGAAATAGGAGCGACGTAAATTGCACAAATGTGATAGAATTACGCTTAATTCTTATATTAACCATAATATAAAATGATCTGATCGGGTCTCTCTTTCCCTTACCCTAGAAGTTTAATAGTGCACTTCACTCGTCATTTCATGCGCTTTGAGATGCCGCTTATCCCAATACGCTATCTGAAATCGGAGCGACGTAGGTTGAACAAATGTGATAGAATTACGCTGTATTCTTATATTAACCGTAATATAAAATGATCTAATCGGGTCTCTGTTTGCTTTAACCTAGAAGGTTAATAGTGCATTGTACTCGCCATTTCATGTGTTTTGTGATGCCGTTTAGCCCAATACGCTATCTGAAATAGGAGCGACGTAAATTGAACAAGTGTGTTAGAATTTCGTTGAATTTTTAAATTAACCATAATATAAAATGATCTCATCGGGTCTCCGTTTGCCATACCGTAGAAGTTTAATAGTGCATTTTGCTCGCCATTTCATGAGCTTTGAGATGCCGCTTAGCCCAATACGCTATCTGAAATAGCAGCGACGTAAATTGAACAAATGTGATATAATTTCCCTGAATTCTTATATTAACCTTAATGTAAAATGGTCTCATCGGGTCTCTGTTCGCCCTACCCTAGAAGTTTAATAGTGCATTTCACTCGCCATTTCATGCGCTTTGAGATGCCGCCTAGTCCAGTACGCTATCTGAAATAGGAGCGACGTAAGTTTAACAAATGTGATAGAATTACGCTGAATTGTTATGATAACCGTAATATAAAATGATCTAATCGGGTCCCTGTTTGCCTTACCCTAGAAGTTAAATAGTGCATTTTACTCGCCATTTCATGCGCTTTGAGATGCCGCTTAGACTAATACGCTATCTGAAATAGGAGCGACGTAAATTGAACAGGTGTGATAGAATTACGTTGAATTCTTAAATTAACCATAATATAAAATGATCTCATCGGGTCTCTGTTTGCCATACCGTAGAAGTTTAATAGTGCATTTCATTCCTCATTTCATGCGCTTTGAGATTCCGCTTAGCCCAATACGCTATCTGAAATAGGAGCGACGTAAATTGAACAAATGTGATAGAATTTCCCTGAAATCTTATATTAAACAAATTATAAAATGATCTAATCCGGTCTCCTATTGCCCTATCGTAGAAGTTTCATAGTGCATTTTACTCGCCGTTCCACGCGCTTTAAGATGCCGCCTAGCCCAGTACGCTATCTGAAATAGGAACGACGTAAATTGAACAAATGTGATAGAATTACGCTGAATTCTTATATTATCCTTAATATAAAATGATCTAATCGGTTCTCTGTTTGCCTTATCCTAGAAGTTTAATAGTACATCTTACTCGAGATTCCATGCGCTTTGCGATGCCGCCCAGCCCAATACGCTATCTGAAATAGGAGAGACGTAAATTGAACAAATGTGATAGAATTTCCCTGAATTCTTATATTAACCTTAATGTAAAATGATCTAATCGGGTCTCTGTTCGCCCTACCCTAGAAGTTTAATAGTGTATTTTACTCGTCATTTCATGCGCTTTGAGATTCCGCTTAGCCCAATACGCTATCTGAAATAGGAGAGACGTAAATTGAACAAATGTGAGAGAATTTCCCTGAATTCTTATATTATCCTTAATGTAAAATGATCTAATCGGGTCTCTGTTCGCCCTACCCTAGAAGTTTAATAGTGCATTTCACTCCTCATTTCATGCGCTTTGAGATTCCGCTTAGCCCAATACGCTATCTGAAATAGGAGCGACGTAAATTGAACAAATGTGATAGAATTTCGCTGAATTCTTATATTAACCAAATTATAAAATGATCCAATCGGGTCTCTTATTGCCCTATCATAGAAGTTTCATAGTGCATTTTGCCCACCATTCCACGCGCTTTAAGATTCCGCCTAGCCCAGTACGCTATCTGAAATAGGAGCGACGTAAGTTTAACAAATGTGATAGAATTACGCTGAATTGTTATGTTAACCGTAATATAAAATGATCTAATCGGGTCCCTGTTTGCCTTACCCTAGAAGCTTACTAGTGCATTTTACTCGCCATTTCATGCGCTTTGAGATGCCGCTTAGCCCAATACGCTATCTGAAATATGTGCGACGTAAATTGAACAAATGTGATAGAATTTCCCTGAAATCTTATATTAAACAAAATATAAAATGATCTAATCGGGTCTCTGATTGCCCTATCATAGAAGGTTAGTAGCGCATTTTACTCGCCATTTCATGCGCTTTGAGATGCCGCTTAGCCCAATACGCTATCTGAAATATGAGCTACGTAAATTGAACAAATGTGATAGAATTTCCCTGAAATCTTATATTAAACAAAATATAAAATGATCTAATCGGGTCTCTGATTGCCCTATCATAGAAGGTTAGTAGCGCATTTTACTCGCCATTTCATGCGCTTTGAGATGCCGCTTAGCCCAATACGCTATCTGAAATATGAGCGACGTAAATTGAACAAATGTGATAGAATTTCCCTGAAATCTTATATTGAACAAAATATAAAATGATCTAATTGGGTCTCTGATTGCCCTATCATAGAAGTTTAGTAGTGCATTTTACTCGCCATGGCATGGGCATTGAGATGCCGCATAGCCCAATACGCTATCTGAAATAGGAGCGACGTAAATTGTACAAATGTGATAGAATTTCCCTGAAATCTTATATTGAACAAAATATAAAATGATCTAATCGGGTCTCTGATTGCCCTATCATAGAAGTTTAGTAGTGCATTTTACTCGCCCTTCCACGCGCTTTAAGATGCCGTCTAGCCCAGTACGCTATCTGAAATAGGAGCGACGTAAGTTGAACAAATGTGATACAATTACGCTGAATTCTTAGATTAACCGTAATATGAAATGATCTAATCGGGTCTCTGTTTGCCTTACCGTAGAAGTTTAATAGTGCATTGTACTCGCCATTTCATGCGCTTTGAGATGCCGCGTAGCCCAATACGCTATCTGAAATGGGAGCGACGTAAATTGAACAAATGTGATAGAATTTCGCTGAATTCTTAAATTAACCATAATATAAAATGATCTAATCGAGTCTCTGTTCGCCCTACCCTAGAAGTTTAATAGTGCATTTCACTCGACATTTCATGCGCTTTGAGATGCCGCTTAGCCCAATAAGCTATCTGAAATAGGAGCGACGTTAATTGAACAAATGTGATAGAATTTCGCTGAATTCTCATATTAACATTAATGTAAACTGATCTAATCGAGTCTCTGTTCGCCCTACCCTAGAAGTTTAATAGTGCATTCCACTCGTCATTTCATGCGCTTTGAGATGCCGCTTAGCCCAATAAGCTATCTGAAATAGGAGCGACGTAAATTGAACAAATGTGATAGAATTTCGCTGAATTCTTATATTAACCAAAATATAAAATGATCTACTCGGGTCTCTGATTTCCCAATCATAGAAGTTTAATAGTGCATTTTACTCGCCATTCCACGCTCTTTAAGATGCGCCTAGCCCAGTATGCTATCTGAAATAGGAACGACGTAAATTGAACAAATGTGATAGAATTTCCCTGAAATCTTAGATTAACCGTAATATAAAATGATCTAATCGGGTCTCTGTTTTCCCTACCCTAGAAGTTTAATAGTGCATTTTACTCGCCATAGAATGGGCATTGAGATGCCGCATAGCCCAATACGCTATCAGAAATAGAAGCGACGTAAATTGAACAAATGTGATAGAATTTCCCTGAAATCTTATATTAAACAAAATATAAAATGATCTATTCCGGTCTCTGATTGGCCTATCATAGAAGTTTTGTAGTGCATTTTACTCGCCAGTCCACGCGCTTTCAGATGCCGCCTAGCCCAGTACGCTATCTGAAATAGGAGCGACGTAAGTTGAACAAATGTGATAGAATTACGCTGAATTCTTATATTAACCGTAATATAAAATGATCTAATCGGGTCTCTGTTTGGCTTATCCTAGAAGTTTAATAGTGCATTTTACTCGCCATTTCATGCGCTTTGAAATGCCACTTAGCCCAATACGCTATCTGAAATAGGAGCGACGTAAATTGAACAAATGTGATAGAATTTCGCTGAATTCTTAAATTAACCATAATATAAAATGATCTAATCGGGTCCCTGTTTGTCCTACCCTAGAAGTTTAATGGTGCATTTTACTCGCCATTTCATGCGCTTTCATATGCCGCCTAGCCCAGTACGCTATCTGAAATAGGAGCGACGTAAGTTGAACAAATGTGATAGAATTACGCTGCATTCTTATATTAACCGTAATATAAAAGGATCTAATCGGGTCTCTGTTTGCCTTATCCTAGAAGTTTAATAGTGCATTACACTCGCCATTTCATGCGCTTCGAGATGCCGCTTAGCCCAATACGCCATCTGAAATAGGAGCGACGTAAATTGAACAATGTGATAGAATTTCCCTGAAATCTTATATTAACCGTAATATAAAATGATCTAATCGGGTCTCTGTTTGCCCTACCCTAGAAGTTTAATAGTGCATTTTACTCGCCATGGCATGGGCATTGAGATGCCGCATAGCCCAATACGCTATCTGAAATAGGAGCGACGTAAATTGTACAAATGTGATAGAATTTCCCTGAAATCTTATATTGAACAAAATATAAAATGATCTAATCGGTTCTCTGTTTGCCTTATCCTACAAGTTTAATAGTACATCTTACTCGAGATTCCATGCGCTTTGAGATGCCGCCCAGCCCAATACGCTATCTGAAATAGGAGAGACGTAAATTGAACAAATGTGATAGAATTTCCCTGAATTCTTATATTAACCTTAATGTAAAATGATCTAATCGGGTCTCTGTTCGCCCTACCCTAGCAGTTTAATAGAGTATTTTACTCGTCATTTCATGCGCTTTGAGATTCCGCTTAGCCCAATACGCTATCTGAAATAGGAGAGACGTAAATTGAACAAATGTGAGAGAATTTCCCTGAATTCTTATATTATCCTTAATGTAAAATGATCTAATCGGGTCTCTGTTCGCCCTACCCTAGAAGTTTTAATAGTGCATTTCACTCCTCATTTCATGCGCTTTGAGATTCCGCTTAGCCCAATACGCTATCTGAAATAGGAGCGACGTAAATTGAACAAATGTGATAGAATTTCGCTGAATTCTTATATTAACCAAATTATAAAATGATCTAATCGGGTCTCCTTATTGCCCTATCATAGAAGTTTCATAGTGCATTTTACTCACCATTCCACGCGCTTTAAGATTCCGCCTAGCCCAGTACGCTATCTGAAATAGGAGTGACGTAAATTGAACAAATGTGATAGAATTACGCTTAATTCTTATATTAACCATAATATAAAATGATCTAATCGGGTCTCTCTCTTTGCATTACCCTAGAAGTTAATAGTGCACTTCACTCGTCATTTCATGCGCTTTGAGATGCCGCTTATCCCAATACGCTATCTGAAATCGGAGCGACGTATGTTGAACAAATGTGATAGAATTACGCTGTATTCTTATATTAACCGTAATATAAAATGATCTAATCGTGTCTCTGTTCGCCCTAGCCGAGAAGTTAAATAGTGCATTTTACTCGCCATTTGATGCGTTTTGAGATGCCGTTTAGCCCAATACGCTATCTGAAATAGGAGCGACGTAAATTGAACAAGTGTGATAGAATTTCGTTGAATTCTTAAATTAACCATAATATAAAATGATCTCATCGGGTCACTGATTGCCCTTTCATAGAAGTTTAATAGTGCATTTTACTCGCCATTCCACGCGCTTTAAGTTGCCGCCTAGCCCAATACGCCATCTGAAGTAGGAGCGACGTAAATTGAACAAACGTGATAGGAATTCGCTGAATTCTTATATTAACCGTAATATAAAATGATCTAATCGGGTCTCTCTTTGCCTTACCCTAGAAGTTTAATAGTGCATTTCACTCGCCATTTCATGCGCTTTGCGATGCCGCTTAACCCACTACGCTATCTGAAATAGGAGAGACGTAAATTGAACAAATGTGATAGAATTTCGCTGAATTCTTTTATTAACCATAATGTAAAATGATCTAATCGGGTCTCTGTTCGCCCTAGCCTAGAAGTTTATTAGTGCATTTTATTCGCCATTTCATGCGCTTTGACATGCCGCTTAGCTCATTACGCTATCTGAAATACGAGCGACGTAAATTGAACAAATGTGATAGAATTTCCTTGAAATCTTATATTAAACAAAATATAAAATGATCTAATCGGGTCTCTGATTGCCCTATCATAGAAGTTTAGTAGTGCATTTTACTCGCCCTTCCACGCGCTTTAAGGTGCCGTCTAGCCCAGTACGCTATCTGAAATAGGAGCGACGTCAGTTGAACAAATGTGATACAATTACGCTGAATTCTTAGATTACCCGTAATATAAAATGATCTAATCGGGTCTCTGTTTGCCTTACCGTAGAAGTTTAATAGTGCATTGTACTCGCCATTTCATGCGCTTTGAGATGCCGCGTAGCCCAATACGCTATCTGAAATGGAAGCGACGTAAATTGAACAAATGTGATAGAATTTCGCTGAATTCTTAAATTAACCATAATATAAAATGATCTAATCGGGTCTCTGTTCGCCCTACCCTAGAAGTTTAATAGTGCATTTTACTCGACATTTCATGCGCTTTGAGATGCCGCTTAGCCCAATAAGCTATCTGAAATAGGAGCGACGTAAATTGAACAAATGTGATAGAATTTCGCTGAATTCTCATATTAACATTAATGTAAACTGATCTAATCGAGTCTCTGTTCGCCCTACCCTAGAAGTTTAATAGTGCATTTCACTCGTCATTTCATGCGCTTTGAGATGCCGCTTAGCCCAATAAGCTATCTGAAATAGGAGCGACGTAAATTGAACAAATGTGATAGAATTTCGCTGAATTCTTATATTAACCAAAATATAAAATGATCTAATCGGGTCTCTGATTGCCCTATCATAGAAGTTTAATAGTGCATTTTACTCGCCATTCCACGCTCTTTAAGATGCGCCTAGCCCAGTATGCTATCTGAAATAGGAACGACGTAAATTGAACAAATGTCATAGAATTTTGCTGAATTCTTATATTAACCGTAATATAAAATGATCTAATCGGGTCTCTGTTTGCCTTACCCTAGAAGTTTAATAGTGCATTTTACTCGCCATTCCACGCGCTTTAAGATGGCGCCTAGCCCAGTACGCTATCAGAAATAGGAGCGATGTAAGTTGAACAAATGTGATAGAATTTCGCTGAATTCTTTTATTAACCATAATTTAAAATGATGTAATCGGGTCTCTGTTCGCCCTAGCCTAGAAGTTCAGTAGTGCATTTTATTCGCCATTTCATGCGCTTTGAGATGCCGCGTAGCCCAATACGCTATCTGAAATAGGAGCGACGTAAATTGAACAAATGTGATAGAATTTCCCTGAAATCTTATATTGAACAAAATATAAAATGATCTAATTGGGTCTCTGATTGCCCTATCATAGAAGTTTCGTAGTGCATTTTACTCGCCATTCCACGCGCTTTAAGATGCCGCCTAGCCCAGTATGCTATCTGAAATAGGAGCGACGTAAGTTGAACAAATGTGATAGAATTACGCTGAATTCTTATATTAACCATAATATAAAATGATCTAATCGAGTCTCTGTTCGCCCTACCCTAGAAGTTTAATAGTGCATTTTACTTGACATTTCATGCGCTTTGAGATGCCGCTTAGCCCAATAAGCTATCTGAAATAGGAGCGATGTAAATTGAACAAATGTGATAGAATTTCGCTGAATTCTCATATTAACATTAATGTAAACTGATCTAATCGAGTCTCTGTTCGCCCTACCCTAGAAGTTTAATAGTGCATTTCACTAGTCATTTCATGCGCTTTGAGATGCCGCTTAGCCCAATAAGCTATCTGAAATAGGAGCGACGTAAATTGAACAAATGTGATAGAATTTCGCTGAATTCTTATATTAACCAAAATATAAAATGATCTACTCGGGTCTCTGATTTCCCAATCATAGAAGTTTAATAGTGCATTTTACTCGCCATTCCACGCTCTTTAAGATGCGCCTAGCCCAGTATGCTATCTGAAATAGGAACGACGTAAATTGAACAAATGTGATAGAATTTCCCTGAAATCTTAGATTAACCGTAATATAAAATGATCTAATCGGGTCTCTGTTTTCCCTACCCTAGAAGTTTAATAGTGCATTTTACTCGCCATAGCATGGGCATTGAGATGCCGCATAGCCCAATACGCTATCAGAAATAGAAGCGACGTAAATTGAACAAATGTGATAGAATTTCCCTGAAATCTTATATTAAACAAAATATAAAATGATCTATTCCGGTCTCTGATTGGCCTATCATAGAAGTTTTGTAGTGCATTTTACTCGCCAGTCCACGCGCTTTCAGATGCCGCCTAGCCCAGTACGCTATCTGAAATAGGAGCGACGTAAGTTGAACAAATGTGATAGAATTACGCTGAATTCTTATATTAACCGTAATATAAAATGATCTAATCGGGTCTCTGTTTGGCTTATCCTAGAAGTTTAATAGTGCATTTTACTCGCCATTTCATGCGCTTTGAAATGCCACTTAGCCCAATACGCTATCTGAAATAGGAGCGACGTAAATTGAACAAATGTGATAGAATTTCGCTGAATTCTTAAATTAACCATAATATAAAATGATCTAATCGGGTCCCTGTTTGTCCTACCCTAGAAGTTTAATAGTGCATTTTACTCGCCATTTCATGCGCTTTCAGATGCCGCCTAGCCCAGTACGCTATCTGAAATAGGAGCGACGTAAGTTGAACAAATGTGATAGAATTACGCTGCATTCTTATATTAACCGTAATATAAAATGATCTAATCGGGTCTCTGTTTGCCTTATCCTAGAAGTTTAATAGTGCATTACACTCGCCATTTCATGCGCTTCGAGATGCCGCTTAGCCCAATACGCCATCTGAAATAGGAGCGACGTAAATTGAACAAATGTGATAGAATTTCCCTGAAATCTTATATTAACCGTAATATAAAATGATCTAATCGGGTCTCTGTTTTCCCTACCCTAGAAGTTTAATAGTGCATTTTACTCGCCATGGCATGGGCATTGATATGCCGCATAGCCCAATACGCTATCTGAAATAGGAGCGACGTAAATTGTACAAATGTGATAGAATTTCCCTGAAATCTTATATTGAACAAAATATAAAATGATCCAATCGGTTCTCTGTTTGCCTTATCCTAGAAGTTTAATAGTACATCTTACTCGAGATTCCATGCGCTTTGAGATGCCGCCCAGCCCAATACGCTATCTGAAATAGGAGAGACGTAAATTGAACAAATGTGATAGAATTTCCCTGAATTCTTATATTAACCTTAATGTAAAATGATCTAATCGGGTCTCTGTTCGCCCTACCCTAGAAGTTTAATAGTGTATTTTACTCGTCATTTCATGCGCTTTGAGATTCCGCTTAGCCCAATACGCTATCTGAAATAGGAGAGACGTAAATTGAACAAATGTGAGAGAATTTCCCTGAATTCTTATATTATCCTTAATGTAACATGATGTAATCGGGTCTCTGTTCGCCCTACCCTAGAAGTTTAATAGTGTATTTTACTCGTCATTTCATGCGCTTTGAGATTCCGCTTAGCCCAATACGCTATCTGAAATAGGAGCGACGTAAATTGAACAAATGTGATAGAATTTCGCTGAATTCTTATATTAACCAAATTATAAAATGATCTAATCGGGTCTCTTATTGCCCTATCATAGAAGTTTCATAGTGCATTTTACTCACCATTCCACGCGATTTAAGATTCCGCCTAGCCCAGTACGCTATCTGAAATAGGAGTGACGTAAATTGAACAAATGTGATAGAATTACGCTTAATTCTTATATTAACCATAATATAAAATGATCTAATCGGGTCTCTCTTTCCCTTACCCTAGAAGTTTAATAGTGCACTTCACTCGTCATTTCATGCGCTTTGAGATGCCGCTTATCCCAATACGCTATCTGAAATCGGAGCGACGTAGGTTGAACAAATGTGATAGAATTACGCTGTATTCTTATATTAACCGCAATATAAAATGATCTAATCGTGTCTCTGTTCGCCCTAGCCGAGAAGTTAAATAGTGCATTTTACTCGCCATTTGATGCGTTTTGAGATGCCGTTTAGCCCAATACGCTATCTGAAATAGGAGCGACCTAAATTGAACAAGTGTGATAGAATTTCGTTGAATTCTTAAATTAACCATAATATAAAATGATCTAATCGGGTCTCTGTTTGCCCTAGCCTAGAAGTTTAATAGTGCATTTTATTAGACATTTCATGCGCTTTGAGATGCCGCTTAGCCCAATACGCTATCTGAAATAGGAGCGATGTAAATTGAACAAATGTGATAGAATTTCGCTGAATTCTTTTATTAACCATAATGTAAAATGATCTAATCGTGTCTCTGACTGCCCTATCATAGAACTTTAATAGTGCATTTTATTCGCCATTTCATACGCTTTGAGATGCCGCTTAGCCCAATACGCTATCTGAAATAGGAGCGACGTAAATTGAACAAATGTGATAGAATTTCGTTGAATTCATAAATTGACCAAAATATAAAATGATCTAATCGGGTCTCTGATTGCCCTATCATAGAAGGTTAATAGTGCATTTTACTCGCTATTCCACGCGCTTTAAGATGCCAGCTAGCCCAGTAGGCTATCTGAAATAGGAGTGACGTAAATTGAACAAATGTGATAGAATTACGCTTAATTCTTATATTAACCATAATATAAAATGATCTGATCGGGTCTCTCTTTCCCTTACCCTAGAAGTTTAATAGTGCACTTCACTCGTCATTTCATGCGCTTTGAGATGCCGCTTATCCCAATACGCTATCTGAAATCGGAGCGACGTAGGTTGAACAAATGTGATAGAATTACGCTGTATTCTTATATTAACCGTAATATAAAATGATCTAATCGGGTCTCTGTTTGCTTTAACCTAGAAGGTTAATAGTGCATTGTACTCGCCATTTCATGTGTTTTGTGATGCCGTTTAGCCCAATACGCTATCTGAAATAGGAGCGACGTAAATTGAACAAGTGTGATAGAATTTCGTTGAATTTTTAAATTAACCATAATATAAAATGATCTCATCGGGTCTCTGTTTGCCATACCGTAGAAGTTTAATAGTGCATTTTGCTCGCCATTTCATGAGCTTTGAGATGCCGCTTAGCCCAATACGCTATCTGAAATAGCAGCGACGTAAATTGAACAAATGTGATATAATTTCCCTGAATTCTTATATTAACCTTAATGTAAAATGGTCTCATCGGGTCTCTGTTCGCCCTACCCTAGAAGTTTAATAGTGCATTTCACTCGCCATTTCATGCGCTTTGAGATGCCGCCTAGCCCAGTACGCTATCTGAAATAGGAGCGACGTAAGTTTAACAAATGTGATAGAATTACGCTGAATTGTTATGATAACCGTAATATAAAATGATCTAATCGGGTCCCTGTTTGCCTTACCCTAGAAGTTAAATAGTGCATTTTACTCGCCATTTCATGCGCTTTGAGATGCCGCTTAGACTAATACGCTATCTGAAATAGGAGCGACGTAAATTGAACAGGTGTGATAGAATTACGTTGAATTCTTAAATTAACCATAATATAAAATGATCTCATCGGGTCTCTGTTTGCCATACCGTAGAAGTTTAATAGTGCATTTCATTCCTCATTTCATGCGCTTTGAGATTCCGCTTAGCCCAATACGCTATCTGAAATAGGAGCGACGTAAATTGAACAAATGTGATAGAATTTCCCTGAAATCTTATATTAAACAAATTATAAAATGATCTAATCCGGTCTCCTATTGCCCTATCATAGAAGTTTCATAGTGCATTTTACTCGCCGTTCCACGCGCTTTAAGATGCCGCCTAGCCCAGTACGCTATCTGAAATAGGAACGACGTAAATTGAACAAATGTGATAGAATTACGCTGAATTCTTATATTATCCTTAATATAAAATGATCTAATCGGTTCTCTGTTTGCCTTATCCTAGAAGTTTAATAGTACATCTTACTCGAGATTCCATGCGCTTTGAGATGCCGCCCAGCCCAATACGCTATCTGAAATAGGAGAGACGTAAATTGAACAAATGTGATAGAATTTCCCTGAATTCTTATATTAACCTTAATGTAAAATGATCTAATCGGGTCTCTGTTCGCCCTACCCTAGAAGTTTAATAGTGTATTTTACTCGTCATTTCATGCGCTTTGAGATTCCGCTTAGCCCAATACGCTATCTGAAATAGGAGAGACGTAAATTGAACAAATGTGGGAGAATTTCCCTGAATTCTTATATTATCCTTAATGTAAAATGATCTAATCGGGTCTCTGTTCGCCCTACCCTAGAAGTTTAATAGTGCATTTCACTCCTCATTTCATGCGCTTTGAGATTCCGCTTAGCCCAATACGCTATCTGAAATAGGAGCGACGTAAATTGAACAAATGTGATAGAATTTCGCTGAATTCTTATATTAACCAAATTATAAAATGATCCAATCGGGTCTCTTATTGCCCTATCATAGAAGTTTCATAGTGCATTTTGCCCACCATTCCACGCGCTTTAAGATTCCGCCTAGCACAGTACGCTATCTGAAATTGAAGCGACGTAAGTTTAACAAATGTGATAGAATTACGCTGAATTGTTATGTTAACCGTAATATGAAATGATCTAATCGGGTCCCTGTTTGCCTTACCCTAGAAGCTTACTAGTGCATTTTACTCGCCATTTCATGCGCTTTGAGATGCCGCTTAGCCCAATACGCTATCTGAAATATGTGCGACGTAAATTGAACAAATGTGATAGAATTTCCCTGAAATCTTATATTAAACAAAATATAAAATGATCTAATCGGGTCTCTGATTGCCCTATCATAGAAGGTTAGTAGCGCATTTTACTCGCCATTTCATGCGCTTTGAGATGCCGCTTAGCCCAATACGCTATCTGAAATATGAGCTACGTAAATTGAACAAATGTGATAGAATTTCCCTGAAATCTTATATTAAACAAAATATAAAATGATCTAATCGGGTCTCTGATTGCCCTATCATAGAAGGTTAGTAGCGCATTTTACTCGCCATTTCATGCGCTTTGAGATGCCGCTTAGCCCAATACGCTATCTGAAATATGAGCGACGTAAATTGAACAAATGTGATAGAATTTCCCTGAAATCTTATATTGAACAAAATATAAAATGATCTAATTAGGTCTCTGATTGCCCTATCATAGAAGTTTAGTAGTGCATTTTACTCGCCATTCCACGCGCTTTAAGATGCCGCCTAGCCCAGTACGCTATCTGAAATAGGAGCGACGTAAGTTGAACAAATGTGATAGAATTACGCTGAATACTTATATTAACCGAAATATAAAATGATCTAATCGGGTCTCTGTTTGCCTTATCCTAGAAGTTTAGTAGTGCATTTTCCTCGCCATTTCATGCGCTTTGAGATGCCGCATATCCCAATACGCTATCTGAAATAGGAGCCACCTAAATTGAACAAATGTGATAGAATTTCCCTGAATTCTTGTATTAACCTTAATGTAAAATGACCTAATCGGGTCTCTGTTTGCCCTAGCCTAGAAGTTTAAGAGTGCATTTTATTAGACATCTCATGCGCTTTGAGATGCCGCTTAGCCCAATACGCTATCTGAAATAGGAGCGATGTAAATTGAACAAATGTGATAGAATTTCGCTGAATTCTTTTATTAACCATAATGTAAAATGATCTAATCGTGTCTCTGATTGCCCTATCATAGAACTTTAATAGTGCATTTTATTCGCCATTTCATACGCTTTGAGATGCCGCTTAGCCCAATACGCAATCTGAAATAGGAGCGACGTAAATTGAACAAATGTGATAGAATTTCGCTGAATTCATATATTGACCAAAATATAAAATGATCTAATCGGGTCTCTGATTGCCCTATCATAGAAGTTTAATAGTGCATTTTACTCGCCATTCCACGCGTTTTAAGATGCCGCATAGCCCAGTACGCTATCCGAAATAGGAGCGACGTAAATTGCACAAATGTGATAGAATTTTGCTGAATTCTTAAATTAACCATAATATAAAATGATCTAATAGGGTCTCTGTTTGCCCTACCCTAGAAGTTTAATAGTGCATTTTACTCGCCATTTCATGCCCTTTGAGATGCCGCTTAGCCCAATACGCTATCTGAAATAGGAGTGACGTAAGTTGAACAAATGTGATAGAATTTCACTGAATTCTATTATTAACCATAATGTAAAATGATCTAATCTGGTCTCTGTTTGTCCGACCCCAGAAGTTTAATAGTGCATTTCACTCGTAATTTCATGCGCTTTGAGATGCCGCTTAACCCAATCCGCTATCTGGAATAGGAGCGACGTAAATTGAACAAATGTGATTGGATTTCGCTGAATTCTTATATTAACCAAAATATAAATGATCTAATCGGGTCTCTGATTGCCCTATCATAGAAGGCTAATAGTGCATTTTACTCGCTATTCCACGCTCTTTAAGATGCCGGCTAGCCCAGTAGGCTATCTGAAATAGGATTGACGTAAATTGAACAAATGTGATAGAATTACGCTTAATTCTTATATTAACCATAATATAAAATGATCTAATCGGGTCTCTCTTTCCCTTACCCTAGAAGTTTAATAGTGCACTTCACTCGTCATTTCATGCGCTTTGAGATGCCGCTTATCCCAATACGCTGTCTGAAATAGGAGCGACGTAGGTTGAACAAATGTGATAGAATTACGCTGTATTCTTCTATTAACCGTAATATAAACTGATCTAATCGGGTCTCTGTTTGCTTTACCCTAGAAGTTTAATGGTGCATTTTACTCGTCATTTCATGCGCTTTGAGATTCCGCTTAGCCGAATACGCTATCTGAAATAGGAGAGACGTAAATTGAACAAATGTGAGAGAATTTCCCTGAATTCTTATATTATCCTTAATGTAAAATGATCCTAATCGGGTCTCTGTTCGCCCTACCCTAGAAGTTTAATAGTGCATTTCTCTCCTCATTTCATGCGCTTTGAGATTCCGCTTAGCCCAATAAGCTATCTGAAATAGGAGCGACGTAAATTGAACAAATGTGATAGAATTTCGCTGAATCCTTAAATTAACCAAAATACAAAATGATCTAATCGGGTCTCTTATTGCCCTATCATAGAAGTTTCATAGTGCATTTTACTCGCCATTCCACGCGCTTTAAGATGCCGCCTAGCCCAGTACGCTATCTGAAATAGGAGCGACGTAAATTGAACAAATGTGATAGAATTGCCCTGAATTCTTAAATTAACCATAATATAAAATGATCTAATCGGGTTTCTGTTCGCCCTAGCCGAGAAGTTTAATAGTGCATTTTATTCGCCATTTCATGCGCTTTGAGATGCCGCTTAGCCCAATACGCTATCTGAAATAGGAGCGACGTAAATTGAACAAATGTGATAGAATTTCCCTGAAATCTTATATTAAACAAAATATAAAATGATCTAATCGGGTCTCTGATTGCCCTATCATAGAAGGTTAGTAGCGCATTTTACTCGCCATTTCATGCGCTTTGAGATGCCGCTTAGCCCAATACGCTATCTGAAATATGAGCGACGCAAATTGAACAAATGTGATAGAATTTCGCTGAATTCTTATATTAACCTTAATGTAAAATGATCTAATCGGGTCTCTGTTCGCCCTACACTAGAAGTTTAATAGTGCATTTCACTCGCTATTCCACGCGCTTTAAGATGCCGGCTAGCCCAGTAGGCTATCTGAAATATGAGCGACGTAAATTGAACAAATGTGATAGAATTTCGCTGAATTCTTATATTAACCTTAATGTAAAATGATCTAATCGGGTCTCTGTTTGCCTTATCCTAGAAGTTTAGTATTGCATTTTACTCGCCATTTCATGCGCTTTGAGATGCCGCTTATCCAAATACGCTATCTGAAATAGGAGCGACGTAAATTGAACAAACGTGATAGGATTTCGCTGAATTCTTATATTAACCAAAATATAAAATGATCTAATCGGGTCTCTGATTGCCCTATCATAGAAGGCTAATAGTGCATTTTACTCGCTATTCCACGCGCTTTAAGATGCAGGCTAGCCTAGTAGGCTATCTGAAATAGGAGTGACGTAAATTCAACAAATGTGATAGAATTACGCTTAATTCTTATATTAACCGTAATATAAAATGATCTAATCGGGTCTCTCTTTCCCTTACCCTAGAAGTTTAACAGTGCACTTCACTCGCCATTTAATGCGCTTTGAGATGCCGCATAGCCCAATACGCTATCTGAAATAGGAGCCACCTAAATTGAACAAATGTGATAGAATTTCCCTGAATTCTTATATTAACCTTAATGTAAAATGATCTAATCGGGTCTCTGTTTGCCCTAGCCTAGAAGTTTAATAGTGCATTTTATTAGACATATCATGCGCTTTGAGATGCCGCTTAGCCCAATACGCTATCTGAAATAGGAGCGATGTAAATTCAACAAATGTGATAGAATTTCGCTGAATTCTTTTATTAACCATAATGTAAAATTATCTAATCGGGTCTCTGTTTGTCCTACCCCAGAAGTTTAATAGTGCATTTTACTCGCCCTGCCACGCGCTTTAAGATGCCGCCTAGTCCAGTACGCTATCTGAAATAGGAGCGACGTAAGTTTAACAAATGTGATAGAATTGCCCTGAATTCTTATATTAACCTTAATGTAAAATGATCTAATCGGGTCTCTGTTCGCCCTACCATAGAAGTCTAATAGTGCATTTCACTCGTCATTTCATGCGCTTTGAGATGCCGCTTAGCCCAATACGCTATCTGAAATAGGAGCAACGTAAATTGAAAAATGTGATAGAATTTCCCTGAATTCTTATATTAACCAAAATATAAATTGATCTTATCGGGTCTCTGATTGCCCTATCATAGAAGTTTAATTGTGCATTTTACTCGCCATTCCACACGCTTTAAGATGCCGCATAGCCCAGTACGCTACCTGAAATAGGAGCGACGTAACTTGAACAAGTGTCATAGAATTACGCTGAATTCTTAAATTAACCATAATATAAAATGATCCAATCGGGTCTCTGATTGCCCTATCATAGAAGTTTAATAGTGCATTTTACTCGCCATTCCACGCGCTTTAAGATGCCGCCTAGCCCAGTGCGCTATCTGAAATAGGAGCGACGTAAATTGGACGAATGTGATAAAATTTTGCTGACATTTTAAATTAACCATAATATAAAATGATCTAATCGGGTCTCTGTTCGCCCTACCATAGAAGTCTAATAGTGCATTTCACTCGACATTTCATGTGCTTTGAGATGCCGCTTAGCCCAATAAGCTATCTGAAATAGGAGCGACGTAAATTGAACAAATGTGATAGAATTATGCTGACTTCTTAAATTAATCATAATATAAAGTGATCTACTCGGGTCTCTGTTTGCCCTACCCTAGAACTTTAATAGTGCACTTCATTCGCCATTTCATACAGTTTGAGATGCCGCTTAGCCCAATACGCTATCAGAAATAGAAGCGACGTAAATTGAACAAATGTGATAGAATTTCGTTGAATTCTTTTATTAACCGTAATATAAAATGATCTAATCGGGTCTCTGTTTCCCTAACCCTAGAAGTTTAATAGTGCATTTTACTCGCCACTTCATGCGCTTTGAGATGCCGCTTAGACCAATACACTATCTGAAATAGGAGCGACGTAAATTGAACGAATGTGATAGAATTTCGCTGAATTCTTAAATTAACCATAATATAAAATAATCTAATCGGGTCTCTGTTTGCCCTACCCTAGAAGTGTAATAGTGCATTTTACTCGCCATTTCTTGCGCTTTGAGATGCCGCTTAGCCCAATACGCTATCTGAAATATCAACGACGTAAATTGAACAAATGTGATAGAATTTCGCTGAATTCTTATATTAACCTTAATGTAAAATGATCTAATCGGGGCTCTGTTCCCCCTACCCTAGAAGTTTAATAGTGCATTTCACTCGTAATTGCATGCGCTTTGAGATGCCGCATAGCCCAATTAGCTATATGAAATAGGAGCGACGTAAATTGAACAAATGTGATAGAATTTCGCTGAATTCTTGTATTAACCAAAATATAAAATGATCTAATCGGGTCTCTGATTGCCCTACCATAGAAGTTTAATAGTGCATTTCACTCGCCATTCCACGCGCTTTAAGATGCCGCCTAGCCCAGTACGCTATCTGAAATAGGAACGACGTAAATTGAACAAATGTGATAGAATTTTGCTGAATTCTTAAATTAACCATAATACAAAATTATCTAATCGGGTCTCTGATTGCCTTATCATAGAAGTTTAGTAGTGCATTTTACTCGCCATTTCATGCGCTTTCAGATGCCGCTTAGCCCAATACGCTATCTGAAATAGGAGCGACGTAAATTGAACAAATATGATAGAATTTCGCTGAATTCTTAAATTAACCATAATATAAAATGATCTAATCCGGTCTCTGTTTGCCCTACCCTAGAAGTTTAATAGTGCATTTTGCTCGCCATTTCATGCGCTTCGAGATGCCGCTTAGCCCAATACGCTATCTGAAATAGGAGCGACGTAAATTGAACAAATATGATAGAATTTTGCTGAATACTTAAATTAACCTTAATGTAAAATGATCTAATCGGGTCTCTGTGCGCCCTACCCTGGAAGTTTAATAGTGCATTTCACTCGTCATATCATGCGCTTTGAGATGCCGCTTAGCCCAATACGCTATCTGAAATAGGAGCGACGTAAATTGAACATATGTGATAGAATTTCGCTGAATTATTATATTAAGAAAAAAAAAAAATGATCTAATCGGGTCTCTGATTGCCCTACACGAGAAGTGTAATAGTGCATTTCACTCGTCATTTCATGCGCTTTGCGATGCCGCTTAGCCCAATATGCTATCTGAAATAGGAGCGACGTAAATTGAACAAATGTGATAAGATTTTGCTGAATTCTTAAATTAACCATAATATAAAATGATCTAATCGGGTCTCTGTTTGCCCTACCCTAGAAGTTTAATAGTGCATTTCACTCGTCATTTCATGCGCTTTGAGATGCCGCTTAGCCCAATACGCTATCTGAAATATCAGCGACGTAAATTGAACAAATGTGAGAGAATCTCGCTGAATTCTTATGTTAACCTTAATGTAAAATGATCTAATCGGGTCTCTGTTCGCCCTACCCTAGAAGATTACTAGTGCATTTCACTCGTCATTTCATGCGCTTCGAGATGCCGCTTAGCCAAATAAGCTATCTGAAATAGGAGCGACGTAAATTGAACAAATGTGATAGAATCTTTCTGAATTCTTAAATAAACCATAATATGAAATGATCTAATCGGGTCTCTGTTTGCCCTACCCTAGAAGTTTAACAGTGCATTTTACTCGCCATTTCTTGCGCTTTGAGATGCCGCTTAGCCCAATACGCTATCTGAAATATCAGCGACGTATGTTGAACAAATGTGATAGAATTACGCTGAATTCTTATATTAACCTTAATGTAAAATGATCTAATCGGGTCTCTGTTCGCCCTACCCTAGAAGATTACTAGTGCATTTCACTCGTCATTTCATGCGCTTTGAGATGCCGCTTATCCCAATACGCTATCTGAAATAGGAGCGACGTAAATTGAACAAATGTGATAGAATTTCCCTGAATACTTATATTAACCTTAATGTAAAATGATCTAATCGGGTCTCTGTTTGCCCTACCCTAGAAGTTTAATAGTGCGTTTTACTCGTCATTTCATGCGCTTTGAGATGCCGCTTAGCACAATACGCTATTTGAAATGGGAGCGCTGTAAATTGAACAAATGTGATAGAATTTCGCTGAATTCTTTTATTAACCATAATGTTAAATGATCTAATCGGGTCTCTGTTCGCCCTAGCGTAGAAGCTTAATAGTGCATTTTATTCGTCATTTCATGCGCTTTGAGATGCAGCTTAGCCCAATACGCTATCTGAAATAGGAACGACGTAAATTGAACAAATGTGATTGAATTTCGCTGAATTCTTAAATTAACCTTAATGTAAAATGATCTAATCGGGTCTCTGATTGCCCTATCATAGATGCTTAGTAGTGCATTTTACTCGCCTTTCCATGCGCTTTAAGATGCCGCCTAGCCCAGTACGCTATCTGAAATAGGAGCGACGTAAGTTGAACAAATGTGATTGAATTACGCTGCATTCTTATATTAACCGTAATATAAAATGATCTAATCGGGTCTCTGTTTGCCTTATCCTAGTAGTTTAATAGTGCATTTTACTCGCCCTTCCACGCGCTTTAAGATGCCGCCTAGCCCAGTACGCTATCTGCAATAGGAGCGACGTAAGTTGAACAAATGTGATGGAATTACGCTGAATTCTTATATTAACCGTAATATAAAATGATCTAATCGGGTCTCTGGTTACCTTACCCTAGAAGTTTAATAGTGCATTTTACTCGCCATTTCATGCGCTTTGAGATGCCGCTTAGCCCAATACGCTATCTGAAATAGGAGCGACGTAAATTGAACAAATGTGATAGAATTTCCCTGAAATCTTATATTAAACAAAATATAAAATGATCTAATCGGGTCTCTGATTGCCCTATCATAGAAGTTTAATAGTGCATTTGACTCGTCATTCCACGCGCTTTAAGATGCCGCCTAGCCCAGTACGCTATCTGAAATTGGAGCGACGAAAATTGAACAAATGTGATAGAATTTCGCTGAAATCTTATATTAACCAAAATATAAAATGATCTAATCGGGTCTCTGATTGCCGTATCATAGAAGTTTAACAGTGCATTTTACTCGCCATTCCTCGCGTTTTAAGATGCCGCGTAGCCCACTACGCTAGCTGAAATAGGAACGACGTAAATTGAACAAATGTGATAGAATTTCGCTTAATTCTTTTATTAACCATAATGTAAAATGATCTAATCGGGTCTCTGATTGCCCTATCATAGAAGTTTAGTAGTGCATTTTACTCGCCATTCCACGCGCTTCGAGATGCCGCTTAGCCCAATACGCTATCTGAAATAGGAGCGACGTAAGTTGAACAAATGTGATAGAATTTCGCTGAATTCTTTTATTAACCATAATGTAAAATGATCTAATCGGGTCTCTGCTCGCCCTCGCCTAGAAGTTTAATAGTGCATTTTACACGCCATTCCATGCGCTTTGAGATGCCGCTTAGCCCAATACGCTATCTGAAATAGGAGCGACGTAAATTGAACAAATGTGATAGAATTTCGCTGAATTCTTATAATAACCAAAATATAAAATGATCTAATCGGGACTCTGATTGCCCTATCATAGAAGTTTAGTGGAGCATTTTACTCGCCCTTCCACAGGCTGTAAGCTGCCGCCTAGCACAGTACGCTATCTGAAATAGGAGCGACGTAAGTTGAACGAATGTGATAGCATTACGCTGAATTCTTATATTAACCGTAATATAGAATGATCTAATCGGGTCTCTGTTTGCCTTACCCTAGAAGTTTAATAGTGCATTTTACTCGCCATTTCATGCGCGTTGTGATGCCGCTTAGCCCAATACGCTATCTGAAATAGGAGCGACGTAAATTGAACAAATGTGATAGAATTTCGGTGAATTCTTTTATTAACCATAATGTAAAATGAACTAATCGGGTCTCTGCTCGCCCTAGCCTAGAAGTTTAATAGTGCATTTTATTCGCCATTGCATGCGCTTTGAGATGCCGCTTAGCTAATACGCTATCTGAAATAGGAGCGACGTAAATTGAACAAATGTGATAGAATTTCCCTGAAATCTTATATTAAACAAAATATAAAATGATCTAGTCGGGTCTCTGATCGCCCTATCACAAAAGGTTAATAGTGCATTCTACTCGCCATTCAACGCGCTTTCAGATGCCGCCTAGCCCAATACGCTATCTGAAATAGGAGCGACATAAATTGAACAAATGTGATAGAATTTCGCTGAATTCTTAAATTAACCATAATATAAAATGATCTAATCGGGTCTCTGATTGCCCTATCATAGAAGTTAAATAGTGCATTTTACTCGCCATTGCACGCGCTTTAATATTCCGCCTAGCCCAGTACGCTATCTGAAATAGGAGCGACGTAAATTGAACAAATGTGATAGAATTTCGCTGAATTCTTAAATTAACCATAATATGAAATGATCTAATAGGGTCTCTGTTTGACCTACCCTACAAGTTTAACAGTGCATTTTACTCGCCATTTCATGCGCTTTGAGATGCCGCTTAGCCCAATACGCTATCTGAAATAGGAGCGACGTAAATTGAACAAATGTGATAGAATTTCGCTGAATTCTTATTTTAACCTTAATGTAAAATGATCTAATCGGGTCTTTGTTCGCCTTACCCTAGAAGTTTAAGAGTGCATTTTACTCGCCATTTCATGCGCTTTGAGATGCCGCTTAGCCCAATAAGCAATCTGAAATAGGAGCGACGTAAATTGAACAAATGTGATAGAATTTCGCTGAATTCTTAAATTAACCATAGTATAAAATGATCTAATCGGGTCTCTGATTGCCCTACCGTAGAAGTTTAATAGTGCATTTTACTCGCGATTTCATGCGCTTTGAGATGCCGCTTAGCCCAATACGCGATCTGAAATAGGAGCGACGTAAATTGAACAAATGTGATAGAATTTCGCTGAATTCTTATATTAACCAGAATATAAAATGATCTAATCGGGTCTCTG
>CAKAJE020001057.1:0-25378 GCA_916610135.2 Macropis europaea | reverse complement strand
ATCTCGAAAGCGCATGAAATGACGAGTAAAATGCACTACGAAACTTCTAGGGCACGGCTAACAGAGACTCGATTAGATCATTTTATATTAAGGTTAATTTAAGAATTCAGCGAAATTCTATCACATTTGTTCAATTTACGTCGATCCTATTTCAAATAGCGTATTGGGCTAAGCGGCACCGCAAAGCTCATGAAATGGCGAATAAATTGCACTATTAAACTTCTAGGCTAGGGCGAACAGAGGCCCGATTAGATCATTTTACCTTGTGGTTAATAAAAGAATACAGCAAAATTCTATTACATTTGTTCAATTTACGTCGTTCCTATTTCAGGTAGCGTACTGGGCTAGGCGGCATCTTAAAGCGCGTGGAATGGCGAGTAAAATGCACTATTAAACTTCTATGGTAGGGCAATCAGAGACCCGATTAGATCATTTTATATTTTGTTTAATATAAGATTTCAGGGAAATTCTATCACATTTGTTCAATTTACGTCGCTCCTATTTCAGATAGCGTGTTGGGCTAAGCGGCATCTCAAAGCGCATGAAATGGCGAATAAAATGCACTATTAAACTTCTAGGATAGAGCGAACAGAGGACCGATTAGATCATTTTTCATTAAGATTAATATAAGAATTCAGCGTAATTCTATCACATTTGTTCAATTTACGTCGCTCATATTTCTGATGGCGTATTGGGCTAAGCTGCATCTCAAAGCGCATGAAATGGCGAATAAAATGCACTAATAAACTTCTAGGGCAGGGCAAACCGAGACCCGATTAGATCATTTTTCATTAAGATTAATATAAGAATTCAGCGAAATTCTATCACATTTCTTCAATTTACGTCGCTCCTATTTCAGATAGCGTATTGAGATAAGAGGCGTCTCAAAGCGCATGAAATGGCGAATAAAGTGCACTATTAAACTTCTAGGCTAGGGCGAACAGAGACCCGATTAGATCAATTTACATTATGGTTAATAAAAGAATTCAGAGAAATTCTATCACATTTGTTCAATTTACATCTCTCCTATTTCAGATAGCGTATTGGGCTAAGCGTCATCTCAAAGCGCATGAAATGACGAGTAAAATGCAGTACCAAACTTCTATGATAGGGTAATCGGAGACCCGATTAGATCATTTTATATTTTGTTTAATATAAGGTTTCAGGGAAATTCTATCACATTTGTTCAATTTACGTCGCTCCTATTTCAGATAGCGTATTGGGCTAAGCGGCATCTCAAAGCGCATGAAATGGCGAATAAAATGTACTATTAAACTTCTAGGCTAGGGCGAACAGAGACCCGAATAGATCATTTTACATTATGGTTAATAAAAGAATTCAGCGAAATTCTATCGCATTTGAGCAATTTACATCGCTCCTATTTCAGATAGCGTATTGGGCTAAGCAGCATCTCAAACCGCATGAAATGACGAGTAAAATGCACTATTAAACTTCTAGGGTAGGGCAAACAGAGACCCGATTAGATCATTTTATATTATGGTTAATTTAAGAATTCAGCGAAATTCTATCACATTTGTTCAATTTACGTCGCTCCTATTTCAGATAGCGTATTGGGCTAAGCGGCATCTCAAAGCGCATGAAATGGCGAGTAAGATGCACTATTAAACTTCTAGGGTAAGGCAAACAGAGACACGATTTGATTATTTTATATTACGGTTAATATAAGAATTCAGCGTAATTCTATCACATTTGTTCAACTTACGTCGCTCCTATTTCAGATAGCGTACTGGGCTAGGCGGCATCTTAAAGCGCGTGGAATGGCGAGTAAAATGCACTACTAAACTTCTATGGTAGGGCAATCAGAGACCCGATTAGATCATTTTATATTTTGTTTAATATAAGATTTCAGGAAAATTCTATCACATTTGTTCAATTTACGTCGTTCCTATTTCAGATAGCGTATTGTGCTAGGCGGCATCTTAAAGCGCGCGGAAAGGCGAGTAAAATGCACTATTAAACTTCTATGATAGGGCAATGAGAGACCCGATTAGATCATTTTATATTTTGGTTAATATAAGAATTCAGCGAAATTCTATCACATTTGTTCAATTTACGTCGCTCCAATTTCAGATAACGTACTGGGCTAGGCGGCATCTTAAAGCGCGTGGAAGGGCGAGTAAAATTCACTACTAAACTTCTATGATAGGGCAATCAGGGACCCGATTAGATCATTTTATATTTTGTTTAATATAAGATTTCAGGGAAATTCTATCACATTTGTTCAATTTACGTCGTTCCTATTTCAGATAGCGTACTGGGCTAGGCGGCCTCTTAAAGCGCGTGGAAGGGCGAGTAAAATGCACTACTAAACATCTATGATAGAGCAATCAGAGACCCGATTAGAACATTTTATATTTTGTTTAATATAAGATTTCAGGGAAATTGTAGCACATTTCTTCAATTTACGTCGCTCCTATTTCAGATAGCTTATTGGGATAAGCGGCATCTCAAAGCGCATGAAATGATGAGTGAAATGCACTGTTAAACTTCTAGGGTAGGGCGAACAGGGACCCTATTAGATCATTTTTCATTAAGATTAATATAAGAATTCAGCGAAATTCTATCACATTTCAATTTACGTCGCTCATATTTCAGATAGCGTATTGGGCTAAGCTGCATCTCAAAGCGCATGAAATGGCGAATAAAATGCACTAATAAACTTCTAGGGTAGGGCAAACAGAGCCCCGATTAGATCATTTTACATTATGGTTAATTTAAGAATTCAGCGAAATTCTATCACATTTGTTCAATTTATGTCGCTCCTATTTCAGATAGCGTATTGGGCTAGGCGGCATCTTAAAGCGCGTGGAATGACGAGTAAAATGCACTATTAAACTTCTACGATATGGCAATGAGAGACCCGATTAGATCATTTTATATTTTGTTTAATATAAGATTTCAGGGAAATTCTATCACATTTGTTCAATTTACGTCGCTCCTATTTCAGATAGCGTATTGAGATAATAGGCATCTCAAAGCGCATGAAATGGCGAATAAAGTGCACTATTAAACTTCTAGGCTAGGGCGAACAGAGGCCCGATTAGATCATTTTACATTATGGTTAATAAAAGAATTCAGCGAAATTCTATCACATTTGTTCAATTTACATCTCACCTATTTCAGATAACGTATTGGGCTAAGCAGCCACTCAAAGCGCATGAAATGACAAGTAAAATGCACTATTAAACTTCTAGGGTAGGGCAAACGGAGACCCGATTAGATCATTTTATATTATGGTTAATTTAAGAATTCAGCGAAATTCTACCACATTTGTTCAATTTACGTCGCTCCTATTTCAGATACCGTATTGGGCTAAGCGGCATATCAAAGCGCATGAAATGACGAGTAAAATGCACTATTAAACTTCTAGGCTAGGGCGAACAGGGGCCCGATTAGATCATTTTACCTTATGGTTAATAAAAGAATACAGCAAAATTCTATTACATTTGTTCAATTTACGTCGTTCCTATTTCAGGTAGCGTACTGGGCTAGGCGGCATCTTAAAGCGCGTGGAATGGCGAGTAAAATGCACTATTAAACGTCTATGGTAGGGCAATCAGAGACCCGATTAGATCATTTTATATTTTGTTTAATATAAGATTTCAGGGAAATTCTATCACATTTGTTCAATTTACATCTCTCCTATTTCAGATAGCGTATTGGGCTAAGCGTCATCTCAAAGCGCATGAAATGACGAGTAAAATGCACTATTAAACTTCTAGGATAGGGCGAACAGAGGACCGATTAGATCATTTTTCATTAAGATTAATATAAGAATTCAGCGAAATTCTATCACATTTGTTCAATTTACGTCGCCCCTGTTTCAGATAGCGTATTGAGATAAGAGGCGTCTCAAAGCGCATGAAATGGCGAATAAAGTGCACTATTAAACTTCTAGGCTAGGGCGAACAGAGACCCGATTAGATCAATTTACATTATGGTTAATAAAAGAATACAGAGAAATTCTATCACATTTGTTCAATTTACATCTCTCCTATTTCAGATAGCGTATTGGGCTAAGCGTCATCTCAAAGCGCATGAAATGACGAGTAAAATGCAGTACCAAACTTCTATGATAGGGTAATCGGAGACCCGATTAGATCATTTTATATTTTGTTTAATATAAGGTTTCAGGGAAATTCTATCACATTTGTTCAATTTACGTCGCTCCTATTTCAGATAGCGTATTGGGCTAAGCGCCATCTCAAAGCGCATGAAATGGCGAATAAAATGTACTATTAAACTTCTAGGCTAGGGCGAACAGAGACCCGATTAGATCATTTTACATTATGGTTAATAAAAGAATTCAGCGAAATTCTATCGCATTTGAGCAATTTTCATCGCTCCTATTTCAGATAGCGTATTGGGCTAAGCAGCATCTCCAACCGCATGAAATGACGAGTAAAATGCACTATTAAACTTCTAGGGTAGGGCAAACAGAGACCCGATTAGATCATTTTATATTATGGTTAATTTAAGAATTCAGCGAAATTCTATCACATTTGTTCAATTTACGTCGCTCCTATTTCAGATAGCGTATTGGGCTAAGCGGCAACACAAACCGCATGAAATGACGAGTGAAATGCCCTATTAATCTTCTAGGGTAGGGCGAACAGAGACCCGATTAGATCATTTTACGTTAAGATTAATATAAGAATTCAGCGAAATTCTGTCACATTTGTTCAATTTACGTGGCTCATATTTCAGATGGCGTATTGGGCTAAGCTGCATCTCAAAGCGCACGAAATGGCGAATAAAATGCACTAATAAACTTCTAGGGTAGGGCAAACAGAGCCCCGATTAGATCATTTTACATTATGGTTAATTTAAGAATTAAGCGAAATTCTATCACATTTGTTCAATTTACGTCGCTCCTATTTCAGATAGCGTATTGGGCTAAGCGGCATCTCAAAGCGCATGAAATGGCGAGTAAGATGCACTATTAAACTTCTAGGGTAAGGCAAACAGAGACCCGATTAGATCATTTTACATTAATATTAATATAAGAATTTAGCGAAATTCTATCACATTTGTTCAATTTATGTCGCTCCTATTTTACATAATGTATTGGGCTGGGCGGCACCTTAAAGCGCATGAAATGACGAGTAAAATGCACTATTAAACTTCTATGATAGGGCAATCAGAGACCCGCATCTATCATATTATATTATTGTTAATATAAGAATTCTGCGTAATTCTATCACGTTTGTTCAATTTACGTAGCTCCAATTTCAGATAGCGTATTGGGCTATGCGGCATCTTAAGACGCATGAAATGTCGAGCAAAATGCACTACTAAGCTTCTCGGATAGGGCAATCGGAGACCCGATTAGGTCATCTTATATTATGGTTAATATAAGAATTCAGCGTAATTCTATCACATTTGTTCAATTTACGTCGCTCCTATTTCAGATAGCGTATTGGGATAGGCGGCACCTTAAAGCGCATGAAATGACGAGTAAAATGCACTATTAAACTTCTATGATAGGGCAATCAGAGACCCGATTAGATCATTTTAAATTATGGTTAAGATAAGTATGCCGCGTAATTCTATCACATATGTTCAATTTCCGACGCTCCTATTTCAGATAGCGTATTGGGATAGGCGGCATCTTAAAGCTCATGAAATGACGAGTAACATGCACTATTAAACTTCTATGATAGGGCAATCAGAGACACGTGTATATCATTTTATATTATTGTTAATATGAGAATTGTGCGACATTCTATCACGTGAGTTCAATTTACGTAGCTCCAATCTCATATAGCGTATTGGGCTATGCGGCATCTTAAAGCGCATGGGCAGACGAGTAAAATGCACTATTAAACCCCTATGATTGGTCAATCAGAGACCCGATTAGATCATTCTATATTATGGTTAATATAAGAATTCAGCGAAATTCTATCACATTTGTTCAATTTACGTTGCTCCAGTTTCAGATAGCGTATTGTGTTAAGCGGCACCTTAAAGCGCATGAAATGACGAGTAAAATGCACTATTAAACTTCTATGAGAGGGCAATCAGAATCCCGCTTAGATCATTTTATATTATTGTTAATATAAGAATTCAGCGTAATTTTATCACATATGTTCAATTTACGTGGCCCCTATTTCAGATAGCGTACTGCGCTAGGTAGCATCTTAAAGCGCATGAAATGTCGAGTAAAATGCGCTGTTCAACTTCTGGGGTAGGGGAAACAGAGACCAGAGTAGATCATTTTATATTATGGTTAATATAAGAATTCTGCGTAATTCTATAACATTTGTTCAATTTATGACGCTCCTATTTCAGATAGCGTATTGGGATAGGCGGCACCTTAAAGCGCATGGAATGACCAGTAAAATGCTCCATTAAGCTTCTATGATAGGGCAATCAGAGACCCGATTAAATCATTCTATATTATGGTTAATATAAGAATTCTGCGTAATCCTATCACATTTGTTCAATTTATGTCGCTCCTATTTTTCATATTGTATTGGGCTAGGCGGCATCTTAAAGCGCGTGGAATGTGGAGTAAAATGTACTACTAACCTTCTATGATAGGGCAATCAGTGACCCGAGTAGATCATATTATATTATGGTTAATATAAGAATGCTGCGTAATTCTATCACTTTGGTTCAATTTACGTCGCTCCTACTTCAGACAGCGTATTGGGCTAAGCGGCATCTTAAAGCGCATGAAATGTGGAGTAAAATGCACTACGAAACTTCTAGGATAGGGCAATCAGAGACCCGATTATGTCATCTTATATTATGATTAATATAAGAATTCAGCGTAATCCTATCGCATTTGTTCAATTTACGTCGCTCCTATTTCAGATAGCGTATTGGGGTAGGCGACATCTTACAGCACATGGAATGTCGAGCAAAATGCACTGCTAAACTTCTCGGATAGGGCAATCAGAGACCCGATTAGATCATTTTATATTATGGTTAATTTAAGTATTCAGCGAAATTCTATCACATTTGTTCAATTTACGTCGCTCCGACTTCAGATAGCGTATTGCGGTAGGCGGCACCTTAAAGCGCAGGAAATGTCCAGTAAAATGCACTATTGAACTTCTCTGATAGCACAATCAGGGACCAGATTAGATCATTTTAAATTACGGTTTATATAAGAATTCTGAGTAATTCTATCACATTTGATCAATTTACGTCGCTCCTATTTCAGACAGCGTATTGGGCGTGGCGGCATCTTAAAGCGCATGAAACGCCGTGCAAAATGCACTATTAAATTTCTATGATAGAGCAATCGGAGACCCGATTAGATCATTTTATATTATGGTTACTATAAGTATTCTCTGTAATTCTATCACATTTGTTCAATTTACGTAGCTCCAATTTCAGATAGCGTATTGGGCTATGCGGCATCATAAAGCGCATGAAATGTCGAGTAAAATGCACTACTAAACTTCTCGGATAGGACAATCAGAGACCCGAAAAGGTAATCTTATGTTATCGTTAATTTAACAATATAGCGAAATTCTATCACATTTGTTCAATTTACGTCTCTCCTATTTCAGATATCGTATTGGGCTAAGCGTCATCTTAAAGCGTATGAAATGTCGAGTAAAATGCACTACTAAACTTCTAGGGTAGGGCAATCAGAGACCCGATTAGATCATCTTATATTATGGTTAATATAAGAATTCAGTGTAATTCTATCACATTTGTTCAATTTACGAGGCTCCTATTTCAGATAGCGTATTGGACTAAACGGCACCTTAAAGCGCATGAAATGGCGAGTAAAATGCACTATTAAACTTCTATGATAGGGCAATCAGAGACCCGTTTAGATCACTTTAAATCATGGTTAATATAAGAATTCAGCGTAATTCTATCACATTTGTTCAACTTACGTCGCTGCTATTTCTAATAGCGTATTGGGCTAAGCGGCACCTTAAAGCGCATGAAATGACAAGTAAAATGCACTGTTACAGTTCTATGATAGGGCAATCAGCGACCCGTTTAGATCATTTTATATTCTTGTTAATATAAGAATTCAGCGTAATTTGATCACATTTGTTGAATTTTCGTCGCCCCTATTTCAGATAGCGTATTGGGCTAGGTGGCAACTTAAAGCGCATGATATGTCGAGTAAAATGCACTAGTAAACTTCTAGGGTAGGGCGAACAGAGACCCGATTAGATCATTTTATATTATGGTTAATATAAGAATGCTGCGTAATTCAATCATTTCTTCAATTTACGTCACTCCTATTTCAGATAGCGTATTGGGCTAGGCGGCATCTTCAAGCGCGTGGAACGACGAGAAAATCCACTACTAACCTCCTATGATAGGGCAATCACAGACCCGATTAGATCATTTTATATTTTTGTTAATATAAGTATTCAGCGTAACTCTGTCATATTTGCTCAATTTACGTAGCTCCAATTTCAGATTGCGGATTGGGCTAGACGGCACCTTAAAGCGCATGAAATGTCGAGTCAAATGCACTATTAAACTTCTATGATAGGGCAATCAGAGACCCGAATAGATCGTATTATATTATGGTTAATAAAAGAATTCTGCGCAATTCTATCACATTTGTTCAATCTACGTCGCTCCTATTTCAGATAGCGTATTTGGCTAGGCAGCACCTTAAAGCGCATGAAATTACGAGTAAAATGCACTATTAAACTTCTATGATAGGGCAATCAGCAACCCGTTTAGATCATTTTATATTATTGTTAATATAAGTATTCAGCGTAACTCTGTCATATTTGCTCAATTTACGTAGCTCCAATTTCAGATTGCGGATTGGGCTAGACGGCACCTTAAAGCGCATGAAATGTCGAGTCAAATGCACTATTAAACTTCTATGATAGGGCAATCAGAGACCCGAATAGATCGTATTATATTATGGTTAATAAAAGAATTCAGCGAAACTCTATCACATTTGGTCAATTTACGACGTTCCCATTTCAAATAGTATATTGGGCTAGGCGGCATCTTAAAGGGCGTGGCGTGACGAGTAAAATGCACTATTAACCTTCTATGATAGGACAATCAGAGACCCGAATAGATCATATTATATTATGGTTAATTTAAGAATTCTGCGTAATTCTATCACGTTTGTTCAATTTACGTCGCTCCTACTTCAGGTAGCGTATTGGGCTAAGCGGCATCTTAAAGCGCACGAAATGTCGAGTAAAATGCACTACTAACCTTCTATGATAGGGCAATCAGGGACCCGATTAGATCATTGTATATTATGGTTAATATAAGAATTCAGCGAAATACTATCACATTTGTTGAATTTTCGTCGCTCCTATTTCAGATAGCGTATTGGGCTAAGCGGCATCTTAAAGCGCGTGGAATGACGAGTAAAATGCCCTACTAACCTTCTATGATAGGGCAATCGGAGACCCGATTTGATCATTATATATTATGGTTAATATAAGAATTCAGCGAAATTCTATCACATTTGTTCAATTTACGTCGCTCCTATTTCGGATAGCGTGTTGGGCTAGGCGGCATCTTAAAGCGCGTGGGATGACGAGTAAAATGCACTACTAACCTTCTATGATAGGGCAATCAGAGACCCGATTATATCATTTTATATTATTGTCATTATAAGAATTCAGCCTAATTTCATCACATTTGTTCAATTTGCGTCGCTCCTATTTCAGATAGCGTATTGTGCTATGTGGCATCTTAAAGCGCATGAAATTACGAGTAAAATGCACTATTAAACTTCTATGATAGGGCAATCAGCAACCCGTTTAGATCATTTTATATTATTGTTAATATAAGAATACAGCGTAATTTGATCACATTTGTTGAATTTTCGTCGCTCGTATTTCAGATAGCGTATTGGGCAAGGTGGCATCTTAAAGCGCATGATATGTAGAGTAAAATTCACTATTAAACTTCTAGGGCAGGGCGAACACAGACCCGATTAGATCATTTTATATTATGGTTAATTTAAGAATGCTGCGTAATTCAAACACATTTGTTTAATTTACGTCACTCCTATTTCAGATAGCGTATTGGGCTATGCGGCATCTTAAAGCGCGTGGAATGACGAGTAAAATGACCAACTAACCTTCTATGATTGGGCAATCAGAGAACCGATTTGATCATTATATATTATGGTTAATATAAGAATTCAGTGTAATTCTATCACATTTGTTCAGTTTACGTCGCGCCTATTTCAGATAGCGTAATGGGCTAGGTGGCATCTTAAAGCGCATGAAATGACGAGTATAATGCACTATTAAACTTCTATGATAGGGCAATCAGAGACCCGATTAGATTATCTTATATTATGATTCATATAAGGATGCACCGTAATTCTATCACATTTGTTCAATTTACGTCGCTCCTATTTCTGATAGCGTATTGGGCTATGCGGCATCTTAAGGCGCATGAAATGTCGAGCAAAATGCAGTACTAAACTTCTCGGATAGGGCAATCAGAGATCCGAATAGATCATTTTGTATTATCGTTAATTTAAGAATTCAGCGAAATTCTATCACATTTTGTCAATTTACGTCGCTCCTATTTCAGATAGCCTATTGGGCTAAGCGGCATCTCAAAGCGCATGAAATGGCGAGTAAAATGCGCTTTAAACTTCTAGGGTAAGGCAAACAGAGACTCTGTTAGATCATTTTATATTACGGTTAATATAAGAATTCAGCGTAATTCTATCACGTTTGTTCAATTTACGTCGCTCCTATTTCAGAGAGCGTATTGGGCTAGGCAGCACCTTAAAGCGCATGAAATTACGAGTAAAATGCACTATTAAACTTCTATGATAGGGCAATCAGCAACCCGTTTAGATCATTTTATATTATTGTTAATATAAGAATACAGCGTAATTTGATCACATTTGTTGAATTTTTTTCGCTCGTATTTCAGATAGCGTATTGGGCTAGGTGGCATCTTAAAGCGCATGATATGTAGAATAGAATTCACTATTAAACTTCTAGGATAGGGCGAACACAGACCCGATTACATCATTTTATATTTTGGTTAATATAAGAATTCAGCGAAATTCTATCACATTTGTTCAATTTACGTCGCTGCTATTTCAGATAGCGTATTGGGATAGGTGGCATCTTAAAGCGCATGAAATGTCGAGTAAAATGCAATATTAAACTTCAAGGGTAGGGCAAACAGAGACCCGATTAGATCATTTTATATTATGGTTAATATAAGTATTCTGCGTAACTCTGTCATATTTGCTCAATTTACGTAGCTCCAATTTCAGATTGCGGATTGGGCTAGACGGCACCTTAAAGCGCATGAAATGTCGAGTCAAATGCACTACTAAACTTCTAGGATAGGGTAATCAGAGATCCGAATAGATCATTTTGTATTATGGTTAATTTAAGAATTCAGCGAAACTCTATCACATTTGGTCAATTTACGACGTTCCTATTTCAAATAGTATATTGGGCTAGGCGGCATCTTAAAGCGCGTGGCGTGACGAGTAAAATGCACTATTAACCTTCTATGATAGGACAATCAGAGACCCGAATAGATCATATTATATTATGGTTAATTTAAGAATTCTGCGTAATTCTATCACGTTTGTTCAATTTACGTCGCTCCTACTTCAGGTACCGTATTGGGCTAAGCGGCATCTTAAAGCGCACGAAATGTCGAGTAAAATGCACTACTAACCTTCTATGATAGGGCAATCAGGGACCCGATTAGATCATTGTATATTATGGTTAATATAAGAATTCAGCGAAATACTATCACATTTGTTGAATTTTCGTCGCTCCTATTTCAGATAGCGTATTGGGCTAAGCGGCATCTTAAAGCGCGTGGAATGACGAGTAAAATGCCCTACTAACCTTCTATGATAGGGCAATCGGAGACCCGATTTGATCATTATATATTATGGTTAATATAAGAATTCAGCGAAATTCTATCACATTTGTTCAATTTACGTCGCTCCTATTTCGGATAGCGTGTTGGGCTAGGCGGCATCTTAAAGCGCGTGGGATGACGAGTAAAATGCACTACTAACCTTCTATGATAGGGCAATCAGAGACCCGATTATATCATTTTATATTATTGTTATTATAAGAATTCAGCCTAATTTCATCACATTTGTTCAATTTGCGTCGCTCCTATTTCAGATAGCGTATTGTGCTATGTGGCATCTTAAAGCGCATGAAATTACGAGTAAAATGCACTATTAAACTTCTATGATAGGGCAATCAGCAACCCGTTTAGATCATTTTATATTATTGTTAATATAAGAATACAGCGTAATTTGATCACATTTGTTGAATTTTCGTCGCTCGTATTTCAGATAGCGTATTGGGCAAGGTGGCATCTTAAAGCGCATGATATGTAGAGTAAAATTCACTATTAAACTTCTAGGGCAGGGCGAACACAGACCCGATTAGATCATTTTATATTATGGTTAATTTAAGAATGCTGCGTAATTCAAACACATTTGTTTAATTTACGTCACTCCTATTTCAGATAGCGTATTGGGCTATGCGGCATCTTAAAGCGCGTGGAATGACGAGTAAAATGCCCAACTAACCTTCTATGATTGGGCAATGAGAGAACCGATTTGATCATTATATATTATGGTTAATATAAGAATTCAGTGTAATTCTATCACATTTGTTCAGTTTACGTCGCGCCTATTTCAGATAGCGTAATGGGCTAGGTGGCATCTTAAAGCGCATGAAATGACGAGTATAATGCACTATTAAACTTCTATGATAGGGCAATCAGAGACCCGATTAGATTATCTTATATTATGATTCATATAAGGATGCAGCGTAATTCTATCACATTTGTTCAATTTACGTCGCTCCTATTTCTGATAGCGTATTGGGCTATGCGGCATCTTAAGGCGCATGAAACGTCGAGCAAAATGCAGTACTAAACTTCTCGGATAGGGCAATCAGAGATCCGAATAGATCATTTTGTATTATCGTTAATTTAAGAATTCAGCGAAATTCTATCACATTTTGTCAATTTACGTCGCTCCTATTTCAGATAGCCTATTGGGCTAAGCCGCATCTCAAAGCGCATGAAATGGCGAGTAAAATGCGCTTTAAACTTCTAGGGTAAGGCAAACAGAGACTCGGTTAGATCATTTCATATTACGGTTAATATAAGAATTCAGCGTAATTCTATCACGTTTGTTCAATTTACGTCGCTCCTATTTCAGAGAGCGTACTGGGCTAAGCGGCATCTTAAAGCGCGTGGAATGGCGAGTAAAATGCACAATTAACCCTCTATGATAGGGCAATCAGAGACCCGATTAGAACATTTTACATTCTGGTTAATATAAGAATTCAGCGAAATTCTATCACATTTGTTCAATTCACGTCGATCCTATTTCAGATAGCGTATTGTGCTAAGCGGTATCTCAAAGCGCATGAAATGGTGAGTAAAATTCACCATTAAACTTCTAGGGTAGGGCAAACAGAGACCCGATTAGATCATTTTATATTATGTATAATTTTAGAATTCAGCAAAATTCTATCACATTCGTTCAATTTACGTCGCTCCTATTTCAGAGAGCGTATTGGGCTAAGCGGCATCTCAAAGCGCATGAAATGGCGAGTAAAATTCACTATTAAACTTCTAGGGTAAGGCAAACAGAGACCCGATTAGATCATTTTATATTACGGTTAATATAAGAATTCAGCATAATTCTATCACATTTGTTCAATTTACGTCGCTCCTATTTCAGATAGCGTATTGGGATAAGCGGCATCGCAAAGCGCATGAAATGACGAGTGAAATGCACTAATAAACTTCTAGGGTGGGGCGAACAGAGACCCGATTAGATCATTTTACATTATGTTTAATTTAAGAATTCAGCGAAATTCTGTCACATTTGTTCAATTTACGTCGCTCCTGCTTCAGATAGCGTAGTGGGCTAAGCGGCATCTCAAAGCGCATGAAATGTCGAGTAAAATGCACTATTAAACTTCTAGGGTAAGGCAAACAGAGGCCCGGTTGGATCATTTTATATTATGGTTAATTTCAGAATTCAGCGATATTCTATCACATTTGTTCAATTTACGTCGCTCCTATTTCAGATAGCGTATTGGGCTATGCGGCATATCAAAGCGCATGAAATGTCGAATAGAATGCACTATTAAGCTTCTAGGGTAAGGCAAAGAGAGACCCGATAAGATCATTTTATATTACGGGTAATATAAGAATGCAGCGTAATACTATCACATTTGTTCAATTTTCGTCGCTCCTATTTCAGATAGCGTATTGTGCTAAGCGGCATCTCAAAGCGCATGAAATGGCGAGTAAAATTCACTATTAAACTTATAGGGTAAGGCAAGCTGAGACCCGATTAGATCAATTTATATTACGGTTAATATAAGAATTCAGCGTAATTCTATCACATATGTTCAATTTACGTCGCTCCTATTTCAGATAGCGTACTGGGCTAGGCGGCATCTTAAAGCGCGTGGAATGGCGAGTAAAATGCACAATTAACCCTCTATGATAGGGCAACCAGAGACCCGATTAGATCATTTTACATTATGGTTAATATAAGAATTCAGCGAAATTCTATCACATTTGTTCAATTTACGTCGCTCCTATTTCAGATAGCGTATTGTGCTAAGCGGCATCTCAAAGCGCATGAAATGGCGAGTAAAATTCACTATTAAACTTATAGGGTAAGGCAAGCAGAGACCCGATTAGATCAATTTATATTACGGTTAATATAAGAATTCAGCGTAATTCTATCACATATGTTCAATTTACGTCGCTCCTATTTCAGATAGCGTACTGGGCTAGGCGGCATCTGAAAGCGCGTGGAATGGCGAGTAAAATGCACAATTAACCCTCTATGATAGGGCAACCAGAGACCCGATTAGATCATTTTACATTATGGTTAATATAAGAATTCAGCGAAATTCTATCACATTTGTTCAGTTTACGTCGCTCCTATTTCAGACAGCGTATTGGACTAAGCGGCATCTCAAAGCGCATGAAATGACGAGTGAAATGCACTAATAAACTTCTAGGGTGGGGCGAACAGAGACCCGATTAGATCATTTTACATTATGGTTAATTTAAGAATTCAGCGAAATTCTATCACATTAGTTCAATTTACGTCGCTCCTATTTAAGATAGCGTACTGGGCTAGGCGGCATCTTAAAGCGCGTGGAATGGAGAGTAAAATGCACAATTAACCCTCTATGATAGGGCAACCAGAGACCCGATTAGATCATTTTACATTATGGTTAATATAAGAATTCAGCGAAATTCTATCACATTTGTTCAATTTACATCGCTCCTATTTCAGATAGCGTATTGGGCTATGCGGCATATCAAAGCGCATGAAATGTCGAATAGAATGCACTATTAAGCTTCTAGGGTAAGGCAAAGAGAGACCCGATCAGATCATTTTATATTACGGGTAATATAAGAATGCAGCGTAATACTATCACATTTGTTCAATTTACGTCGCTCGTATTTCAGATAGGGTATTGGGATAGGCGGTACCTTAAAGCGCATGAAATGACGAGTAAAATGCACTATTAAACTTCTAGGGTAGGGCAATCAGAGTCCCGATTAGATCATCTTATATTATTGTGAATTTAAGGATTCATCGTAACTCTATCACATTTGTCCAATTCTCGTCGCTGCTACAACAGATACCATAGTGAGCTAGGCGGCATCTTAAAGCGCATGAAATGGCGAATAAAATGCACTACTAGCCTTCTCGGATACGGCCATCAGAGACCAAATTGGATCATTTTATATTATGGTTAATGTAAGAATTCAGCGAAATTCTATCACATTTGTTCAATTTACGTCGCTCCTATTTCAGGTAGCGTATTGGTCTAAGCGGCATCTCAAAGCGCATGAAATGACGAGTACAATGCACTATTAAACTTCTATGATAGGGTAATCAGAGACCCGATTAGATCATCTTATATTATGATTAATATAAGGATGCACCGTAATTCCATCACATTTGTTCAATTTACGTCGCCCCAGTTTCAGACAGCGTATTGGGCTAGGCGGCATCTTAAAGCGCGTGGGATGTCGAGTAAAATGCACTACTAACCTTCTATGATTGGGCAATCAGAGGCCCGATTAGATCATTTTATATTATGGTTAATATAAGAATTCAGCTTAATTTTATCACATTTGGTCAATTTACGTCGCCCCTATTTCAGATAGCGTATTGGGCTAGGTGGCATCTTAAAGCGCATGAAATGTCGAGTTAGATGCACTACTAAACATCTTGGATAGGGCAATCAGAGACCCGATTAGGTCATGTTATATTATGATTAATATACGGATGCAGCGTTATTCTATCACATTTGTTCAATTTACGTCGCTCCTATTTCAGATAGCGTATTGGGCTGTGCGGCGTCATAAAGCGCGTGGAATGACGAGGAAAATGCTCTACTAACCATCTATGGTAGGGCAATGAGAGACCAGATTAGATCATTTTATATTATGGTTAATATAAGAATTCAGCGAAATTCTATCACATTTGTTCAATTTACGTCGCTCGAATTTCAGATAGCGTATTGGGCTAAGCAGAATCTTAAAGGGCATCAGATGCCGATTAAAATGCACTATTAAACCTCTAGGGAAGGGCAAACAGACACCCGATTAGATCATTTTATATTATGGTTAATATAAGATTTCTGCGTAATTTTATCACATTTGACCAATTTACGTCGCCCCTATTTCAGACAGCGTTTTGGGCTAGGCTGCGTCATAAAGCGCATTAAATGTCGAGTAAAATGCACTATTAAAATTCTAGGGTAGGGCAAACAGAGAGCCGATTAGATCATTTTATATTATGGTTAATTTAAGAATTCAGCGAGACTCTATCACACTTGTTCAATTTACGTAGCTCCAATTTCAGATAGCGTATTGGACGAGACGGCATCTTAAAGCGCGTGGAATGACGAGTAAAATGCACTACTAACCTTCTATGGTAGGGCAATCAGAGACCCGGTTTGATCATTTTATATTATTGTTAATATAAGAATTCAACGTAGTTTTATCACATTCGTTGAATTTACGTCGCTCCTATTTCAGATAGCGTATTGGGCCAGCAGGCATCTTAAAGCGCATGAAATGACGAGTAAAATGCACAATCTCACTTCTATGATAGGGCAATCAGAGAACCGAATAGATCATTTTAAATTATGGTTAATATAAGAATCCTGCGTAATTCTATCACATTTGTTCAATTTACGTCGCTCCAATTTCAGATAGCGTGTTGGGCGAGGCGGAATCTTAAAGCGCATGAAATGTCGAGTAAAATGCACTACTAAACTTCTCGGATAGGGCAATCAGAGACCCGATTATGTCATCTTATATTATGATTAATATAAAAATGCAGCGTAATTCTATCATATTTGTTCAATTTACGTCGCTCCTATTTCAAATAGCGTATTGGGCTAAGCGGCATCTTAAAGCGCCTGAAATGTCGAGTAAAATGCACTACTAAACTTCTAGGATAGGGCAATCAGATACCTGATTAGATCATCTTATATTATGATTAATATAAGAACTCAGTGTAATTCTATCACATTTGTTCAATTTAAGACGTTCCTATGTCAGATAGCGTATTGGGCTAAACGGCTCCTTAAAGCGCATGAAATGGCGAGTAAAATGCACTGTTAAATGTCTATGATGGGGCAATCAGAGACCCGATTAGATCACTTTATATTATTGTTAATATAAGAATACTGCGTAATTCTATCACATTTGTTCAATTTACGTCGCTCCTATTTCAGATAGCGTATTGGGCGAGGCGGCATCTTAAAGCGCATGAAATGGCGAGTAAAATGCACTATTAAACTTCTATGATAGGGCAATCAGAGACCCGAGTAGAGCATATTATATTATGGCTCATAAAAGAATTCTGCGTAATTCTATCACGTTTGTTCAATTTACGTAGCTCCAACTTCAGATAGTGTATTGGGCTAGACGGCATCTTAAAGCGCATGAAATGACGAGTAAAATGTACTATTAAACTTCTATGATAAGGCAATCATAGACCCGATTAGATCATTTTATATTATTGTTAATATAAGAGTTCAGTGTAATTTTATCACATTTGTTCAATTTACGTCGCCCCAATTTCAGACAGCGTATTGGTATAAGTGGCAGCTTAAAGCGCATGAAATGTTTAGTAAAATGCACTATTAAACTTCTAGGGTAGGACAAACAGAGACCCGATTAGATCATTTTCTATTATGGTTAATATAAGAAGTAAGCGTAATTCTATCACATTTGTTCAATTTACGTCGCTCCTATTTCAGATAGCGTATTGGGCTAGGTGGCATCTTAAAGCGCATGAAGTGTCGAGTAAAATGATCTACTAAACTTCTAGGATAGGGCAACCAGAGACCCGATTAGATCATTTTATATTATTGTTAATATAAGAATTCTGCGTAATTCTCTCACATTTGTTCAATTTACGTCACTCCTATTTCAGATAGCGTATTGGGCTATACGGCACCTTAAAGCGCATGAAATGACGAGTAAAATGCACTATTAAACCTCTATGACAGGGCAATCAGAGACCCGATTAGGTCATCTTATATTATGGTAAATATAAGAATTCAGCGAAACTTTATCACATTTCTACAATTTACGTCGCCCCTATTCCAGACAGCGTATTGGGCTTGGTGGCATCCTAAAGCGCATCAAGCGTCGAGAAAAATGCGCTATTAAAGTTCTAGGGTAGGGCAATCAGAGACCCGAATAGATCGTATTATATTATGGTTAATATAAGAATTCTGCGTAATTCTATCACGTTTGTTCAATTTACGTAGCTCCAATTTCAGATAGCGTGTTGGGCTAGGCCGCATCTTAAAGCGCATGAAATGTCGAGTAAAATGCACTATTAAACTTCTATGATAGGGCAATCAGAGACCCGATTAGATCATTTTATATTATTGTTAATATAAGAATTCTGCGTAATTCTCTCACATTTGTTCAATTTATGTCGCTCCTATTTCAGGTAGTGTATTCGGCTAAGCGGCACCTTAAAGCGCATGAAATGACGAGTAAAATGCACTACTAAACTTCTCGGATAGGGCAATCAGAGACCCGATTAGGTCATCTTATATTATGGTTCATATAAGAATTGAGCGAAATTCTATCACATTTCTTCAATATACGTCGCTCCTATTTCAGATAGCGTATTGGGCTAAGCGGCACCTTAAATCGCATGAAATGACGAGTAAAATGCAATATTAAGCTTCTATGATAGGGCAATCAGAGACCCGATTAGATCATTTTATAATTTTGTTAATATAAGGATTCAACGTAATTTTATCACATTTGTTCAATTTATATCGCTCCTATTTCAGATAGCGTATTGGGCTAGGCGGCACCTTAAAGCGCATGAAATGACGAGTAAACTGCACTATTAAACTTCTATGATAGGTCAATCAGAGAACCGAATAGATCGTATTATATTATGGTTAAAATAAGAATTCTGCGGAGTTCTATCACGTTTGTTCAATGTACGTAGCTCCAATTTCATATAGCGCATTGGACTAGGTGGCATCTTAAAGCGCATGAGATGTCGAGTAGAATGCACTACTAAACTTCTCGGATAGGGCTAACAGAGACCCGATTCGGTCATCTTATATTATGGTTAATATAAGAATACAGCGGAATTTTATCACATTTGTTCAATTTACGTCGCCCCGATTTCAGATAGCATATTGGGCTAGGCGGCAACTTAAAGCGCATGAAATGACGAGTAAAATGCACTATTAAACTTCCATGATAGGGCAATCAGAGACCCGATTAGATCATTTTATATTATTGTTAATATAAGAATTCAACGTAATTCTATCACATTTGTTCAATTTACGTCGCTCCTATTTCTGATAGCGTATTGGGCTAAGCGGCACCTTAAAGCACATGAAATGACGAGTAAAATGCACTATTAAACTTCTATGATACGGCAATCAGAGACCCGAATAGATCGTATTATGTTATGGTTTATATAAGAATTCTGCGTAATTCTATCACATTTGTTCAATTTATGTCGCTCCTATTTCAGATAGCGTATTGTGCTAGGCGGCACCTTAAAGCGCATGAAATGACGAGTAAAATGCACTATTAAACTTCTATGATGGGGCAATCAGAGACCCGAATAGATCGTATTATGTTATGGTTTATATAAGAATTCTGCGTAATTCTATCACATTTGTTCAATTTATGTCGCTCCTATTTCAGGTAGCGTATTGGGCTTGACGGCACCTTAAAGCGCACGAAATGACGAGTAAAATGCACTATTAAACTTCTATGATACGGCAATCAGAGACCCGAATAGATCGTATTATATTATGGTTAATATAAGAATTCTGCGTAATTCTATCACATTTGTTCAATATACGTCGCCCCTATTTCAGATAGCGTATTGGGCTAGGGGCATCTTAAAGCGCATGAAATGTCGAGTGAAATGCACTATTAAACTTCTAGGGTAGGGCAAACAGAGACCCGATTAGATCATTTTATATTATGGTTAATTTAAGAATTCAGCGAAATTCTGTCACATTTGTTCAATTTACGTCGCTCCTATTTCAGATAGCGTATTGGGCTAGGCGGCACGTTATAGCGCGTGAAATGACGAGTAAAATGCACTATTAAACTTCTATGATAGAGCAATCAGACACCCGAATACATCGTATTATATTATGGTTAATATAAGAATTCAGCAAAATTCTATCACATGTGTTCAATTTACGTCGCTCCTATTTCAGATAGCGTATTGGGCTAGGCGGCACCTTAAAGCGCATGAAATGACGAGTAAAATGAACTCTTAAACTTCTATGATAGCGCAATCAGAAACCAGAATAGATCGTATTATATTATGGTTAATATAAGAATTCTGCGTAATTCTATCACATTTGTTCAATTTACGTCTCTCCTATTTCAGATAGCGTATTGGGCTACGCGGCACCTTAAAGCGCATGAAATGACGAATAAAATGCACTATTAAGCTTCTATGATAGGGCAATCAGAGACCAGATTAGATCATATTATATTGTGATTAATATAAGAATTCTGCGTAATTCTATCACATTTGTTCAATTTATGTCGCTCCTATTTCAGACAGCGTATTGGGCTAAGCGGCACCTTAAAGCGTATGAAATGTGGAGTAAAATGCACTATTAAACTTCTAGTGTAGGGCAAACAGAGACCCGATTAGATCATTTTGTGTTATGGTTAATTTAAGGATTCTGCGAAACTCTATCACATTTGTTCAATTTACGTCGCTCCTACTTCAGGTAGCGTATTGGGCTAGGCGGCATCTTAAAGCGCACGAAATGTCGAGTAAAATGCACTATTAAACTTCTACGGCAGGGCAAACGGAGACCCGATTAGATCATTTTATATTATGGTTAATTTAAGAATTCAGCGAAATACTATCACGTTTGTTCAATTTACGTCGACCCTATTTCAGATAGCGTATTGGGCTAAGCGGCACATTAAAGCGCATGAAATGACGATTAAAATGCACTATTAAGCTTCTATGACAGGGTAATCAGAGACCCGATTAGATCATTTTATATTATGGTTAATATAAGTATTAAGCGTAATTCTATCACATTTGTTCAATTTACGTCGCTCCTATTTCAGATAGCGTATTGGGCTAGGTGGCATCTTAAAGCGCATGAAGTGTCGAGTAAAATGATCTACTAAACTTCTAGGATAGGGCAACCAGAGACCCGATTAGATCATTTTATATTATTGTTAATATAAGAATTCTGCGTAATTCTCTCACATTTGTTCAATTTACGTCACTCCTATTTCAGATAGCGTATTGGGCTATACGGCACCTTAAAGCGCATGAAATGACGAGTAAAATGCACTATTAAACCTCTATGACAGGGCAATCAGAGACCCGATTAGGTCATCTTATATTATGGTAAATATAAGAATTCAGCGAAACTTTATCACATTTCTACAATTTACGTCGCCCCTATTCCAGACAGCGTATTGGGCTTGGTGGCATCCTAAAGCGCATCAAGCGTCGAGAAAAATGCGCTATTAAAGTTCTAGGGTAGGGCAATCAGAGACCCGAATAGATCGTATTATATTATGGTTAATATAAGAATTCTGCGTAATTCTATCACGTTTGTTCAATTTACGTAGCTCCAATTTCAGATAGCGTGTTGGGCTAGGCAGCATCTTAAATCGCATGAAATGTCGAGTAAAATGCACTATTAAACTTCTATGATAGGGCAATCAGAGACCCGATTAGATCATTTTATATTATTGTTAATATAAGAATTCTGCGTAATACTATCACATTTGTTCAATTTATGTCGCTCCTATTTCAGGTAGTGTATTCGGCTAAGCGGCACCTTAAAGCGCATGAAATGACGAGTAAAATGCACTACTAAACTTCTCGGATAGGGCAATCAGAGACCCGATTAGGTCATCTTATATTATGGTTCATATAAGAATTGAGCGAAATTCTATCACATTTCTTCAATTTACGTCGCTCCTATTTCAGATAGCGTATTGGGCTAAGCGGCACCTTAAATCGCATGAAATGACGAGTAAAATGCAATATTAAGCTTCTATGATAGGGCAATCAGAGACCCGATTAGATCATTATATAATTTTGTTAATATAAGAATTCAACGTAATTTTATCACATTTGTTCAATTTATATCGCTCCTATTTCAGATAGCGTACTGGGCTAGGCGGCACCTTAAAGCGCATGAAATGACGAGTAAACTGCACTATTAAACTTCTATGATAGGTCAATCAGAGAACCGAATAGATCATATTATATTATGGTTAAAATAAGAATTCTGCGGAGTTCTATCACGTTTGTTCAATGTACGTAGCTCCAATTTCATATAGCGCATTGGACTAGGTGGCATCTTAAAGCGCATGAGATGTCGAGTAAAATGCACTACTAAACTTCTCGGATAGGGCTAACAGAGACCCGATTCGGTCATCTTATATTATGGTTAATATAAGAATACAGCGGAATTTTATCACATTTGTTCAATTTACGTCGCCCCGATTTCAGATAGCATATTGTGCTAGGCGGCAACTTAAAGCGCATGAAATGACGAGTAAAATGCACTATTAAACTTCTATGATAGGGCAATCAGAGACCCGATTAGATCATTTTATATTATTGTTAATATAAGAATTCAACGTAATTCTATCACATTTGTTCAATTTACGTCGCTCCTATTTCTGATAGCGTATTGGGCTAAGCGGCACCTTAAAGCACATGAAATGACGAGTAAAATGCACTATTAAACTTCTATGATACGGCAATCAGAGACCCGAATAGATCGTATTATGTTATGGTTTATATAAGAATTCTGCGTAATTCTATCACATTTGTTCAATTTATGTCGCTCCTATTTCAGATAGCGTATTGGACTTGACGGCACCTTAAAGCGCATGAAATGACGAGTAAAATGCACTATTAAACTTCTATGATACGGCAATCAGAGACCCGAATAGATCGTATTATATTATGGTTAATATAAGAATTCTGCGTAATTCTATCACATTTGTTCAATATACGTCGCCCCTATTTCAGATAGCGTATTGGGCTAGGGGCATCTTAAAGCGCATGAACTGTCGAGTAAAATGCACTATTAAACTTCTAGGGTAGGGCAAACAGAGACCCGATTAGATCATTTTATATTATGGTTAATTTAAGAATTCAGCGAAATTCTGTCACATTTGTTCAATTTACGTCGCTCCTATTTCAGATAGCGTATTGGGCTAGGCGGCACGTTATAGCGCGTGAAATGACGAGTAAAATGCACTATTAAACTTCTATGATAGAGCAATCAGACACCCGAATACATCGTATTATATTATGGTTAATATAAGAATTCAGCAAAATTCCATCACATGTGTTCAATTTACGTCGCTCCTATTTCAGATAGCGTATTGGGCTAGGCGGCACCTTAAAGCGCATGAAATGACGAGTAAAATGCACTCTTAAACTTCTATGATAGCGCAATCAGAAACCAGAATAGATCGTATTATATTATGGTTAATATAAGAATTCTGCGTAATTCTATTACATTTGTTCAATTTACGTCTCTCCTATTTCAGATAGCGTATTGGGCTAAGCGGCACATTAAAGCGCATGAAATGTCGATTAAAATGCACTATTAAGCTTCTATGATACGGCAATCAGAGACCCGATTAGATCATTTTATATTATTGTTAATATAAGAATTCAACGTAATTTTACCACATTTGTTCAATTTACGTCGCCCCTATTTCAGATAGCGTATTGGGCTAGGTTTCATCTTAAAGTGCATGAAATGTCGAGTAAAATGCACTATTAAACTTCTACGGTAGGGCAAACGGAGACCCGATTAGATCATTTTATATTATGGTTAATTTAAGAATTCAGCAAAATTCCATCACATGTGTTCAATTTACGTCGCTCCTATTTCAGATAGCGTATTGGGCTAGGCGGCACCTTAAAGCGCATGAAATGACGAGTAAAATGCACTCTTAAACTTCTATGATAGCGCAATCAGAAACCAGAATAGATCGTATTATATTATGGTTAATATAAGAATTCTGCGTAATTCTATTACATTTGTTCAATTTACGTCTCTCCTATTTCAGATAGCGTATTGGGCTAAGCGGCACATTAAAGCGCATGAAATGTCGATTAAAATGCACTATTAAGCTTCTATGATACGGCAATCAGAGACCCGATTAGATCATTTTATATTATTGTTAATATAAGAATTCAACGTAATTTTACCACATTTGTTCAATTACGTCGCCCTATTTCAGATAGCGTATTGGGCTAGGTTTCATCTTAAAGTGCATGAAATGTCGAGTAAAATGCACTATTAAACTTCTACGGTAGGGCAAACGGAGACCCGATTAGATCATTTTATATTATGGTTAATTTAAGAATTCAGAGAAATTCTATCACGTTTGTTCAATTTACGTCGCCCCTATTTCAGATAGCGTACTGGGCTACGCGGCACCTTAAAGCGCATGAAATGACGAATAAAATGCACTATTAAGCTTCTATGATAGGGCAATCAGAGACCAGATTAGATCATATTATATTGTGATTAATATAAGAATTCTGCGTAATTCTATCACATTTGTTCAATTCACGTCGCCTTTATTTCAGATAGCGTATTGGGCTAAGAGAGCATGAAATGGCGAGTAAAATGCACTATTAAACTTCTATGATAGGGCAATCAGAGACCCGATTAGATCATTATATATTATGGTTAATATAAGAATTGAGAGAAATTCTATCACATCTGTTCAATTTACGTCGCTCCTATTTCAGATAGGGTATTGGGCTAAGCAGCACCTTACAGCGCATGAAATGACGAGTAAATGGCACAATTAAACTTCTATGATAGGG
>CAKAJE020001056.1:0-38014 GCA_916610135.2 Macropis europaea | reverse complement strand
ATAAAATGATCTAATCGGGTCTCTGTTTTCCCTACCCTAGCAGTTTAATAGTGCATTTTACTCGACATTTCATGCGCTTTAAGATGCCACCCAGTCCAATACGCTATCTGTAATAGGGGCGACGTAAATTGAACAAATGGGATAAAATTACGTTGAATTCTTATATTAACAATAATTTGAAATGATCTAATCGGGTCTCTGATTGCCCTATCATAGAAGTTTAATAGTGAATTTTGCTCGCCACTTCATTCGCTTTAAGGTGCCGCCTAGCCCAATACGCTATCTGAAATAAGAGCGACGTAAATCGAACAAATGTGATGGAATTCCGCAGAATTCTTATATTAACCATAATATAATATGATCTATTCGGGTCTCCGATTGCCCATCATAGAAGTTTAATAGTGCATATTACTCGTCATTTCACGCGCTTTAAGGTACCGCCTAGCCCAATACGCTATCTGAAATTGGAGCTACGTGAATTGAACAAGTGTGATAGAGTTTCGCTGAATGCTTAAATTAACCATAATATAGAATGATCTAATCGGGTCTCTGTGTGCCCTATCCTAGAAGTTTAATAGTGCATATTACTCGATATTTCATGCGCTATAAAATGCCACATAGCCCTATACGCTATCTGAAATAGGAGCGGCGTAAACTGAGCAAATGTGATAGAATTGCGCTGAATTCTTACATTAACCATAATATAAAATGATCTAATTGGGTCTCTGATAGCCGTATCCGAGAAGGATAGTAGTGCATTTTAATCGCCATTTCATGCGCTTTAAGATGCCGTCTAGCTCAATACGATATCTGGTGTAGGAGCGACGTAAATTGACCAAATGTGATAGAATTACCCAGAATTCTTATATTAATCATAATATAATATGATATATTCGGATCTCTGATTGCCCTATCATAGAAGTTTAATAGTGCATTTTACTCGTCATTTCATGCGCTTTAAGGTGCCGCCTAGCTCAATACGCTATCTGAAATAGGAGCGACGTAAATTCAACAAATGTGATAGACTTACTCAGAATTCTTATATTAACCATAATATAATATGATCTATTCGGGTCTCTGATTGCCCTATCATAGAAGGTTAGTAGTGCATTTTACTCGTCACTCCATGCGCTTTAAGATGCCGCCTAGACCAATATGCTATCTGAAATAGGAGCTACGGAAATTGAACAAATGTGATAGAATTACTCAGGATCCTTGTATTAACCGTAATATAAAATGATCTAATCGGCTCTCTGTTTGCCCAATCATAGAAGCTCAATAGTGCATTTTACTCGACATTTCATGCGCTTTAAGGTGCCGCCTAGCCCAATACGCTATCTGAAATAGGAGCGACGTAAATCGGACAAATGTGATGGAATTCCGCAGAATCTTTATATTAACCATAATATAATATGATCTATTCGGGTCTCTGATTGCCCTATCATAAAAGTTTAATAGTGCATTTTACTGGTCATTTCATGCGCTTTAAGCTTCCGCCTAGCCCAATACGCTATCTGAAATAGGAGCGACGTAAATTGGACAAATGTGATAGAATTACGCAGAATTCTTATATTAACCGTAATATAAAATGATCTAATCGGGTCTCTAATTGCCCTATCATAGAAGTATAAAAGTGCATTTTACTCGACATTTCATGCGCTTTAAGATGCCGCTTAGCCCAATACGCTATCTGAAACAGGAGCGGCGTAAATTCCACAAATGCGATAGAATTTCGCTGAATTACTATATTACCCATAATATAAGATGACCTAATCGGGTCTCTGATTGCCCTATCCTAGAAGTTTAGTAGTACATCTTACTCGACATTTCATGCGCTTTAAGTTGCCGCTTAGCCCTATACGCTATCTGAAGTAGGAGCGACGTTACTTAAACAAATGTGATAGAATTACGCTGCATTCTTATATTAACCATAATATAATATGATCTATTCGGGTCTTTGATTGCCCTATAATAGAAGCTTGATAGTGCATTTTACTCGACATTTCATGCGCTTTAAGGTGCCGCCAAGCCCAATACGCTATCTGAAATAGGAGCGACGTAAATTGAACAAATGTGATACAATTATGCAGAATTCTTATATTAACCATAATATAAAATGATCTAATCGGGTCTCTGATTGCCCTATCATAGAAGGTTAGTAGTGCATTTTACTCGTCATTCCATGCGCTTTAAGATGCCGCCTAGACTAATATACTATCCGAAATAGGAGCGACGTAAATTGAACAAATGTGATATAATTACGCAGAATTCTTATATTAACCATAATATAATATGATCTATTCGGGTCTCTGATTGCCCTATCATAGAAGTTTAATAGGGCATTTTACTCCTCATTTCATGCGCTTTAAGGTGCCGCCTAGCCGAATACGCTATCTGGAATAGGAGGTACTTAAATTCAACAAATGTGATAGAATTACGCTGAATTGTTAAATTAACCGTAATATAAAATGATCTAACCGGATCTCTGTTTGCCCTACCCTAGAAGCTTAATAGTGCATTGTACTCGGCAATTCATGCGCTTTAACGTGGCGCCTAGCCCAATACGCTATCTGAATTAGGAGCGACGTAAATTGGACAAATGTGATAGAATTATACAGAATTCTTATATTAACCATAATATAAAATGGTCTAATCGGGTCTCTCATTGCCCTATCATAGAAGGTTAGTAGTGCATTTTACTCGTCATTCCACGCGCTTTAAGATGCCGCCTAGACCAATATACTATCTGAAATAGCAGCTACTTAAATTGAACAAATGTGATAGAATTGCAATGAATTCTTATATTAACCATAATATAAAATGATCTAATTGGGTCTCTGATGGCCGTATCCGAGAAGGATAGTAGTGCATTTTATTCGCCATTTCATGCGCTTTAAGAGGCCGTCTAGCTCAATACGATATCTGGTGTAGGAGCGACGTAAATTGTCCAAATGTGATAGAATTACCCAGAATTCTTATATTAACCCTAATATAATATGATATATTCGGATCTCTGATTGCCCTATCATAGAAGTTTAATAGTGCATTTTACTCGTCATTTCATGCGCTTTAAGATGCCGCCTAGCTCAATACGCTATCTGAAATAGGAGCGACGTAAATTCAACAAATGTGATAGACTTACTCAGAATTCTTATATTAACCATAATATAATATGATCTATTCGGGTCTCTGATTGCCCTATCATAGATGGTTAGTAGTGCATTTTATTCGTCACTCCATGCGCTTTAAGATGCCGCCTAGACCAATATACTATCTGAAATAGGAGCTACGTAAATTGAACAAATGTGATAGAATTACTCAGGATCCTTGTATTAACCGTAATATAAAATGATCTAATCGGCTCTCTGTTTGCCCAATCATAGAAGCTCAATAGTGCATTTTACTCGTCATTTCATGCGCTTTAAGGTGCCGCCTAGCCCAATACGCTATCTGAAATAGGAGCGACGTAAATCGGACAAATGTGATGGAATTCCGCAGAATCCTTATATTAACCATAATATAATATGATCTATTCGGGTCTCTGATTGCCCTATCATAGAAGTTTAATAGTGCATTTTACTCGTCATTCCATGCGCTTTAAGATGCCGCCTAGACTAATATACTATCCGAAATAGGAGCTACGTAAGTTGAACAAATGTGATAGAATTACGCAGAATTCTTATATTAACCATAATATAATATGATCTATTCGGGTCTCTGATTGCCCTATCATAGAAGTTTACTAGTGCATTTTACTCGACATTTCATGCGCTTTAAGGTGCCACCTAGCCCAATACGCTATCTGAAATAGGGGCGACGTAAATTGAACAAATGTGATAGAATTACGCAGAATTCTTACATTAATCATAATATAATACGCTCCATCCGCGTCTCTGATTGCCCTATCATAGAAGTTTAATAGTGCATTTTACTCGTCATTTCATGCGCTTTAAGGTATCGCCTAGTCCAATACGCTATCTGAAATAGGAGCGACGTCAATTGAACAAATGTGATAGAATTACACTGAATTCTTATATTAATCATAATATAAGATGATCAAATCGGGTCTCGGATTGCCCTATCCTCGAAGTTTAGTAGTGCGTTTTACTCAACATTTCATGCGCTTTAAGATGCCGCTTAGCCCAATACGCTATCTAATATAGGAGCGACGTAAATTGAACAAATGTGATAAAACTACGTTGAATTCTTATATTAACAATAATATAAAATGATCTATTTGGGTCTTTGATTGCCCTATCAAAGAAGTTTAATAGTGCATTTTACTCGACATTTCATGCGCTTTAAGATGCCGCCTCGTAGAATATACTATCTGAAATAAGAGCGTCGTAAATTGAACAAATCTGATAGAATTACGCAGAATTCTTATATTAACACTAATATAATATGATATATTCGGGTCTCCGATTGCCCTATCACAGAAGTTTAATAGTGCAGTTTACTCGTCATTTCAAGCGCTTTATGGTGCCGCTCAGCCCAATACGCTATCTGAAACCGGAGCGACGTAAATTGAACAAATGTGATAGAATTTCGCTGAATTCTTATATTAACCATAATATTGCGTGATCTAATCGGGTCTCTGATTGCCCTATCATAGAAGTTTAGTTGTGCATTTTACTCGTGATTTCATGCTCTTCAAGGTGCCGCCTATCTCAATACGCTATCTGAAATAGGAGCGACGTAAATTGAACAAATGTGATAGAATTTCATTGAATTCTTATATTAACCATAATAAAAAATGATCTAATTCGGTCACTGATGGCCGTATCCGAGAAGGTTAGTAGTGCATTTTATTCGCCATTTCATGCGCTCTAAGATGACGCCCGGTTCAATACGATATCTGATGTAGGAGCGACGTGAATTGGACAAATGTGGTAGAGTTACGATGAATTCTTAAATTAGCAATAATATAAGATGATCTAATCGGGTCTCTGATTGCCCTATCCTAGAAGTTTAGTAGTGCATTTTACTCGTGATTCCATGCGCTCTAAGGTGCCGCCTAGCCCAATACGCTATCTGAAATTGGAGCTACGTAAATTGAACAAGTGTTATAAAGTTTCGCTGAATTCTTAAATTAACCATAATATAAAATGATCTAATCGGGTCTCTGATTATCCTATCATAGAAGCTTAATAGTGCATTTTATTCGTCATTTCATGCGCTTTAAGGTGCCGCTTAGCCCAATACGCTATCCGAAATAGGAGCGACGTAAATTGAACAAATGTGAGAGAATTACGCAGAATTCTTATATTAACCATAACATAGAATGATCTAATCTGATCTCTGATTGCCCTATCATAGAATTCTAATAGTGCATGTTACTCGTCAGTCAATGCGCTTTAAGATGCCGCATATCCCAATACGCTATCTGAAATAGGAGCGACGTAAATTGAACAAATGTGATAGGATTTCGCTGAATTCTTATATTAACCATAATATATAATGATATAAACGGGTCTCTGATTGCCCTATCATAGAAGGTTAGTAGTGCATTTTAATCGACATTTCGTGCGCTTTAAGATGCCGCTTAGCCCAATACGCTACCTGAAGTAGGAGCGACGTTAATTGAACAAACGTGATAGAATTACGCAGAATTCTTATATTAACAATAATATAAAATGATCTAATCTTGTCTCTGATTGCCCTACCCTAGAAGTTTAACAGTGCATTTTACTCGACATTTCATGCGCTTGAAGATGCCGCTTAGCTCAATACGCTATCTGAAATAGGAGCGACGTAAATTGAACAAATGTGATAAAATTACGTTGAATTCTTATATTAACAATAATATTAAATGATCTAATCGGGTCTCTGATTGCCCTACCCTAGAATTTTAATAGTGCGTTTTACTCGTCATTTCATGCGCATTATGATGCAACCTAGCCCAATACGCTATCTGAAATAAGGGCGACGTAAATTTAACAAGTGTGATAGAGTTTCGCTGAATTCATAAATTAACCATAATATAAAATGATCTAATAGGGTCTCTGACTGCCCTATCCTAGAAGTTTAGTAGTGCATTTTACTCGACATTTCATGCGCTTTAAAATGCCGCTTAGCCCAATACGCTATCTGAAATAGGAGCGGCGTAAATTGATCAAATGTGATAAAATTACGTTGAATTCTTATATTAACAATAATATAAAATGATCTAATCGGGTCTCTGGTTGCCCTACCCTAGAATTTTAATAGCCCATTGTACTCGTCATTTCATGCGCTTTATGATGCAACCTAGCCCAATACGCTATCTGAAATAGGGGCGACGTAAATTGAACAAATGTGATAAAATTACGTTGAATTCTTATATTAACAATAATATTAAATGATCTAATCGGGTCTCTGATTGCCCTACCCTAGAATTTTAATAGTGCGTTTTACTCGTCATTTCATGCGCATTATGATGCAACCTAGCCCAATACGCTATCTGAAATAGGGGCGACGTAAATTTAACAAGTGTGATAGAGTTTCGCTGAATTCATAAATTAACCATAATATAAAATGATCTAATAGGGTCTCTGACTGCCCTATCCGAGATGTTTAGTAGTGCATTTTACTCGACATTTCATGCGCTCTAAGATGCCGGCAAGTTCAATGCGCTATCTGAAATTGGAGCTACGTAAATTGGACAAACGTGATAGAATTACGCAGAATTCTTATATTAACCATAATATAATACGATCTATTCGGGTCTCTGATTGCCCTATCATAGAAGTTTAATAGTGCGTGTTACTCGTCATTTCATGCGCTTTAAGGTGCCGCTTAGCCCAATATGCTATCTGAAATAGGAGCGACGTAAATTGAACAAATTTGTTAGAATTTCGCTAAATTCTTATATTAACCATAATATAAAATGATCTAATTGGGTCTCTGATGGCCGTATCCGAGAAGGTTAGTAGTGCATTTTATTCGCCATTTCATGCGCTTTAAGGTGCCGCCTAGCTCAATACGATATCTGGTGTAGGAGCGACGTGAATTGGACAACTGTGATAGAGTTACGATGAATTCTTAAATTAGCAATAATATAAGATGGTCTAATCGGGTCTCTGATTGCCCTATCCTAGAAGTTTAGTAGTGCATTTTACTGGACATTTCATGCGCTTTAAGATGCCGCTTAGACCCATACTGTATCTGAAATAGTAGCGACGTAAATTGAACAGATGTGATAGAATTACGCTGAATTATTAAATTAACCGTTATATAAAATGATCTAATCGGATCTCTGTTTGCCCTACCCTAGTAGTTTAATAGTGCATTTTACCCGCCATTTCACGCGCTTTGAGATGCCGCTTAGCCCACTACGCTATCTGAAATAGAAGCGACGTAAATTGAACAAATGTGATAGAATTTTGCTGAATTCTTAAATTAACCATAATATAAAATGATGTAATCGGGTCTCTGGTTGCCTTACCCTAGAAGTTTAATAGTGCATTTTACTCGCCATTTCATGCGCTTTAAGGTGACGCCTAGCCCAATACGCTATCTGAATTAGGAGCGACGTAAATTGGACAAATGTGATAGAATTACACAGAATTCTTATATTAACCATAATATAAAATGGTCTAATCGGGTCTCTCATTGCCCTATCATAGAAGGTTAGTAGTGCACTTTACTCGTCATTCCACGCGCTTTAAGATGCCGCCTAGACCAATATACTATCTGAAATAGCAGCTACTTAAATTGAACAAATGGGATAGAATTCCGCAGAATTCTTATATTAACCGTAATATAAAATGATCTAATCGGCTCTCTGTTTGGCCTACCCTAGAAGTTTAATAGTGCATTTTACTCGACATTTCATGCGCTTTAAGATGCCGCTTAGCCCAATACGCTATCTGTAGTAGGAGCGACGTTAATTAAACAAATTTGATAGAATTACGCAGCATTCTTATATTAACCATAATATAATATGATCTATTCGGTTCTCTGATTGCCCTATCATAGAAGCATGATAGTGCATTTTACTCGACATTTCATGCGCTTTAAGGTGCCGCATAGCCCAATGCGCTATCTGAAATAGGAGCGACGTAAATTGACGAAATGTGATAGAATTACGCAGAATTCTTATATTAACCATAACATAAAATGATCTAATCGGGTCTCTGATTGCCCTATCATAGAAGTTTAATAGTGCATTTTGCTCGCCATTTCATGCGCTTTTAGGTGCCGCTTATCCCGATACGCTATCTGAAGTTGGAGCGACGTAAATTGAACAAGTGTGATAGAGTTTCGCTGAATTCTTAAATTAACCATAATATAAAATGATCTAATCGGGTCTCTGTTTTCCCTACCCTAGCAGTTTAATAGTGCATTTTACTCGACATTTCATGCGCTTTAAGATGCCACCCAGTCCAATACGCTATCTGTAATAGGGGCGACGTAAATTGAACAAATGGGATAAAATTACGTTGAATTCTTATATTAACAATAATTTGAAATGATCTAATCGGGTCTCTGATTGCCCTATCATAGAAGTTTAATAGTGAATTTTGCTCGGAATTTCATGCGCTTTAAGATACAAGACAGCCCAATACGCTATCTGAAATTGGAGGTACGTAAATTAAACAAACGTGATAGAATTACGCAGAATTCTTATATTAACCATAATATAATATGATCTATTCGGGTCTCTGATTGCCCTATCATAGTAGTTTAATAGTGCATTTTACTCGTCATTTCATGCGCTTTGAGGTGCAAATTAGCACAGTACGCTATCTGAAGTAGGAGCGACGTAAATTGATCAAATGTGATAGAATTTCGTTGAATGCTTATATTAACCATAATATAAAATGATCTAGTCGGGTCCCTGTTTGCCATACCCTAGAAGTTTAATAGTGCATCTTACTCGACATTTCATGCGCTTTAAGATGCCGACTAGCCCAATACGCTATCTGAAATTGGAGCTACGTAAATTGAACAAACGTGATAGAATTACGCAGAATTCTTATATTAATGAAAACATAAGATGACCTTATCGGGTCTCTGATTGCCATATCCGCGAAGTTTAGTAGAGCATTTTACTCGACATTTCATGCGCTTTAAGAAGCCGCCTAGAGCAATACGCTATCTGTAGTAGGAGCGACGTAAATTGAACAAATGTGATAGAATTTCGCTGAATTCTTATATTAACCATAATATAAAATGATCTAATTGGGTCTCTGATGGCCGTATCCGAGAAGGATAGTAGTGCATTTTATTCGCCATTTCATGCGCTTTAAGGTGCCGCCTAGCCCAATTCGCTATCTGAAATTGGATCGACGTAAATTGAACAAATGTGATAGAATTACGCAGAATTCTTATATTAACCATACTATAATATGATCTATTCGGATCTCTGATTGCCCAATCATAGAAGCTTAATAGTGCATTTTACTCGCCACTTCATTCGCTTTAAGGTGCCGCCTAGCCCAATACGCTATCTGAAATAGGAGCGACGTAAATCGGACAAATGTGATGGAATTCCGCAGAATCTTTATATTAACCATAATATAATATGATCTATTCGGGTCTCTGATTGCCCTATCATAAAAGTTTAATAGTGCATTTTACTGGTCATTTCATGCGCTTTAAGCTTCCGCCTAGCCCAATACGCTATCTGAAATAGGAGCGACGTAAATTGGACAAATGTGATAGAATTACGCAGAATTCTTATATTAACCGTAATATAAAATGATCTAATCGGGTCTCTAATTGCCCTATCATAGAAGTATAATAGTGCATTTTACTCGACATTTCATGCGCTTTAAGATGCCGCTTAGCCCAATACGCTATCTGAAACAGGAGCGGCGTAAATTCCACAAATGCGATAGAATTTCGCTGAATTACTATATTACCCATAATATAAGATGACCTAATCGGGTCTCTGATTGCCCTATCATAGAAGGTTAGTAGTGCATTTTACTCGTCATTCCATGCGCTTTAAGGTGCCGCCTAGACTAATATACTATCCGAAATAGGAGCGACGTAAATTGAACAAATGTGATATAATTACGCAGAATTCTTATATTAACCATAATATAATATGATCTATTCGGGTCTCTGATTGCCCTATCATAGAAGTTTAATAGGGCATTTTACTCCTCATTTCATGCGCTTTAAGGTGCCGCCTAGCCGAATACGCTATCTGGAATAGGAGGTACTTAAATTCAACAAATGTGATAGAATTACGCTGAATTGTTAAATTAACCGTAATATAAAATGATCTAACCGGATCTCTGTTTGCCCTACCCTAGAAGTTTAATAGTGCATTGTACTCGGCAATTCATGCGCTTTAACGTGGCGCCTAGCCCAATACGCTATCTGAATTAGGAGCGACGTAAATTGGACAAATGTGATAGAATTATACAGAATTCTTATATTAACCGTAATATAAAATGATCTAATCGGGTCTCTGATTGCCCTATCATAGAAGTTTAATAGGGCATTTTACTCCTCATTTCATGCGCTTTAAGGTGCCGCCTAGCCCAATACGCTATCTGGAATTGGAGGTACTTAAATTGAACAAATGTGATAGAATTCCGCAGAATTCTTATATTAACCGTAATATAAAATGATCTAATCGGCTCTCTGTTTGGCCTACCCTAGAAGTTTAATGGTGCATTTTACTCGTCATTTCATGCGCTTTAAGGTGCCGCTTAGCCCAATACGATATCTGAAATAGGAGCGACGTAAATTGAACAAATGTGATAGAATATCGCTGAATTCTTAAATTAACCATAATATAATACGATCTATTCGGGTCTCTGATTGCCCTATCACAGAAATATAATAGTGCATTTTCCTCGTCATTTCATGCCCTTTAAGATGCCACCTAGCCCAATACGCAATCTCTAATCGGGGCGACGTAAATTGAACAAATGTTATAAAATTTCGCTGAATTCTCTTATTAACCGTAATATAAGATGACCTAATCGGGTCCCTGTTAGCCCTATCCGAGAAGTTTAGTAGTGCATTTTACTCGACATTTCATGCGCTTTAAGATGCCGCGTAGTCCAATGCGCTATCTGAAATTGGAGCTATGTAAATTGAACAAACGTGATAGAATTACGCAGAATTCTTATATTAACCATAATATAATTCGATCTATTCGGGTCTCTGATTGCCCTATCACAGAAATATAATAGTGCATTTTACTCGTCATTTCATGCGCTTTAAGGTGCCGCTTAGCGCAATACGCTATCTGAAATAGGAGCGACGTAAATTGAACAAATGTGGTAGAATTTCGCTGAATTCTTAAATTAACCATAATACCAAATGATCCAATCGGGTCTGTGTTTGCCCTACCCTAGAAGATTAATAGTGCATTTTATTCGTCGTTTCATTCGCTTTAAGATGCCACCTAGCCCAATACGCAATCTGAAATGGGGCGACGTAAATTGAACAAATGTGGTAAAATTTCGCTGAATTCTTATATTAACCATAATATAAGATGACCTAATCGGGTCAATGTTTGCCCTACCCGAGAAGTTTAGTAGTGCATTTCACTCGTCATTTCATGCGCTTTAATGTGCCGCCTAGCTCAATATGCTATCTGAAATTGGAGCGACATAAATTAAAAAATGTTATAAAATTACGTTGAATCCTTATATTAACAATAATATAAAATGATCTAACAGGGGCTCTGATTGCCCTATCATATAAGCTTAATAGTGCATTTTACTCGTCATTTCATGCGCTTTAAGATGCCGCCTAGCCCAATACGCTATCTGAAATTGGAGCTACGTAAATTGAACGAACGTGATAGAATTACGCAGAATTCTTATATTAACCATAATATAATACGATCTATTGGGGTCTCTGATCGCCCTATCATAGAAGTTTAATAGTGCATGTTACTCGTCATTTCATGCGCTTTAAGGTGCCGCTTGGCCCAATACGCTATCTGAAACAGAAGCGACGTAAATTGAACAAGTGTGATAGAATTACGCAGAATTCTTATATTAACCATAATATGATTCGATCTATTCGGGTCTCTGATTGCCCTATCACAGAAGTTTAATAGTGCATTTTACTCGTCATTCCATGCGCTTTAAGGTGCCGCCGAGCCCAATACGCTATCTGAAACTGGAGCAACGTAAATTGAATAAATGTGATAGTATTTCGCTGCATTCTTATATTAACCATAATTTAAAATGATCTAAACGGGTCTCTGATTGCCCTATCATAGATGTTTAATAGTGCATTTTGCTCGGCATTTCATGCGCTTTATGGAGCCGATTATCCCGATATGCTATCAGAAATAGGAGCAACGTAAATTGAACGAATGTGATAGAATTACACTGAATTTTTATATGAATCATAATATAAGATGATCTAAGCGGGTCTCTGATTGCCCTACCCTAGATGTTTAGTAGTGCATTTTACTCGACATTTCATGCGCTTTAAGGTGCCCTTTAGTCCAATACGTTATCTGAAATAGGAGCGTCGTAAACTGAACAAGTGTGATAGAATTACACTGAATTCTTATATTAACAATAATAAAAAAGGACCTAATCGGGTCTCTGATTGCCCTATCCGAGAAGTTTACCAGTGCATTTGACTCGACATCTCATGCGCTTTATGTTGCCACCTAGCCCAATACGCTATCTGAAATAGGTGCGACGTAAATTGAAAAATGTGATAAAATTTTGCTGAATTCTTATATTAACCATAATATAAGATGACCTAATCGGGTCTCTGTTAGCCGTACCCGAGAAGATTAGTATTGCATTTTACGTGACATTTCATGCACTTTAGGATGCCGCCTAGTCCAATGCGCTACCTGAAGTTGGAGCTACGTAAATTGAACAAACGCGATAGAATTACGCAGAATACTTATATTAACCATAATATAATACGATCTATTCGGTTCTCTGATTGCCCTATCATAGAAGTTTAATAGTGCATTTTACTCGTCATTTCATGAGCTTTAAGGTGCCGCCTAGCCCAATACGCTATCTGAAATAGGAGCGACATAAATTGAACAAATGTGATAAAATTACGTTGAATCCTTATATTAACAATATTATAAAATGATCTAATCAGGTCTCTGATTGCCCTATCATAGAAGTTTAATAGTGCATTGTACTCGCCACTTCGTGCGCCTTAAGGTGCCGCTTAGCCCAATACCCTATCTGAAATAGGAGCGACGTAAATTGAACAAATGTGATAGAATTTCGCTAAAAACTTAAATTAACCATAATATAAAATGATCTAATCGGGTCTCTGTTTACCCTACCCTAGAAGATTAATAGTGCATTTTACTCGCCATTTCATGCGCTTTAAGGTGCCGCCTAGCCCAATACGCTATCTGAAATTGGAGCTACGTAAGTTGAACAAGCGTGATAGAAGTACGCAGAATTCTTATATTAACAATAATATAAAATGATCTAATCGGGTCTCTGCTTGCCCTATCATAGAAGGTTCGTAGTGCATTTTACTCGCCATTCCACGCGCTTTAAGATGCCGCCTAACCCAATACGCTATCTGAAATAGGAGCGACGTATATTGAAAAAATGTGATAGCATTACGCAGAATTCTTATATTCGCAATAATATAAATGATCTAATCACGTCTCTGATTGCCCTATCATAGAAGGTTAGTAGTGCATTTTACACGCCATTCCACAGGCTTTAAGATGCCGGCTAGCCCAATACGCTATCTGAAATAGTGGCGACGTAAATTGGACAAATGTGGTAGAATTACGCTGAATTCTTATATTAACCATAACATAATACGATCTAGTCGGGCCTCCGATTGCCCTATCATAGAAGTTTAATAGTGCATTTTACTCGGCATTTCATGCGCTTTAAGGTGCCGCTTAGCTCAATACGCTATCTGAAATAGGAGCGACGTAAATTGAACAAATGTGATAGAATTTCGCTGAATTCTTAAATTAACCATAATATAGAATGATCTAATCGGGTCTCTGTTTGCCCTACCCTAGAAGTTTAATAGTGCATTTTACTCGACATTTCATGCGCTTTAAGATGCCACCTAGCCCAATACGCAATCTGAAATGGGGCGACGTAAATTGAACAAATGTGATAAAATTTCGCTGAATTCTTATATTAACCATAATATAAGATGACCTAATCGGGTCAATGTTTGCCCTACCCGAGAAGTTTAGTAGTGCATTTTACTCGTCATTTCATGCGCTTTCAGGTGCCGCCTAGCCCAATATGCTATCTGAAATTGGAGCGACGTAATTTGAACAAATGTGATAGAATTACGCAGAATTCTTATATTCGCAATAATATAAATGATCTAATCACGTCTCTGATTGCCCTATCATAGAAGGTTAGTAGTGCATTTTACACGTCATTCCACAGGCTTTAAGATGCCGGCTAGCCCAATACGCTATCTGAAATAGTGGCGACGTAAATTGGACAAATGTGGTAGAATTACGCTGAATTCTTATATTAACCATAACATAATACGATCTAGTCGGGCCTCCGATTGCCCTATCATAGAAGTTTAATAGTGCATTTTACTCGGCATTTCATGCGCTTTAAGGTGCCGCTTAGCCCAATACGCTATCTGAAATAGGAGCGACGTAAATTGAACAAATGTGATAGAATTTCGCTGAATTCTTAAATTAACCATAATATAGAATGATCTAATCGGGTCTCTGTTTGCCCTACCCTAGAAGTTTAATAGTGCATTTTACTCGACATTTCATGCGCTTTAAGATGCCACCTAGCCCAATACGCAATCTGAAATGGGGCGACGTAAATTGAACAAATGTGATAGAATTACGCAGAATTCTTATATTATCCAAAATAAAAATGATCTAATCGGGTCTATGATTGCCCTATCATAGAAGTTTAATAGTACATTTTACTCATCATTCCATGCGCCTTAAGGTGCAGCCTATCCCAATGCGCTATCTGAAATAGGAGCGACGTAAATTGAACAAATGTGATAGAATTACGCTGAATTCTTATATTAATCATAATATAAGATGACCTAATGGGGTCTCTGTTTGCCCTATCATAGAAGTTTAATAGTGCATTTTACTCGCCATTTCATGCGCTTTAAGATGCCACCTAGCCCAATACGCTATCTGAAATAGGGGCGACGTAAATTGAACAAATGTGATAAAATTTCGCTGCATTCTTATATTAACCATAATATAAGCTGACCTAATCGGGTCAATGTTTGCCCTACCCGAGAAGTTTAGTAGTGCATTTTACTCGTCATTTCATGCGCTTTAAGGTGCCGCCTAGCTCAATATGCTATCTGAAATTGGAGCGACATAAATTGAACAAATGTTATAAAATTACGTTGCATCCTTATATTAACAATAATATAAAATGATCTAACAGGGGCTCTGATTGCCCTATAATATAAGCTTAATAGTGCATTTTACTCGTCATTTCATGCGCTTTAAGGTGCCGCTTAGCCCAATACGCTATCTGAAATAGGAGCGACGGAAATTGAACAAATGTGATAGAATTTCGCTGAATTCTTATATTAACCATAATATAAGATGACCTAATCGGGTCTCTGATTGCCCTATCCGAGAAGTTTAGGAGTGCGTTTTACTCGTCACTTCGTGCGCTTTAAGGTGCCGCCTAGCCCAATACGCTATCTGAAATAGGAGCGACATAAATTGAAGAAATGTGATAGAATTACGCAGAATTCTTATATTAACAATAACATAATACGATCTAGTCGGGTCTCCGATTGGCCTATCATAGAAGTTTAATAGTGCATTTTACTCGGCATTTCATGCGCTTTAAGGTGCCGCTTAGCCCAATACGCTATCTGAAATAGGAGCGACGTAAATTGAACAAATGTGATAGAATTTCGCTGAATTCTTAAATTAACCATAATATAGAATGATCTAATCGGGTCTCTGTTTGCCCTACCCTAGAAGTTTAATAGTGCGTTTTACTCGACGTTTCATGCGCTTTAAGAAGCCACCTAGCCCAATACGCAATCTGAAATGGGGCGACGTACATTGAACAAATGTGATAAAATTTCGCTGAATTCTTATATTAACCATAATATAAGATGACCTAATCAGGTCAATGTTTGCCCTACCCGAGAAGTTTAGTAGTGCATTTTACTCGTCATTTCATGCGCTTTAAGGTGCCGCCTAGCTCAATATGCTATCTGAAATTGGAGCGACATAAATTGAACAAATGTTATAAAATTACGTTGAATCCTTATATTAACAATAATATAAAATGATCTAACAGGGGCTCTGATTGCCCTATCATATAAGCTTAATAGTGCATTTTACTCGTCATTTCATGCGCTTTAAGATGCCGCCTAGCCCAATACGCTATCTGAAATTGGAGCTACGTAAATTGAACGAACGTGATAGAATTACGCAGAATTCTTATATTAACCATAATATAATACGATCTATTGGGGTCTCTGATTGCCCCATCATAGAAGTTTAATAGTGCATTTTACTCGTCATTTCATGCGCCTTAAGGTGCCGCCTAGCCCAATACGCTATCTGAAATAGGAGCGATATAAATTGAACAAATGTGATACAATTACGTTGAATTCTTATATTAACAATATTATAAAATGATCTAATCGGGTCTCTGATTGCCCTATCATAGAAGTTTAATAGTGCATCGTACTCGTCAGTTCATGCGCTTTATGGTGCCGCTTAGCCCAATACGCTATCTGAAATAGGAGCGACGTAAATTGAACAAACGTGATAGAATTTCTCTGAATTCTTATTTTAACCATAATATAAGATGACCTAATCGGGTCTCTGATTGCACTATCCGAGAGGTTTAGTAGTGCGTTTTACTCGTCACTTCGTGCGCTTTAAGGTGCCGCCTAGCCCAATACGCTGTCTGAAATAGGAGCGATATAAACTGAACAAATGTGATACAATTACGTTGAATTCTTATATGAACAATATCATAAAATGATCTAATCGGGTCTCTGATTGCCCTACCCTAGAAGTTTAATAGTGCATTTTACTCGACATTTCATGCGTTTTAAGATGCCACCTAGCCCAATACGCTATCTGAAATCGGGGCGACGTAAATTGAACAAATGTGATAAAATTTTGCTGAATTCTTATATTAACCATAATATAAGATGACCTAATCGGGTCTCTGTTAGCCGTACCCTAGAAGATTAATAGTGCATTTTACTCGCCATTTCATGCGCTTTAAGGTGCCGCCTAGCCCAATACGCTATCTGAAATTGGAGCTACGTAAGTTGAACAAGCGTGATAGAAGTACGCAGAATTCTTATATTAACCATAATATAATTCGATCTATTCGGGTCTCTGATTGCCCTATCACAGAAGTTTAATAGTGCATTTTACTCGTCATTCCATGCGCTTTAAGGTGCCGCCGAGCCCAATACGCTATCTGAAACTGGAGCAACGTAAATTGAATAAATGTGATAGTATTTCGCTGCATTCTTATATTAACCATAATTTAAAATGATCTAAACGGGTCTCTGATTGCCCTATCATAGAAGTTTAATCGTGCATTTTGCTCGGCATTTCATGCGCTTTAAGGAGCCGATTATCCCGATACGCTATCAGAAATAGGAGCAACGTAAATTGAACAAATGTGATAGAATTACACTGAATTTTTATATGAATCATAACATAAGATGATCTAAGCGGGTCTCTGCTTGCCCTACCCTAGATGTTTAGTAGTGCATTTTACTCGCCATTTCATGCGCTTTAAGGTGCCCTTTAGTCCAATACGCTATCTGAAATAGGAGCGTCGTAAACTGAACAAATGTGATAGAATTACACTGAATTCTTATATTAACAATAATAAAAAAGGACCTAATCGGGTCTCTGATTGCCCTATCCGAGAAGTTTAGTAGTGCATTTTACTCGTGATTTCATGCGCTTTCAGATGCCGCCTAGTCCAATACGCTATCTGAAACAGGAGCGACATAAATTGAACAAATGTAATAGAATTACGCAGAATTCTTATATTAACCATAATATAATACGATCTATTCGGGTCTCTGATTGGCCTATCATGGAAGTTTAATACTGCATTTTACTCGCCATTTCATGCGCTTTAAGGTGCCGCTTAGCCCAATACGCTGTCTGAAATAGGAGCGACGTAAATTGAACAAATGTGATAGAATTTCGCTGAATTCTTGTATTAACAATAATATAAAATGATCTAATCGGGTCCCTGATTGCCCTATCATAGAAGGTTAGTAGTGCATTTTACTCGCCATTCCACGCGCTTTAAGATGCCGCCTAGCCCAATATGATATCTGAAATAGGAGCGATGTAAATTGAACAAACGTGATAGAATTACGCCGTATTCTTATATCAATCATAATATAAGATGTACTAATCGGGTCTCTGATAGCCCTATCCGAGAAGTTAATTAGAGCATTTTACTCGTCATTTCATGCGCTTTAAGATGCCGTCTCGCACAGTACCCTATCTGAAATAGGAGCGTCGTAAATTGAACAAACGTGATACAATTACGCAGAATTCTTATATTAACCACAATTTAAAATCATCTATTCGGGTCTCTGATTGCCCTATCATAGAATTGTAATAGTGCATTTTCCTCGTCATTTCATGCGCTTTAAGATGCCACCTAGCCCATTACGCTATCTGAAATACGCGCGACGTAAATTGAACAAATGTGATAAAATTACGCTGAATTCTTATATTAGCAATAACATAAAATGATCTAAACGGGTCTCTGATTGCCCTATCAAAGAAGTTTCGTAGTGCATTTTACTCGTCATATCATGCGCTTTAAGGTGCCATCTAGCCCAACCCGCTATCTCAAATTGGAGATACGTAAATTGAACAAATGTGATAGAATTACGCAGAATTCTTATATTATCCAAAATAAAAATGATCTAATCGGGTCTATGATTGCCCTATCATAGAAGTTTAATAGTACATTTTACTCATCATTCCATGCGCCTTAAGGTGCAGCCTATCCCAATGCGCTATCTGAAATAGGAGCGACGTAAATTGAACAAATGTGATAGAATTACGCTGAATTCTTATATTAATCATAATATAAGATGACCTAATGGGGTCTCTGATTGCCCTATCATAGAAGTTTAATAGTGCATTTTACTCGCCATTTCATGCGCTTTAAGATGCCACCTAGCCCAATACGCTATCTGAAATAGGGGCGACGTAAATTGAACAAATGTGATAAAATTTCGCTGCATTCTTATATTAACCATAATATAAGCTGACCTAATCGGGTCTATGTTAGTCCTATCCTAGAAGTTTGGTAGTGCATCTTACTCGTCATTGCATGCGCTTTAAGATGCCACTTAGCCCAATACGGTATCTGAAATAGCAGCTACGTAAATTAAACGAACGTGATAGAATTACGCAGAATTCTTATATTAACCATAATATAATACGATCTATTCGGGGCTCTTATTGGTCTACCACAGAAGTTTAATACTGCATTTTACTCGCCATTTCATGCGCTTTAAGGTGCCGCCTAGCCCAGTACGCTATCTGAAATAGGGGCGACGTAAATTGAACAAATGTGATAAAATTACGCTGAATTCTTATATTAACCATAATATAATACGATCTATTCGGGTCTCTGATTGCCCTATCATAGAAGTTTAATAGTGGATTTTACTCGTCACATCATGCGCTTTAAGGTTCCGCCTAGCCGAATACGCTATCTGAAATAGGAGCGACATAAATTGAACAAATGTGATAAAATTACGTTGAATTCTTATATTAACAATAATACAAAATGATCTGCTCGGGTCTCTGATTGCACGGTCATAGAAGTTTACTAGTGCATTTTACTCGACATGTCATGCGCTTTAAGATGCCACCTAGCCCAATACGCTATCTGAAATAGTGGCGACGTAAATTGAATAAATGTGATAGAATTACGCAGAATTCTTATATTAACCATAATTTAAAATGACCTTGTCGGGTCTGTGATTGCCCTATCCGAGAAGTTTAGTAGTGCATTTTACTCGTCATTTCATGTGCTTTAAGGTGCAGCCTATCCCAATACGCGACCTGAAATTAGAGCTACGTAAATTAAACAAATGTGATAGAGTTACGACGAATTCTTAAATTAACCATAATATACGACGATCTAATCGGGTCTCTGATTGCCCCATTCTAGAAGTTTAGTAGTGTACTTTACTCGACATTTCATGCGCTTTAAGATGCCGCTTAGACCAATCCGCTATCTGAAGCAGGAGCGAAGTAAATTGAACAAATTTGATAGAATTACGCAGAATTCTTATATTAACCATAATATAATATGATCTATTCGGGTCACTGATTGCCCTATCATAGAAGTTTAATAGTGCATTCTACTCGTCATTCCATGCGCTTTAAGGTGCCGCCTAGCCGAATACGCTATCAGAAATAGGAGCGACATAAATTGAACAAATATGATAGAATTACGCTGCATGCTTATATTAATCATAATATAAGATATGACCGAATTGGGTCTCTGATTGCCCTATCCTAGAAGGTTAGTAGTGTATTTTACTCGACAATTCATGCGCTTTAAGATGCCGCTTAGCCCAATACGCTATCTGAAATAGGGGCGCCGTAAATGGAACAAATGTGATAGAATTTCCCTGAATTCTTATATTCACCTTAACGTAAAATCATCTAATCGGGTCTCTGTTCGCCCTACCCTAGAAGTTTAATAGTGCATTTCATTCGCCATCTCATGCGCTTTGAGATGCCGCTTAGCCCAATACGCTAACTGTAATAGGAGCGACGTAAATTGAACAATTGTGATAGAATTTCGCTGAATTCTTATATTAACCATAATATAAATTGATCTAATCGGGTCTCTGTTTGCCCTACCCTAGAAGTTTAATAGTGCATTTTACTCGCCTTTCATGCGCTCTGAGATGCCGCTTTGCCCAATACGCTATCTGAAATAGGGGCGCCGTAAATGGAACAAATGTGATAGAATCACGCAGAATACTTATATTAACCGTAATATAATACGATCAATTCGGGTCTCCGATTGCCCCATCATAGAAGTTTAATAGTGCATTTTACTCGTCATTTCATGCGCTTTAAGGTGCCGCGTAGCCCAATACGCTATCTGAAATAGGAGCGACGTAAATTGAGCAAATGTGAAAGAATTTCGCTGAATTCTTATATTAACCATAATATAAAATTATCTAATCGGGTCTCTGTTTGCCCTACCCTAGAAGTTTAATAGTGCATTTTACTGGACATTTCATGCGCTTTATTATGCCACCTAGCCCAATACGCTATCTGAAATAGGGGCGACGTAAATTGAAGAAATGTGATAGAATTTCGCTGAATTCTTAAATTAACCATAATATAAGATGACCTAATCGGGTCTCTGATTGCCCTATCCGAGAAGTTTGGTAGTGCATCTTACTGGACATTTCATGCGCTTTAAGATACCGCCTAGTCCAATACGCTATCTGAAATTGGAGCTATGTAAATTGAACAAACGTGATAGAATTACGCAGAATTCTTATATTAAGCATAATATAATACGATCTATTCAGGTCTCTGATTGCCGTATCATAGAAGTTTAATAGTGCATTTTGCTCGCCATTTCATGCGCTTTAAGGTGCCGCCTAGCCCATTACACTATCTGAAATATGAGCGACGTAAATTGAACAAATGTGATAGAGTTACGCAGAATTCTTATATTAACCATAATTTAAGATGATCTAATCGGATCTCTGATTGCCCTGTTACAGAAGTTCTGCAGTGCATTTTACTCGTCATTTCATGCGCTTTAAGGTGCCGCCTAGCCCAGTACGCTATCTGAAATAGGGGCGACGTAAATTGAATAAATGTGATAGAATTACGCAGAATTCTTATATTAACCATAATTTTAAATGACCTTGTCGGGTCTGTGATTGCCCTATCCGAGAAGTTTAGTAGTGCATTTTACTCGTACTTCCATGCGCTTTAAGATGCCACTTAGCTCAATACGCTATCTGAAATAGGAGCGACATAAATTGAACAAATGTGATAGAGTTACGCAGAATTCTTATATTGACCATAATATAAAATGATCTAATCGGGTCTCTGCTTGCCCTACCCTTGAAGTTTAATAGTGCATTTAACTCGTCATTTCATGCGCTTTAAGATGCCACCTAGTCCAAAACGCTATCTGAAATAGGAGCGACATAAATTGAACAAATGTGATAAAATTACGTTGAATTCTTATATTCACAATAATACAGAATGATCTAATCGGGTCTCTGATTGCACTGTCATAGAAGTTTACTAGTGCATTTTACTCGACATTTCATGCGCTTTAAGATGCCACCTAGCCCAATACGCTATCTGAAATAGGGGCGACGTAAATTGAACAAATGTGATAGAATTACGCAGAATTCTTATATTAACCATAATTTAAGATGATCTAATCGGATCTCTGATTGCCCTGTTACAGAAGTTCTGCAGTGCATTTTACTCGTCATTTCATGCGCTTTAAGGCGCCGTCTAGCCCAATCCGCTATCTGAAATTGGAGCAGCGTAAATTGAATAAATGTGATATAGTTACGCAGAATTCTTATATAAAACATAATATAAAATGATCTCATCGGGTCTCTGATTGCCCTATCAAAGAAGTTTAGTACTGCATTTTACTCGTCACGCCATGCGCTTTAAGGTGCCACCTAGCCCAATACGCTATCTGAAATAGGAGCGACGTAAATTGAACAAATGTGATAGAATTTTGCTGAATTCTTATATTAACCATAATATAATATGATCTATTCGGGTTTCTGATTGCCCTATCATAGAAGTTTAATAGTGCATTTCACTCGTCATTTCATGCGCTTTAAGGTGCCGCCTAGCCCAGTACGCTATCTGAAATAGGGGCGACGTAAATTGAATAAATGTGATAGAATTACGCAGAATTCTTATGTTAACCATAATTTAAAATGACCTTGTCGGGTCTGTGATTGCCCTATCCGAGAAGTTTAGTAGTGCATTTTACTCGTAATTGCATGCGCTTTAAGATGCCGCTTAGCCCAATACGCTATCTGAAATAGGAGCGACATAAATTGAACAAATGTGATAGAGTTACGCAGAATTCTTATATTAACCATAATATAAAATGATCTAATCTGGTCTCTGTTTGCCCTACCCTAGAAGTTTAATAGTGCATTTTACTCGACATTTCATGCGCTTTAAGATGCCACCTAGTCCAAAACGCAATCTGAAATTGGAGCTACGTAAATTGAACAGACGTGATAGAATTTTGCTGAATTCCTATATTAACCATAATATAATATGATCTATTCGCGTCTCTGATTGCCCTATCATAGAAACTTAATAGTGCATTTCACTCGTCATTTCATGCGCTTTAAGGTGCCGCCTAGCCCAATACGCTATCTGAAATAGGAGCGTCGTAAATTGAACAAATGTGATAGAATTTTGCTGAATTCTTATATTAACCATAATATAATATGATCTATTCGGGTCTCTGGTTGCCCTATCATAGAAGCTTAATAGTGCATTTCACTCGTCATTTCATGCGCTATAAGGTGCCGCCTAGCCCAGTACGCTATCTGAAATAAGGGCGACGTAAATTGAATAAATGTGATAGAATTACGCAGAATTCTTATATTAACCATAATTTAAAATGACCTTGTCGGGTCTGTGATTGCCCTATTCGAGAAGTTTAGTAGTGCATTTTACTCGTAATTGCATGCGCTTTAAGATGCCGCTTAGCCCAATACGCTATCTGAAATAGGAGCGACATAAATTGGACAAATGTGATAGAGTTACGCAGAATTCTTATATTAACCATAATATAAAATGATCTAATCGGGTCTCTGTTTGCCCTACCCTAGAAGTTTAATAGTGCATTTTACTCGACATTTCATGCGCTTTAAGATGCCACCTAGTCCAAAACGCTATCTGAAATTGGAGCTACGTAAATTGAACAGACGCGATAGAATTACGCAGAATTCATATATTAACCATAATATAATACGATGTATTCGGGTCTCTGATTGCCCTATCATAGAAGTTTAATAGTGCATTTTACTCGTCATTTCATGTGCTTTAAGGTGCCGCCTAGCCCAGTACGCTATCTGAAATAGGAGCGACGTAAATTGAGCAAATGTGATAGAATGTTGCTGAATTCTTATATTAACCATAATATAATATGATCTATTCGGGCCTCTGGTTGCCCTATCATAGAAGTTTAATAGTGCATTTCACTCGCCATTTCATGCGCTATAAGGTGCCGCCTAGCCCAGTACGCTATCTGAAATATGGGCGACGTAAATTGAACAAATGTGATAAAATTACGCTGAATTCTTATATTAACCATAATATAATACGATCTATTCGGGTCTCTGATTGCCCTATCATAGAAGTTTAATAGTGGATTTTATTCGCCACATCTTGCGCTTTAAGGTGCCGCCTAGCCCAATACGCTATCTGAAATAGGAGCGACATAAATTGAACAAATGTGATAAAATTACGTTGAATTCTTATATTAACAGTAATACAAAATGATCTAATCGGGTCTCTGATTGCACTGTCATAGAAGTTTACTAGTGCATTTTACTCGACATTTCATGCGCTTTAAGATGCCACCTAGCGCAATACGCTATCTGAAATAGGGGCGACGTAAATTGAACAAATGTGATAGAATTACGCAGAATTCTTATATTAACCATAATTTAAGATGATCTAATCGGGTCTCTGATTGCCCTGTCACAGAAGTTCAGCAGTGTATTTTACTCGTCATTTCATGCGCTTTAAGGCGGCGTCTAGACCAATCCGCTATCTGAAATTGGAGCAGCGTAAATTGAATAAATGTGATAGAGTTACGCAGAATTCTTATATAAACCATAATATAAAATGATCTCATCGGGTCTCTGCTTGTCCTATCAAAGAAGTTTAGTACTGCATTTAACTCGTCACGCCATGCGCTTTAAGGTGCCGCTTAGCCCAATGCGCTATCTGAAATGGGAGCGACGTAAATTGTACAAGTGTGATAGAATTACGCAGAATTCTTATATTAACCATAATTTAAAATGACATAATCGGGTCTCTGATTGCCCTATCATAGAAGTTTAATAGTGAATTTTGCTCGGAATTTCATGCGCTTTAAGATACCAGACAGCCCAATACGCTATCTGAAATTGGAGGTACGTAAATTAAACAAACGTGATAGAATTACGCAGAATTCTTATATTAACCATAATATAATATGATCTATTCGGGTCTCTGATTGCCCTATCATAGTAGCTTAATAGTGCATTTTACTCGTCATTTCATGCGCTTTAAGATGCCGGTTAGCACAATACGCTATCTGAAGTAGGAGCGACGTAAATTGTACAAATGTGATAGAATTTCGTTGAATCCTTATATTAACCATAATATAAAATGATCTAATCGGGTCTCTGATTGCCCTATCATAGTAGTTTAATAGTGCATTTTACTCGTCATTTCATGCGCTTTGAGGTGCAAATTAGCACAATACGCTATCTGAAATAGGAGCGACATAAATTGAACAAATGTGATAGAATTACGCAGAATTCTTGTATTAACCATAATATAGAATGATCTAATCGGGTCTTTGATTGCCCTATCATAGAAGGATAGTAGTGCATTTTACTCCTTATTTCACGCTCTTTAAGATGCCGCCTAGCCCAATACACTATCAGAAATTGGGGCTACGTAAATTGGACAAGTGTGATAGAGTTTCGCTGAATTCTTAAATTAACCATTATATAAAATGATCTAATCGCGTCTCTGTTTGCCCTACCCTAGAAATTTAATAGTGCACTTTACTCGATATGTCATGCGCTTTAAGATGCTACCTAGCCCAATGCGCTATCTGAAATAGGGGCGACGTAAATTGAACAAATGTGATAAAAGTTCGATGAATTCTTATTTTAACCATAATATAAGATGACCTAATCGGGTTTCTGATTGCCCCATCCGAGAAGTTTAGTAGTACATTTTACTCGACATTTCATGCGCTTTAAGATGCCGCCTAGCACAATACGCTATCTGAAATTGGAGCTACGTAAATTGAACAAACGTGATAGAATTGCGCAGAATTCTTTTAATAACCATAATATAATACGACCTATTCGGGTCTCTGATTGCCCCATCATAGAAGTTTAATAGTGCATTTTACTCGTCATTTCATGCGCTTTAAGATGCCGCCTAGCCCAATACGCTGTCTGAAATAGGGGCGACGTAAATTGAACAAATGTGATATAATTACGCTGCATTCTTATATTAACAATAATGTAAAATGATTTAATCGGGTCTCTGTTTGCCTTACCCTAGAAGTTTAATAGTGCATTTTACTCGACATTTCATGCGCTTTAAGATGCTACCTAGCCCAATGCGCTATCTGAAATAGGGGCGACGTAAATTGAACAAATGTGATAAAAGTTCGATGAATTCTTATTTTAACCATAATATAAGATGACCTAATCGGGTTTCTGATTGCCCCATCCGAGAAGTTTAGTAGTACATTTTACTCGACATTTCATGCGCTTTAAGATGCCGCCTAGCACAATACGCTATCTGAAATTGGAGCTACGTAAATTGAACAAACGTGATAGAATTGCGCAGAATTCTTTTAATAACCATAATATAATACGACCTATTCGGGTCTCTGATTGCCCCATCATAGAAGTTTAATAGTGCATTTTACTCGTCATTTCATGCGCTTTAAGATGCCGCCTAGCCCAATACGCTGTCTGAAATAGGGCGACGTAAATTGAACAAATGTGATATAATTACGCTGCATTCTTATATTAACAATAATGTAAAATGATTTAATCGGGTCTCTGTTTGCCTTACCCTAGAAGTTTAATAGTGCATTTTACTCGACATTTCATGCGCTTTAAGATGCCATCTAGCACAATACGCTACCTGAAATAGGGCTGACGTAAATTCAACAAATGTGATAAAATTGCGCTGAATTCTTATATTAACCATAATATAAAATGATCTAATTGGGTCTCTGATGGCCGTATCCGAGAAGGATAGTAGTGCATTTTATTCGCCATTTCATGCGCTTTAAGGTGCCGCCTAGCCCAATTCGCTATCTGAAATTGGATCGACGTAAATTGAACAAATGTGATAGAATTACGCAGAATTCTTATATTAACCATAATATAATATGATCTATTCGGGTCTCCGATTGCCCTATCATAGAATTCTAATAGTGCATTTTACTCGTCAGTCCATGCGCTTTAAGATGCCGCATATCCCAATACGCTATCTGAAATAGGAGCGACGTTAATTGAACAAACGCGATAGAATTACGCTCAATTCTTATATTAAACGTAATATAAAATGATCTAATCGGGTCTCTGATTGCGCTATCATAGAAGTTTAATAGTGCATTTTACTCCCCATTTCATGCGCTTTAAGATGCCGCTTAGCCCAATACGCTATCTGAAACAGGAGCGGCGTAAATTGACGAAATGTGATAGAACTACGCAGAATTCTTATATTAACCATAACATAAAATGATCTAATCGGGTCTCTGATTGCCCTATCATAGAAGTTTAATAGTGCATTTTACTCGTCATTTCACGCGCTTTAAGGTACCGCCTAGCCCAATACGCTATCTGAAATTGGAGCTACGTGAATTGAACAAGTGTGATAGAGTTTCGCTGAATGCTTAAATTAACCATAATATAGAATGATCTAATCGGGTCTCTGTGAGCCCTATCCTAGAAGTTTAATAGTGCATATTACTCGACATTTCATGCGCTATAAAATGCCACATAGCCCTATACGCTATCTGAAATAGGAGCGGCGTAAATTGAACAAAGGTGATAAAATTTCGCTGAGTTCTTATATTAACCATAATATAAGATGACCTAATCGTGTCTCTGATTGCCCTACCCGAGGAGTCTAGGAGTGCATTTTACTCGTCATGTCATGCGCTTTAAGGTGCCGCCTAGCCCACTACGCTATCTGAAATAGGAGCGACACAAATTGAACAAATGTGAAAGAATTACGCAGAATTCTTATATTACCCATAATATAGAATGATCTAATCGGTTCTTTGATTGCCCTATCATAGAAGGTTAGTAGTGCATTTTACTCGTCATTCCACGCGCTTTAAGATGCCGCCTAGCCCAATACGCTATCTGAAATAGGAGCGACGTAAATTGAACAAATGTGACAGAATTTCGCTGAATTCTTAAATTAACCATAATATAAAATGATCTAATCGGTTCTCTGTTTGCCCTACCCTAGAAGATTAATAGTGCATTTTACTCTAAATTTCATGCCCTTTAAGATGCCGCCTAGCCCAATACGCTATCTGAAATAGGGGCGACGTAAATTGAACAAATGTGATAGAGTTACGCAGAATTCTTATATTAACCATAATATAATACGATCTATTCGGGTCTCTGATTGCCCTATCATAGAAGTTTAATAGTGCATGCTACTCGTCATTTCATGCCCTTTAAGGTGCCGCTTGTCCCAATACGCTATCTGAAATCGGAGCGACGTAAATTGAACAAATGTGATAAAATTTTGCTGAATTCTTATATTAACCATAATATAAGATGACCTAATCGGGTCTCTGTTAGCCGTATCCGAGAAGATTAGTAGTGCATTTTACGTGACATTTCATGCACTTTAGGATGCCGCCTAGTCCAATGCGCTACCTGAAGTTGGAGCTACGTAAATTGAACAAACGTGATAGAATTACGCAGAATACTTATATTAACCATAATATAATACGATCTATTCGGTTCTCTGATTGCCCTATCATAGAAGTTTAATAGCGCATTTTACTCGTCATTTCATGCGCTTTAAGGTGCCGCCTAGACCAATACGCTATCTGAAATAGGAGCGACGTAAATTGAACATATGTGATAGACTTTCGCTGAATTCTTAAATTAACCATAACATAAAATGATCTAATCGGGTCTCTGTTTACCCTACCCTAGAAGTTTAATAGTTCATTTTACTCGCCATTTCATGCGCTTTAAGGTGCCGCATAGCCCAATACGCTATCTGAAATTGGAGCTACGTAAGTTGAACAAGCGTGATAGAAGTACGCAGAATTCTTATATTAACCATAATATAATACGATCTATTCGGGTCTCTGATTGCCCTATCATAGAAGTTTAATAGTGCATTTTACTCGTCATTTCATGCGCTTTAAGGTGCCGCCTAACCCAATACGCTATCTGAAATAGTAGCGACATAAATTGACGAATGTGATAGAAGTACGCAGAATTCTTATATTAACCATTATATAATATGATCTATTTGGGTCTCTGATTGCCCTATCGTGGAAGGTTAGTAGTGCATTTTACTCGTCATTCCACGCGCTTTAAGATGCCGCCTAGCCCATTACGCTATCTGAAATAGCAGCGTCGTAAATTGAACAAATGTGATAGAATTACGCAGAATTCTTATATTAACCATAATATAATATGATCTATTTGGGTCTCTGATTGCCCTATCATGGAAGGTTAGTAGTGCATTTTACTCTTTATTCCACGCGCTTTAAGGTGCCGCCTAGCCCAATATACTATCTGAAATAGGAGCGTCGCAAATTGAACAAATGTGATAGAATTACGCAGAATTCTTATATTAACCATAATATAAAATGATCTACTCGGGTCTCTGTTTGCCTTATGCGAGAAGTTTAATAGTGCATTTTACTCGACATTTCATGCGCTTTAAGATTCCGCCCGGCCCAATATGCTATCTGAAATAGGAGCGACGTAAATTGAACAAATGTGATAGAATAACGCTGAATTCTTACATTTACCATAATTCAAAATGATCTAATCGGATCATTGATTGCCCTGCCACAGAAGTTTAATAGTGCATTTTGGTCGGCATTTCATTCGCTTTAAGGTGCCGCTTATCCCGATACGCTATCTGAAGTTGGAGCGACGTAAATTGAACAAATGTGATAGAATCACGCTGAATTCTTATATTAACCATAATATAATACGATCTATTCGGGTCTCTGATTGGCCTATCATGGAAGTTTAATACTGCATTTTACTCGACATTTCATGCGCTTTAAGATGCCACCTAGCCCAATACGCTATCTGAAATAGGGGCGACGTAAATTGAACAAATGTGATAGAATTACGCAGAATTCTTATATTAACCATAATTTAAGATGATCTAATCGGATCTCTGATTGCCCTGTTACAGAAGTTCAGCAGTGCATTTTACTCGTCATTTCATGCGCTTTAATGCGCCGTCTAGCCCAATCCGCTATCTGAAATTGGAGCAGCGTAAATTGAATAAATGTGATATAGTTACGCAGAATTCTTATATAAACCATAATATAAAATGATCTCATCGGGTCTCTGATTGCCCTGTCAAAGAAGTTTAGTACTGCATTTTACTCGTCACGCCATGCGCTTTAAGGTGCCACCTAGCCCAATACGCTATCTGAAATAGGAGCGACGTAAGTTGAACAAATGTGATAGAATTTTGCTGAATTCTTATATTAACCATAATATAATATGATCTATTCGGGTTTCTGATTGCCCTATCATAGAAGTTTAATAGTGCATTTCACTCGTCATTTCATGCGCTTTAAGGTGCCGCCTAGCCCAGTACGCTATCTGAAATAGGGGCGACGTAAATTGAATAAATGTGATAGAATTACGCAGAATTCTTATGTTAACCATAATTTAAAATGACCTTGTCGGGTCTGTGATTGCCCTATCCGAGAAGTTTAGTAGTGCATTTTACTCGTAATGGCATGCGCTTTAAGATGCCACTTAGCCCAATACGCTATCTGAAATAGGAGCGACATAAATTGAACAAATGTGATAGAGTTACGCAGAATTCTTATATTAACCATAATATAAAATGATCTAATCGGGTCTCTGTTTGCCCTACCCTAGAAGTTTAATAGTGCATTTTACTCGTCATTTTATGTGCTTTAAGGTGCCGCCTAGCCCAATACGCTATCTGAAATAGAAGCGTCGTAAATTGAACAAATGTGATAGAATTTTGCTGAATTCCTATATTAACCATAATATAATATGATCTATTCGGGTCTCTGATTGCCCTATCATAGAAGCTTAATAGTGCATTTCACTCGTCATTTCATGCGCTATAAGGTGCCGCCTAGCCCAGTACGCTATCTGAAATAAGGGCGACGTAAATTGAATAAATGTGATAGAATTACGCAGAATTCTTATATTAACCATAATTTAAAATGACCTTGTCGGGTCTGTGATTGCCCTATCCGAGAAGTTTAGCAGTGCATTTTACTCGTAATTGCATGCGCTTTAAGATGCCGCTTAGCCCAATACGCTATCTGAAATAGGAGTGGCGTATATTGAACAAGTGTGATAGAGCCTCGCTGAATTCTTAAATTAACCATAATATAAAATGATCTAATCGGGTCTCTGCTTGCCCTAACCTAGAAGTTGAATAGTGCATTTTACTCGTCATTTCATGCGCTTTAAGATGCCACCTAGCGCAATACGCTATCTGAAATAGGAGCGACATAAATTGAACAAATGAGATGGAATAACGCTGAATTCTTATATTAACCATAATATAATATGATCTATTCGGGTCTCTGATTGCCCTATCATAGGTGTTTCATAGTGCATTTTACTCATCATTCCATGCGCTTTAAGATGCCGCCTATCCCAATACGCTATCTGAAATAGGAGCGGCGTAAATTGAACAAGTGTGATAGAATTACGCTGAATTCTTATATTAACCATAATATAAAATGATCTAATCGGGTCTCTGATTGCCCTATCATAGAAGGTTAGTAGTGCATTTTACTCGCCAGTCCAGGCGCTTTAAGATGCCGCCTAACCCAATACGCTATCTGAAATAGGAGCGGCGTAAATTGAACAAGTGTGATAGAATTACGCGGCATCCATATATTAATCATAATATAAGATGACCTAATCGGGTCTCTGATTGCCCTACCCGAGAAGTTTAGTAGTGCATTTTACTCAACATTTCATGCGCTTTGAGATGCAGCCTAGCCCAGTACGCTATCTGAAATTGGAGCTACGTAAATTGAAGAAACGTGATAGAATTTCGCAGAATTCTTATATTAACCATAATATAATACGATCTATTCGGGTCTCTGATTGCCCTATCATAGAAGTTTAATAGTGCATTTTACTCGCCATTCCATGCGCTCTAAGGTGCCGCTTAGCACAATACGCTATATCAAATAGGAGCGACGTAAATTGAACAAATGTGCTAGAATGACGCAGAAGTCTTATATTAACATTAATATAATATGTTCTGTTCGGGTCTCTGATTGCGCTATCATAGAAGTTTAATAGTGCATTGTACTCTTCATTTCATGCGCTTTAAGGTGCCGCCTAGCCCAATACGCTATCTGAAATAGGAGCGACGTAAATTGAACAAATGTGATAGAATTACGCAGAATTCTAATATTAACCATAATTTAAAATGACCTAATCGGATCTCTGATTGCCCTACCAGAGAAGTTTAGTAGTGCAGTTTACTCGACATTTTATGCGCTTTAAGATGCCGCCTCGCCCATTACGCTATCTGAAATAGGAGCGACGTAAATTGAACAAATGTGATAGAATTACGTAGAATTCTTATATTAACCATAATTTAAAATGATCTAATCGGGTCTCTGATTGCCATATCATAGAAGTTTAATAGTGCATTTTACTGGCCATTTCATGCGCTTTAAGGTGCAGCCCATCCCAATCCGCTATCTGAAATTGGAGCTACGTGAATTGTACAAATGTGATAAAATTACGCTGTATTCTTATATTAACAATAATATAAAATGATCTAATCGGGTCTCTGATTGCCCTATCATTGAAGTTTAATTGCGCATTTTACTCGCCATTCCACGCGCTTTCGAATGCCGCCTAGCCCACTACGTTATCTGAAATAGGAGCGACGTAAATTGAACATATGTGATAGAATTATGCTGAATTCTTATATTAACCGTAATATGAAATGATCTAATCGGGTCTCTGTTTGCCTTACCCTAGAAGTTTAATAGTGCATTTTACTCGCCATTTCATGCGCTTTGAGATGCCGCTTAGCCCAACACGCTATCTGAAATAGGAGCGACGTAAATTGAACAAATGTCATAGAATTACGCTGAATTCTTATATTAAACAAAATATAAAATGAAATAAGCGGGTCTCTGATTGCCCTATCTCAGAAGATGAGCAGTGCATTTTACTCGCCATTCCACGCGCTTTAAGACGCCGCCTAGCCCAGTAGGCTATCTGAAATAGGAGAGACGTAAATTGAACAATTGTGATAGAATTACGCTGCATTCTTGTATGAACCATAATATAAAATAATCTAATCGGGCCTCTGTTTGCCCTACCCTGGAAGTTTAATAGTGCATTTTACTCGTCATTTCATGCGCTTTGAGATACTGCATAGCCTAATACGCTATCTGTAATAGGAGAGACGTAACTTGAACTAATGTGATGGAATTACGCTGCATTCTTATATTAATCATAATATAAGATTATATAATCGGGTCTCTGATTGCCCTATCCTAGAAGTTTTGTAGTGCATTTTACTCGACATTAAATGCGCTTTAAGGTGTCGTTTCGCCCAATACGCTATCTGAAATAGGAGCAATGTAAATGGAACAAATGTGATTGAATTTCACTGAATTCTTAAATTAACCATAATATAACATGATCTAATCAGGTCTCTGATTGCCCTATCATTGAAGTTTAATTGCGCATTTTACTCGCCATTCCACGCGCTTTCGGATGCCGCCTAGCCCAGTACGTTATCTGAAATAGGAGCGACGCAAATTGAACATATGTGATAGAATTATGCTGAATTCTTATATTAACCGTAACATGAAATGATCTAATCGGGTCTCTGTTTGCCTTACCCTAGAAGTTTAATAGTGCATTTTACTCGCCATTTCATGCGCTTTGAGATGCCGCTTAGCCCAACACGCTATCTGAAATAGGAGCGACGTAAATTGAACAAATGTCATAGAATTACGCTGAATTCTTATATTAAACAAAATATAAAATGAAGTAAGCAGGTCTCTGATTGCCCTATCTCAGAAGATGAGCAGTGCATTTTACTCGCCATTCCACGCGCTTTAAGACGCCGCCTAGCCCAGTAGGCTATCTGAAATAGGAGAGACGTAAATTGAACTAATGTGATAGAATTTCGCTGAAGTCTTATATTAACCGTAATATAAAATGATCTAATCGGGTCTCTGTTTGCCCTACCCTAGAAGTTTGATAGTTCATTTCATTCGCCATTTCATGCGCTTTAAGATGCCTCCTCGCCCAATTGGCTATCTGAAATAGGAGCGTCGTAAATTGAACAAACGTGATAGAATTACGCAGCATTCTTATATTAACCATATTATAATACGATCTATTCGGGTCTCTGATTGCCCTACCATAGAAGTTTCATAGTGCATTTTACTCGTTATTTCATGCGCTTTAAGATGCCGCCTAGCCCAATACGCTACCTGAAATTGGAGCTACGTAAATTGAACAAACGTGATAGAATTACGCAGCATTCTTATTATTAACCATAATATAATACGATCTATCTTGTCTCTGATTACCCTATCATAGAAGTTTAATAGTGCATTTTACTCGACATTTCATGCGCTTTAAGATGCCGCCTCGCCCAATTGGCTATCTGAAATAGGAGCGTCGTAAATTGAACAAACGTGATAGAATTACGCAGCATTCTTATATTAACCATATTATAATACGATCTATTCGGGTCTCTGATTGCCCTACCATAGAAGTTTCATAGTGCATTTTACTCGTTATTTCATGCGCTTTAAGATGCCGCCTAGCCCAATACGCTATCTGAAATTGGAGCTACGTAAATTGAACAAACGTGATAGAATTACGCAGCATTCTTATTATTAACCATAATATAATACGATCTATCTTGTCTCTGATTACCCTATCATAGAAGTTTAATAGTACATTTTACTCGACATTTCATGCGCTTTAAGATGCCGCCTCGCCCAATTGGCTATCTGAAATAGGAGCGTCGTAAATTGAACAAATGTGATAGAATTACGCAGAATTCTTAACATAACCATAATTTAAAATGATCTAATCGGGTCTCTGATTGCCCTATCATAGAAGTTTAATAGTGCATTTTACTCGACATTTCATGCGCTTTAAGATGCCGCCTCGCCCAATTGGCTATCTGAAATAGGAGCGTCTTAAATTGAACAAGTGTGATAGAATTACGCAGAATTCTTAACATAACCATAATTTAAAATGATCTAATCGGGTCTCTGATTGCCCTATCATAGAAGTTTAATAGGTGCATTTTACTCGACATTCCATGAGCTTTAAGATGCCGCCTCGCCAAATACGCTATCTGAAAATAAGAGCGTCGTAAATTGAACAATGTGATAGAATCACGCAGAATACTTATCTTAACCATAATTTAAAATGATCTAATCGGGTCTCTGATTGCACTATCATAGAAGTTTAATAGTGCATTTTACTCGTCATTTCATGCGCTTTAAGGTGCTGTCTATCCCAATACGCTACCTGAAGATGGAGCGACGTAAGTTGAACAAATGTGATAGAATTTCACTGAATTCTTATATTAACCGTAATATAAAACGATCTAATCGGGTCTCTGATTGCCCTATCACAGAAGCTTAATAGTGCATTTTACTCGACATCCTCATGCGCTTTAAGGTGCCGCCTAGCCCAATACGCTATCTGAAATTGGAGGTACGTAAATTGGACAATGTGATAGAATTACCCTGAATTCTCTTATTAACATTAACACAAATGATTTAATTGGGTCTCTGATTGACGAATCCGTGAAGCTTAACAGAGCATTTTACTCGACATTTCATGCGCTTTAAGATGCCGCCTAGGCCAAACGCTATATGAAATAGGAGCGACGTAAATTGAACAAATGTGATAGAATTACGCAGTATATTTATCTTAACCATAATTTAAAATGGTCTAATCGGGTCCCTGATATGGCCATATCACAGAAGCTTTGTAGTGCATTTTACTCGTCATTTCATGCGCTTCAAGGTGCCGCTTAGCCCAATACGCTCTCTGAAATAGGAGCGACGTAAATTGAGCAAATGTGATAGAATTTCGCTGAATTCTTATATTATCCATAATATAAAATTATCTAATCGAGTCTCTGATTGCCCTACCATAGAAGCTTAGTAGTGCATTTTAGTCGCCATTCCACGCGCTTTAAGAGGCCGCTTAGCCCAATACGCTGTCTGAAGCAGGAGCGACATAAATTGAACAAACGTGATAGAATTACGCAGAATTCTTATATTAACCATATATTAAAATGATCTAATCGGGTCTCTGATTGCCCTATCATAGAAAGTTAGTAGTGCATTTTACTCGTCATTCCACGCGCTTTAAGATGCCGCCTAGCCCAATACGCTATCAGAAATAGGAGCGACGTAAATTGAACAAATGTGATAGAATTTCGCTGAATTCTTATATTAATCATAATATAAATGATCTAATTGGGTCTCTGATGGCCGTATCCGAGAAGGTTAGTAGTGCATTTTATTCGCCATTTCATGCGCTTTAAGATGCCGCCGAGCTCAATGCGATATCTGGTGTAGGAGCGACGTGAATTGGACAAATGTGATAGAGTTACGATGAATCTTAAATTAGCAATGATATAAGATGGTCTAATCGGGACGCTGATTGCCCTATCCTAGGAGTTTAGCAGTGCATTTTACTCGTTATTTCAATGCGCCTTAAGATGCCGACTAGCCCGATACGCTATCTGAAATTGGAGCTACGTAAATTGAACAAACGTGATAGAATTACGCAGAATTCTTATATTAATCAAAACATAAGATGACCTTATTCGGGTCTCTGATTGCCCTATCATAGAAGTTTAATAGTGCATTTTACTCGTCATTTCATGCGCTTTAACATGCCGCTTAGCCCAATACGCTATCTGAAGTAGGAGCGACATAAATTGAACAAATGCAATAGAATTACGCAGAAGTCTTATGTAGCAGTTACGGCACTGCTACCACATCCCTGAAGTCAACGATCGAAATATTACCCTCGCTATCTTTCTTTTCTTTAAATGCTTCCGGACTATCTTTCTATGAAAGTGTACGGACACAGGCGCGTCGTAGGCCGGCAACGGACGACGGTTGCCGATCGCGCGACGAGTTTTTTCTATTGTTTTCTGACCGCGCGCCGCGGTCACCAGGCAGAAAACACGAGGCAGAACCTCTTGCGACTCACCACGTGTACGACCGCGCGACGCAGACAATTACCTGTTTCTCATTCTGTGATATTAATTGTAAATAAATTGAGCGTGTAACGCAAATCGGAGTTATCCATTACGCACACATTCACCTCACTTATATTAACCATAATATAATACGATCTATTCGGGTCTCTGATTGCACTATCATCGAAGTTTAATAGTGCATTTCACTCGTCATTTCATGCGCTTTAAGGTGCCGCCTAGCCCAGTACGGTATCTGAAATAGGGGCGACGTAAATTGAACAAATGTGATAAAATTACGTTGAATTCTTATATTAACAATAATACGAAATGATCTAATCGGGTCTCTGATTGCCCTATCATAGAAGTTTACTAGTGCATTTTACTCGACATTTCATGCGCTTTAAGATGCCACCTAGCCCAATACGCTATCTGAAATAGGGCGACGTAAATTGAACAAATGTGATAGAATTACGCAGGATTCTTATATTACCCATAATATAATACGACCTATTCGGGTCTCTGATTGCCATATGATAGATGTACAATAGTGCATTTTACTCGCCATTTAATGCGATTTAAGGTGCCGCCTAGCCCAATACGCTATCTGAAATAGGGGCGACATAAAATGAACAAATGTGATAAAATTACGTTGAATTCTTAAATTAACAATAATATAAAATGATCTAATCGGGTCTCTGATTGCCCTGTCCGAGAAGTTTAGTAGTGCATTTTACTCGACATCTCCTGCGCTTTAAGGTGCCGCCTAGCCCAATACGCTATCTGAAATAGGGGCGACGTAAACTGAACAAATGTGATAGAATTATGCAGAATTCCTATATTAACCAT
>CAKAJE020001055.1:0-45072 GCA_916610135.2 Macropis europaea | reverse complement strand
GGAGCGATGTAAGTTGAACAAATGTGATAGAATTACGCTGAATTCTTATATTAACCGTAATATAAAATGATCTAATCGGGTCTCTGTTTGCCTTATCCTAGAAGTTTAATAGTGCATTTTACTCGCCATTCCACGCGCTTTATGATGCAGCCTAGCCCAGTACGCTATCTGAAATAGGAGCGACGTAAATTGAACAAATGTGTTAGAATTTCACTGAATTCTTATATTACCCAAAATATAAAATGATCTAATCGGGTCTCTGATAGCCCTATCATAGAAGTTTAATAGTGCATTATACTCGCCCTTTCATGCGCTTGAGATGCCGCTTAGCCCAATACGCTATCTGAAATAGTAGCGACGTAAATTGAACAAATGTGATAGAATTTCGCTGAATTCTTAAATTAACTATAATATAAAATGATCTAATCGGGACTCTGTTTGCCCTACCCTAGAAGTTTAATAGTGCATTTTACTCGCCATTTCATGCGCTTTCAGATGCCGCTTAGCCCAATACGCTATCTGAAATAGTAGCGACGTAAATTGAACAAATGTGATAGAATTTCGCTGAATTCTTAAATTAACCATAATATAAAATGATCTAATCGGGACTCTGTTTGCCCTACCCTAGAAGTTTAATAGTGCATTTTACTCGCCATTTCATGCGCTTTCAGATGCCGCTTAGCCCAATACGTTATCTGAAATAGGAGCGACGTAAATTGAACAAATGTGATAGAATTTCGCTGAATTCTTATATTAACCAAAATATAAAATGATCTAATCGGGTCTCTGTTTGTCCTACCCTAGAAGTTTAATAGTGCATTTTACTCGCCATTTCTTGCGCTTTGAGATGCCGCTTAGCCCAGTACGCTATCTGAAATAGGAGCGACGTAAGTTGAACAAATGTGATAGAATTACGCTGAATTCTTATATTAACCGTAATATAAAATGATCTAATCGGGTATCTGTTTGCCTTACCCTAGAAGTTTAATAGTGCATTTTACTCGCCATTTCATGCGCTTTCAGATGCCGCTAAGCCCAATACGCTATCTTTAATAGGAGCGACGTAAATTGAACAAATGTGATAGAATTTCGCTGAATTCTTAAATTAACCATAATACAAAATGATCTAATCGGGTCTCTGTGTGCCCTACCCTAGAAGTTTAATAGTGCATTTTACTCGCCATTCCATGCGCTTTGAGATGCCGCTTAGCCCAATACGCTATCTGAAATATGAGCGACGTAAATTGAACAAATGTGATAGAATTTCGCTGAATTCTTATATTAACCTTAATGTTAAATGATCTAATCGGGTCTCTGTTCGCCCTACCCTAGAAGTTTAATAGTGCATTTCCCTCGCTATTCCACGCGCTTTAAGATGCCGTCTAGCCCAGTAGGCTATCTGAAATAGGAGTGACGTAAATTGAACAAATGTGATAGAATTACGCTTAATTCTTATATTAACCGTAATATAAAATGATCTAATCGGGTCTCTCTTTGCATTACCCTCGAAGTTTAATAGTGCATTTTACTCGCCATTTCATGGGCATTGAGATGCCGCTTAGCCTAATACGCTATCTGAAATAGGAGCGACGTAAATTGAACAAATGTGATAGAATTTCGTTGAATTCTTAAATAACCATAATATACAATGATCTAATCGGGTCTCTGTTCGCCCTAGCCTAGAAGTTTAATAGTGCATTTTACCCGCCATTTCATGCGCTTTGAGATGCCGCTTAGCCCAATACGCTATCTGAAATAGGAGCGACGTAAATTGAACAAATGTGATAGAATTTCGCTGAATTCTTAAATTAACCATAATACAAAATGATCTAATCGGGTCTCTGTTTGCCGTACCCTAGAAGTATAATAGTGCATTTTACTCGACATTTCATGCGCTTTAAGATGCCGCCTAGCCCAGTACGCTATCTGAAATAGGAGCGACGTAAATTGAACAAATGTGACAGAATTTCGCTGAATCCTTATATTAACCAAAATATAAAATGATCTGATCGGGTCTCTTATTGCCCTATCATAGAAGTTTCATAGTGCATTTTACTCGCCCTTCCACGCGCTTTAAGATGCCGTCTAGCCCAGTACGCTATCTGAAATAGGAGCGGCGTAAGTTGAACAAATGTGATACTATTACGCTGAATTCTTATATTATCCATAATATAAAATGATATAATCGGGTCTGTGCTTGCGTTACCCTAGAAGTTTAATAGTGCATTTTACCCGCCATTTCATGCGCTTTGAGATGCCGCTTAGCCCAATACGCTATCTGAAATAGGAGCGACGTAAGTTGAACAAATGTGATAGAATTTCGCTGAATTCCTTTTATTAACCATAATGTAAAATGATCTAATCGGGTCTCTGTTCGCCCTAGCCTAGAAGTTTAATAGTGGATGTTACTCGCCATTCCACGCGCTTTAAGATGCGGCATAGCCCAGTACGCTATCTGAAATAGGAGCGACGTAAATTGAACAAATGTGATAGAATTTGGCTGAATTCTTATATAAACCAAAATATAAAATGATCTAATCGGGTCTCTGATTGCCCTATCATAGAAGTTTAATAGTGCATTTTACTCGCCATTCCGCACGCTTTAAGATGCCGCCTAGCCCAGTACGCTATCTGAAATAGGAACGACGTAAATTGAACAAATGTGACAGAATTTTGCTAAATTCTTAAATTAACCATAATACAAAATGATCTAATCTGGTCTCTGTTTGCCGTACCCTAGAAGTATAATAGTGCATTTTACTCGACATTTCATGCGCTTTGAGATGCCGCTTAGCCCAGTACGCTATCTTAAATAGGAGCGACGTAAATTGAACAAATGTGATAGAATTTCGCTGAATTCTTAAATTAACCATAATACAAAATGATCTAATCGGATCTCTGTTTGCCCTACCCTAGAAGTTTAATAGTGCATTTTACTCGCCATTCCATGCGCTTTGAGATGCCGCTTAGCCCAATACGCTATCTGAAATATGAGCGACGTAAATTGAACAAATGTGATAGAATTTCGCTGAATTCTTATATTAACCTTAACGTTAAATGATCTAATCGGGTCTCTGTTCGCCCTACCCTAGAAGTTTAATAGTGCATTTCACTCGCTATTCCACGCGCTTTAAGATGCCGGCTAGCCCAGTAGGCTATCTGAAATAGGAGTGACGTAAATTGAACAAATGTGATAGAATTACGCTTAATTCTTATATTAACCGTAATATAAAATGATCTAATCGGGTCTCTCTTTGCATTACCCTAGAGGTTTAATAGTGCATTTTACTCGCCATTTCATGGGCATTGAGATGCCGCTTAGCCTAATACGCTATCTGAAATAGGAGCGTCGTAAATTGAACAAATGTGATAGAATTTCGTTGAATTCTTAAATTAACCATAATATACAATGATCTAATCGGGTCTCTGTTCGCCCTAGCCTAGAAGTTTAATAGTGCATTTTACCCGCCATTTCATGCGCTTTGAGATGCCGCTTAGCCCAATACGCTATCTGAAATAGGAGCGACGTAAATTGAACAAATGTGATAGAATTTCGCTGAATTCTCAAATTAACCATAATACAAAATGATCTAATCGGGTCTCTGTTTGCCGTACCCTAGAAGTATAATAGTGCATTTTACTCGACATTTCATGCGCTTTAAGATGCCGCCTAGCCCAGTACGCTATCTGAAATAGGAGCGACGTAAATTGAACAAATGTGACAGAATTTCGCTGAATCCTTATATTAACCAAAATATAAAATGATCTGATCGGGTCTCTTATTGCCCTATCATAGAAGTTTCATAGTGCATTTTACTCGCCCTTCCACGCGCTTTAAGATGCCGTCTAGCCCAGTACGCTATCTGAAATAGGAGCGGCGTAAGTTGAACAAATGTGATACTATTACGCTGAATTCTTATATTATCCATAATATAAAATGATATAATCGGGTCTGTGCTTGCGTTACCCTAGAAGTTTAATAGTGCATTTTACCCGCCATTTCATGCGCTTTGAGATGCCGCTTAGCCCAATACGCTATCTGAAATAGGAGCGACGTAAGTTGAACAAATGTGATAGAATTTCGCTGAATTCTTTTATTAACCATAATGTAAAATGATCTAATCGGGTCTCTGTTCGCCCTAGCCTAGAAGTTTAATAGTGGATGTTACTCGCCATTCCACGCGCTTTAAGATGCGGCATAGCCCAGTACGCTATCTGAAATAGGAGCGACGTAAATTGAACAAATGTGATAGAATTTGGCTGAATTCTTATATAAACCAAAATATAAAATGATCTAATCGGGTCTCTGATTGCCCTATCATAGAAGTTTAATAGTGCATTTTACTCGCCATTCCGCACGCTGTAAGATGCCGCCTAGCCCAGTACGCTATCTGAAATAGGAACGACGTAAATTGAACAAATGTGACAGAATTTTGCTAAATTCTTAAATTAACCATAATACAAAATGATCTAATCTGGTCTCTGTTTGCCGTACCCTAGAAGTATAATAGTGCATTTTACTCGACATTTCATGCGCTTTGAGATGCCGCTTAGCCCAGTACGCTATCTTAAATAGGAGCGACGTAAATTGAACAAATGTGATAGAATTTCGCTGAATTCTTAAATTAACCATAATACAAAATGATCTAATCGGATCTCTGTTTGCCCTACCCTAGAAGTTTAATAGTGCATTTTACTCGCCATTCCATGCGCTTTGAGATGCCGCTTAGCCCAATACGCTATCTGAAATATGAGCGACGTAAATTGAACAAATGTGATAGAATTTCGCTGAATTCTTATATTAACCTTAACGTTACATGATCTAATCGGGTCTCTGTTCGCCCTACCCTAGAAGTTTAATAGTGCATTTCACTCGCTATTCCACGCGCTTTAAGATGCCGGCTAGCCCAGTAGGCTATCTGAAATAGGAGTGACGTAAATTGAACAAATGTGATAGAATTACGCTTAATTCTTATATTAACCGTAATATAAAATGATCTAATCGGGTCTCTCTTTGCATTACCCTAGAGGTTTAATAGTGCATTTTACTCGCCATTTCATGGGCATTGAGATGCCGCTTAGCCTAATACGCTATCTGAAATAGGAGCGTCGTAAATTGAACAAATGTGATAGAATTTCGTTGAATTCTTAAATTAACCATAATATACAATGATCTAATCGGGTCTCTGTTCGCCCTAGCCTAGAAGTTTAATAGTGCATTTTACCCGCCATTTCATGCGCTTTGAGATGCCGCTTAGCCCAATACGCTATCTGAAATAGGAGCGACGTAAATTGAACAAATGTGATAGAATTTCGCTGAATTCTCAAATTAACCATAATACAAAATGATCTAATCGGGTCTCTGTTTGCCGTACCCTAGAAGTATAATAGTGCATTTTACTCGACATTTCATGCGCTTTAAGATGCCGCCTAGCCCAGTACGCTATCTGAAATAGGAGCGACGTAAATTGAACAAATGTGACAGAATTTCGCTGAATCCTTATATTAACCAAAATATAAAATGATCTGATCGGGTCTCTTATTGCCCTATCATAGAAGTTTCATAGTGCATTTTACTCGCCCTTCCACGCGCTTTAAGATGCCGTCTAGCCCAGTACGCTATCTGAAATAGGAGCGGCGTAAGTTGAACAAATGTGATACTATTACGCTGAATTCTTATATTATCCATAATATAAAATGATATAATCGGGTCTGTGCTTGCGTTACCCTAGAAGTTTAATAATGCATTTTACCCTCCATTTCATGCGCTTTGAGATGCCGCTTAGCCCAATACGCTATCTGAAATAGGAGCGACGTAAATTGAACAAATGTGATAGAATTTCGCTGAATTCTTTAATTAACTATAATATAAAATTATCTAATCGGGTCTCTGTTCGCCCTACCCTAGAAGCTTAATAGTGCATTTCACTCGTCATTTCATGCGCTTTCAGATGCCGCTTAGCCCAATACACTATCTGAAATAGGAGCGACGTAAATTTAACAAATGTGATAGAATTTCGCTGAATTCTTTTATTAACCATAATGTAATATGATCTAATCGGGTCTCTGTTTGCCTTACCCTAGAAGTTTAACAGTGCATTTTACTCGCCATTTCATGCGCTTTGAGGTGCCGCTTAGCCCAATACGCTATCTGAAATAGGAGCGACGTAAATTGAACAAATGTGATAGAATTTCGTTGAATTCTTAAATTAATCATAATATACAATGATCTAACCGGGTCTCTGTTCGACCTAGCCTAGAAGTTTAATAGTGCATTTTACTCGCCCTTCCACGCGCTTTAAGATGCCGCCTAGCCCAGTACGCTATCTCAAGCAGGTGCGGCGTAAGTTGAACAAATGTGATAGAATTTCCCTGAATTCTTATATTATCCGTAATATAAAATGATTTAATCGGTTCTCTGTTTGCCTTATCCTAGAAGTTTAATAGTACATCTTACTCGCCATTTCATGCGCTTTGAGATGCCGCCTAGCCCAATATGCTATCTGAAATAGGAGAGACGTAAATTGAACAAATGTGTTAGAATTTCCCTGAATTCTTATATTAACCTTAATGTAAAATGATCTAATCGGGTCTCTGTTCGCCCTACCCTAGAAGTTTAATAGTGCATTCCACTCCTCATTTCATGCGCTTTGAGATGCCGCTTAGCTCAATAAGCTATCTGAAATAGGAGCGACGAAAATTGAATAAATGTGATGGAATTTCGCTGAATGCTTATATTAACCAAAATATAAAATGTATCTAATCGGGTCTCTTATTGCCCTATCATAGAAGCTTAATAGTGCATTTTACTCGCCATTCCACGCGCTTTAAGGTGCCGCCTAGCCCAGTACGCTATCTGAAATAGGAACGACGTAAATTGAACAAAAGTGATAGAATTTTGCTGAATGATTAAATTAACCATAATATAAAATGATCTAATCGGGTCTCTGTTTGCCCTACCCTAGAAGTTTAATAGTGCATTTTACTCGTCATTTCATGCGCTTTGAGATGCCGCTTTGCCCAATACGCTATCTGAAATAGGAGGGACGTAAATTGAACAAATGTGATAGAATTTCGCTGAATCCTTATATTAACCAAAATATAAAATGATCTAATCGGGTCTCTTATTGCCCTATCATAGAAGTTTCATAGTGCATTATACTCGCCCTTCCACGCGCTTTAAGATGCCGTCTAGCCCAGTACGCTATCTGAAATAGGAGCGGCGTAAGTTGAACAAATGTGATACTATTACGCTGAATTCTTATATTATCCATAATATAAAATGATATAATCGGGTCTGTGCTTGCGTTACCCTAGAAGTTTAATAGTGCATTTTACTCGCCATTTCATGCGCTTTGAGATGCCGCATAGCCCAATACGCTATCTGAAATAGGAGCGACGTAAATTGAACAAATGTGATAGAATCTCGCTGAATTCTTTAATTAACTATAACATAAAATTATCTAATCGGGACTCTGTTCGCCCTTCCCTAGAAGCTTAATAGTGCATTTCACTCGTCATTTCATGCGCTTTCAGATGCCGCTTAGCCCAATACGCTATCTGAAATAGGAGCGACGTAAATTGAACAAATGTGATAGAATTTCGCTAAATTCTTTTATTAACCATAATGTAAAATGATCTAACCGGGTCTCTGTTCGCCCTAGCCTAGAACTTTATAGTGCATTTTATTCGCCATTTCATACGCTTTGAGATGCCGCTTAGCCCAATACGCTATCTGAAATAGGAGCGACGTAAATTGAACAAATGTGATAGAATTTCGCTGAATTCTTAAATTAACCATAATACAAAATGATCTAATCGGGTCTCTGTTTGCCCTACCCTAGAAGTTTAATAGTGCATTTTACTCGTCATTTCATGCGCTTTGAGATGCCGCTTTGCCCAATACGCTATCTGAAATAGGAGGGACGTAAATTGAACAAATGTGATAGAATTTCGCTGAATCCTTATATTAACCAAAATATAAAATGATCTAATCGGGTCTCTTATTGCCCTATCATAGAAGTTTCATAGTGCATTTTACTCGCCCTTCCACGCGCTTTAAGATGCCGTCTAGCCCAGTACGCTATCTGAAATAGGAGCGGCGTAAGTTGAACAAATGTGATACTATTACGCTGAATTCTTATATTATCCATAATATAAAATGATATAATCGGGTCTGTGCTTGCGTTACCCTAGAAGTTTAATAGTGCATTTTACTCGCCATTTCATGCGCTTTGAGATGCCGCATAGCCCAATACGCTATCTGAAATAGGAGCGACGTAAATTGAACAAATGTGATAGAATTTCGCTGAATTCTTTAATTAACTATAACATAAAATTATCTAATCGGGTCTCTGTTCGCCCTTCCCTAGAAGCTTAATAGTGCATTTCACTCGTCATTTCATGCGCTTTCAGATGCCGCTTAGCCCAATACGCTATCTGAAATAGGAGCGACGTAAATTGAACAAATGTGATAGAATTTCGCTAAATTCTTTTATTAACCATAATGTAAAATGATCTAACCGGGTCTCTGTTCGCCCTAGCCTAGAACTTTATAGTGCATTTTATTCGCCATTTCATACGCTTTGAGATGCCGCTTAGCCCAATACGCTATCTGAAATAGGAGCGACGTAAATTGAACAAATGTGATAGAATTTCGCTGAATTCTTAAATTAACCATAATACAAAATGATCTAATCGGGTCTCTGTTTGCCGTACCCTAGAAGTATAATAGTGCATTTTGCTCGACATTTCATGCGCTTTAAGATGGCGCCTAGCCCAGTACGCTATCTGAAATAGGAGCGACGTAAATTGAACAAATGTGACAGAATTTCGCTGAATCCTTATATTAACCAAAATATAAAATGATCTGATCGGGTCTCTTATTGCCCTATCATAGAAGTTTCATAGTGCATTTTACTCGCCCTTCCACGCGCTTTAAGATGCCGTCTAGCCCAGTACGCTATCTGAAATAGGAGCGACGTAAATTGAACAAATGCGATAGAATTTCTCTGAAATCTTATATTAAACAAAATATAAAATGATCTAATCGGGTCTCTGATTGCCGTATCATAGAAGTTTAGTAGTGCATTTTATTCGCCATTCCACGCGCTTTAAGATGCCCCCTAGCCCAGTACGCTACCTGAAATAGGAGCGACGTAAGTTGAACAAATGTGGTAGAATTTCGCTGAATTCTTTTATTAACCATAATGTAAAATGATCTGATCGGGTCTCTGTTCGCCCTAGCCGAGAAGTTTAATAGTGCATTTTATTCGCCATTTCATGCCCTTTGAGATGCCGCTTAGCCCAATACGCTATCTGAAGTAGTAGCGACGTAGATTGAACAAATGTGATAGAATTTCCCTGAATTCTTACATTAACCTTAATGTAAAATGATCTAATCGGGTCTCTGTTCGCCCTACCCTAAAAGTTTAATAGTGCATTTGACTCCACATTTCATGCGCTTTGAGATGCCGCTTAGCTCAATAAGCTATCTGAAATAGGAGCGACGTAAATTGAATAAATGTGATGGAATTTCGCTGAATTCTTATATTAACCAAAATATAAAATGATCTAATCGGGTCTCTTATTGCCCTATCATAGAAGCTTAATAGTGCATTTTACTCGCCATTCCACGCGCTTTAATGTGCCGCCTAACCCAGTACGCTATCTGAAATACGAACGACGTAAATTGAACAAAGGTGATAGAATTTTGCTGAATGATTAAATTAACCATTATATAAAATGATCTAATCGGGTCTCTGTTTGCCGTACCCTAGAAGTTTAATAGTGCATTTTACTCGCCATTTCATGCGCTTTGAGATGCCGCTTAGCCCAATACGCTATCTGAAATAGGAGCGATAGAAATTGAACAAATGTGATAGAATTTCGCTGAATTCTTATATTAACCAAAATATAAAATGATCTAATCGGGTCTCTGATTGCCCTATCATAGAAGTTTAATAGTGCATTTTACTCGACATTCCGCGCGCTTTAAGATGCCGCCTAGCCCAGTACGCTATCTGAAATAGGAGCGACGTAAATTGAACAAATGTGATTGAATTTTGCTGAATTCTTAAATTAACCATAATATAAAATGATCTAATCGGGTCTCAGTTTGCCCTACCCTAGAAGTTTAATAGTGCGTTTTACTCGCCATTTCATGCGCTTTGAGATGCCGCTTAGCCCAATACGCTATCTGAAATAGGAGCGACGTAAGGTGAACAAATGTGATAGAATTTCGCTGAATTCTGAAATTAACTATAATATAAAATGATCTAATCGGGTCTCTGTTTGCCCTACCCTAGAAGTTTTATAGTGCATTTTACTCGCCATTCCACGCGCTTTAAGATGCCGCTTAGTCCAGTACGCTATCCGAAATAGGAGCGACGTAAATTGAACAAATGTGATGGAATTACGCTTAATTCTTATATTAACATTAATATAAAATGATCTAATCGGGTCTCTGATTGCCCTATCATAGAAGGCTAATAGTGCATTTTACTCGCCATTCCACGCGCTTTAAGATGCCGTCTAGCCCAGTACGCTATCTGAAATAGGAGCGGCGTAAGTTGAACAAATGTGATACTATTACGCTGAATTCTTATATTATCCATAATATAAAATGATATAATCGGGTCTGTGCTTGCGTTACCCTAGAAGTTTAATAGTGCATTTTACTCGCCATTTCATGCGCTTTGAGATGCCGCATAGCCCAATACGCTATCTGAAATAGGAGCGACGTAAATTGAACAAATGTGATAGAATTTCGCTGAATTCTTTAATTAACTATAACATAAAATTATCTAATCGGGTCTCTGTTCGCCCTTCCCTAGAAGCTTAATAGTGCATTTCACTCGTCATTTCATGCGCTTTCAGATGCCGCTTAGCCCAATACGCTATCTGAAATAGGAGCGACGTAAATTGAACAAATGTGATAGAATTTCGCTAAATTCTTTTATTAACCATAATGTAAAATGATCTAACCGGGTCTCTGTTCGCCCTAGCCTAGAACTTTATAGTGCATTTTATTCGACATTTCATACGCTTTGAGATGCCGCTTAGCCCAATACGCTATCTGAAATAGGAGCGACGTAAATTGAACAAATGTGATAGAATTTCGCTGAATTCTTAAATTAACCATAATATAAAATGATCTAATCGGGTCTCTGATTGCCCTGTCATAGAAGGCTAATAGTGCATTTTACTCGCTATTCCACGCGCTTTAAGATGCCGCCTCGCCCAGTACGCTATCTGAAATAGGAGCGACGTAAATTGAACAAATGTGATAGAATTTTGCTGAATTCTTAAATTAACCATAATATAAAATGATCTAATCGGGTCTCTGTTTGCCCTACCCTAGAAGTTTAATAGTGCATTTTATTCGCCATTCCATGCGCTTTCAGATGCCGCTTGGCCCAATTCGCTATCTGAAATAGGAGCGACGTAAATTGAACAAATGTGATAGGATTTCGCTGATTTCTTATATTAACCAAAATATAAAATGATCTAATCGGGTCTCTGATTGCCCTGTCATAGAAGGCTAATAGTGCATTTTACTCGCCATTCCATGCGCTTTGAGATGCCGCTTAGCCCAATACGCTATCTGAAATATGAGCGACGTAAATTGAACAAATGTGATAGAATTTCGCTGAATTCTTATATTAACCTTAACGTTAAATGATCTAATCGGGTCTCTGTTCGCCCTACCCTAGAAGTTTAATAGTGCATTTCACTCGCTATTCCACGCGCTTTAAGATGCCGGCTAGCCCAGTAGGCTATCTGAAATAGGAGTGACGTAAATTGAACAAATGTGATAGAATTACGCTTAATTCTTATATTAACCGTAATATAAAATGATCTAATCGGGTCTCTCTTTGCATTACCCTAGAAGTTTAATAGTGCATTTTACTCACCATTTCATGGGCATTGAGATGCCGCTTAGCCTAATACGCTATCTGAAATAGGAGCGACGTAAATTGAACAAATGTGATAGAATTTCGTTGAATTCTTAAATTAACCATAATATACAATGATCTAATCGGGTCTCTTATTGCCCTATCATAGAAGCTTAATAGTGCATTTTACTCGCCATTCCACGCGCTTTGAGATGCCGCCTAGCCCAGTACGCTATCTCAAGCAGGTGCGGCGTAAGTTGAACAAATGTGATAGAATTTCCCTGAATTCTTATATTATCCGTAATATAAAATGATTTAATCGGTTCTCTGTTTGCCTTATCCTAGAAGTTTAATAGTACATCTTACTCGCCATTTCATGCGCTTTGAGATGCCGCCTAGCCCAATATGCTATCTGAAATAGGAGAGACGTAAATTGAACAAATGTGTTAGAATTTCCCTGAATTCTTATATTAACCTTAATGTAAAATGATCTAATCGGGTCTCTGTTCGCCCTACCCTAGAAGTTTAATAGTGCATTCCACTCCTCATTTCATGCGCTTTGAGATGCCGCTTAGCTCAATAAGCTATCTGAAATAGGAGCGACGTAAATTGAATAAATGTGATGGAATTTCGCTGAATACTTATATTAACCAAAATATAAAATGATCTAATCGGGTCTCTTATTGCCCTATCATAGAAGCTTAATAGTGCATTTTACTCGCCATTCCACGCGCTTTAAGGTGCCGCCTAGCCCAGTACGCTATCTGAAATAGGAACGACGTAAATTGAACAAAAGTGATAGAATTTTGCTGAATGATTAAATTAACCATAATATAAAATGATCTAATCGGGTCTCTGTTTGCCCTACCCTAGAAGTTTAATAGTGCATTTTACTCATTTCATGCGCTTTGAGATGCCGCTTTGCCCAATACGCTATCTGAAATAGGAGGGACGTAAATTGAACAAATGTGATAGAATTTCGCTGAATCCTTATATTAACCAAAATATAAAATGATCTAATCGGGTCTCTTATTGCCCTATCATAGAAGTTTCATAGTGCATTTTACTCGCCCTTCCACGCGCTTTAAGATGCCGTCTAGCCCAGTACGCTATCTGAAATAGGAGCAGCGTAAGTTGAACAAATGTGATACTATTACGCTGAATTCTTATATTATCCATAATATAAAATGATATAATCGGGTCTGTGCTTGCGTTACCCTAGAAGTTTAATAGTGCATTTTACTCGCCATTTCATGCGCTTTGAGATGCCGCATAGCCCAATACGCTATCTGAAATAGGAGCGACGTAAATTGAACAAATGTGATAGAATTTCGCTGAATTCTTTAATTAACTATAATATAAAATTATCTAATCGGGTCTCTGTTCGCCCTTCCCTAGAAGCTTAATAGTGCATTTCACTCGTCATTTCATACGCTTTCAGATGCCGCTTAGCCCAATACGCTATCTGAAATAGGAGCGACGTAAATTGAACAAATGTGATAGAATTTCGTTGAATTCTTAAATTAACCATAATATACAATGATCTAATCGGGTCTCTTATTGCCCTATCATAGAAGCTTAATAGTGCATTTTACTCGCCATTCCACGCGCTTTGAGATGCCGCCTAGCCCAGTACGCTATCTCAAGCAGGTGCGGCGTAAGTTGAACAAATGTGATAGAATTTCCCTGAATTCTTATATTATCCGTAATATAAAATGATTTAATCGGTTCTCTGTTTGCCTTATCCTAGAAGTTTAATAGTACATCTTACTCGCCATTTCATGCGCTTTGAGATGCCGCCTAGCCCAATATGCTATCTGAAATAGGAGAGACGTAAATTGAACAAATGTGTTAGAATTTCCCTGAATTCTTATATTAACCTTAATGTAAAATGATCTAATCGGGTCTCTGTTCGCCCTACCCTAGAAGTTTAATAGTGCATTCCACTCCTCATTTCATGCGCTTTGAGATGCCGCTTAGCTCAATAAGCTATCTGAAATAGGAGCGACGTAAATTGAATAAATGTGATGGAATTTCGCTGAATACTTATATTAACCAAAATATAAAATGATCTAATCGGGTCTCTTATTGCCCTATCATAGAAGCTTAATAGTGCATTTTACTCGCCATTCCACGCGCTTTAAAGTGCCGCCTAGCCCAGTACGCTATCTGAAATAGGAACGACGTAAATTGAACAAAAGTGATAGAATTTTGCTGAATGATTAAATTAACCATAATATAAAATGATCTAATCGGTTCTCTGTTTGCCCTACCCTAGAAGTTTAATAGTGCATTTTACTCATTTCATGCGCTTTGAGATGCCGCTTTGCCCAATACGCTATCTGAAATAGGAGGGACGTAAATTGAACAAATGTGATAGAATTTCGCTGAATCCTTATATTAACCAAAATATAAAATGATCTAATCGGGTCTCTTATTGCCCTATCATAGAAGTTTCATAGTGCATTTTACTCGCCCTTCCACGCGCTTTAAGATGCCGTCTAGCCCAGTACGCTATCTGAAATAGGAGCAGCGTAAGTTGAACAAATGTGATACTATTACGCTGAATTCTTATATTATCCATAATATAAAATGATATAATCGGGTCTGTGCTTGCGTTACCCTAGAAGTTTAATAGTGCATTTTACTCGCCATTTCATGCGCTTTGAGATGCCGCATAGCCCAATACGCTATCTGAAATAGGAGCGACGTAAATTGAACAAATGTGATAGAATTTCGCTGAATTCTTTAATTAACTATAATATAAAATTATCTAATCGGGTCTCTGTTCGCCCTTCCCTAGAAGCTTAATAGTGCATTTCACTCGTCATTTCATACGCTTTCAGATGCCGCTTAGCCCAATACGCTATCTGAAATAGGAGCGACGTAAATTGAACAAATGTGATAGAATTTCGCTAAATTCTTTTATTAACCATAATGTAAAATGATCTAACCGGGTCTCTGTTCGCCCTAGCCTAGAACTTTATAGTGCATTTTATTCGCCATTTCATACGCTTTGAGATGCCGCTTAGCCCAATACGCTATCTGAAATAGGAGCGACGTAAATTGAACAAATGTCATAGAATTTTGCTGAATTCTTAAATTAACCATAATACAAAATGATCTAATCGGGTCTCTGTTTGCCGTACCCTAGAAGTATAATAGTGCATTTTACTCGACATTTCATGCACTTTGAGATGCCGCTTAGCCCAGTACGCTATCTTAAATAGGAGCGACGTAAATTGAGCAAATGTGATAGAATTTCGCTGAATTCTTAAATTAACCATAATACAAAATGATCTAATCGGGTCTCTGTTTGCCCTACCCTAGAAGATTAATAGTGCATTTTACTCGCCATTCCATGCGCTTTGAGATGCCGCTTAGCCCAATACGCTATCTGAAATATGAGCGACGTAAATTGAACAAATGTGATAGAATTTCCCTGAAATCTTATATTAAACAAAATATAAAATGATCTAATCGGGTCTCTGATTGCCCTATCATAGAAGGTTAGTAGCGCATTTTACTCGCCATTTCATGCGCTTTGAGATGCCGCTTAGCCCAATACGCTATCTGAAATATGAGCGACGTAAATTGAACAAATGTGATAGAATTTCGCTGAATTCTTATATTAACCTTAATGTAAAATGATCTAATCGGGTCTCTGTGCCGCCCTACCCTAGAAGTTTAATAGTGCATTTCACTCGCTATTCCACGCGCTTCAAGATGCCGGCTAGCCCAGTAGGCTATCTGAAATAGGAGTGACGTAAATTGAACAAATGTGATAGAATTACGCTTAATTCTTATATTAACCGTAATATAAAATGATCTAATCGGGTCTCTCTTTGCATTACCCTAGAAGTTTAATAGTGCATTTTACTCGCCATTTCATGCGCATTGAGATGCCGCTTAGCCTACTACGCTATCTGAAATAGGAGCGACGTAAATTGAACAAATGTGATAGAATTTCCTTGAATTCTTATATTAACGAAAATATAAAATGATCTGATCGGGTCCCTGATTGCCCTATCATAGAAGTTTAATAGTGCATTTTACTCGCCATTCCACGCGCTTTAAGATGCCGCCTAGCCCAGTACGCTATCTGAAATAGGAGCGACGTAAATTGAACAAATGTGATAGAATTTCGTTGAATTCTTAAATTAACCATAATATACAATGATCTAATCGGGTCTCTGTTCGCCCTAGCCTAGAAGTTTAATAGTGCATTTTACTCGCCCTTCCACGCGCTTTAAGATGCCGCCTAGCCCAGTACGCTATCTCAAGCAGGTGCGGCGTAAGTTGAACAAATGTGATAGAATTACGCTGAATTCTTATATTATCCGTAATATAAAATGATCTAATCGGTTCTCTGTTTGCCTTATCCTAGAAGTTTAATAGTAGATCTTACTCGCCATTTCATGCGCTTTCAGATGCCGCTTAGCCCAATACGCTATCTGAAATAGGAGCGACGTAAATTGAACAAATGTGATAGAATTTCGCTGAATTCTTATATTAACCAAAATATAAAATGATCTAATCGGGTCTCTGTTTGCCCTACCCTAGAAGTTTAATAGTGCATTTTACTCGCCATTTCTTGCGCTTTGAGATGCCGCTTAGCCCAATAAGCTATCTGAAATAGGAGCGACGTAAGTTGAACAAATGTGATAGAATTACGCTGAATTCTTATATTAACCGTAATATAAAATGATCTAATCGGGTATCTGTTTCCTTACCCTAGAAGTTTAATAGTGCATTTTACTCACCATTTCATGCGCTTTCAGATGCCGCTGAGCCCAATACGCTATCTTTAATAGGAGCGACGTAAATTGAACAAATGTGATAGAATTTCGCTGAATTCTTAAATTAACCATAATATAAAATGATCTAATCGTGTCTCTATTTGCCCTACCCTAGAAGTTTAATAGTGCATTTCACTTGTCATTTCATGCGCTTCGAGATGCCGCTAAGACCAATAAGCTATCTGAAATAGGAGCGACGTGAATTGAAAAAATGAGGAAGAATTATGCTGAATTCTTAAATTGACCGTAATATAAAATGATCTAATAGGGTCTCTGTTTGCCCTACCCTAGAAGTTTAATATTGCATTTCACTCGCCATTTCATGCGCTTTGAGGTGCCGCTTAGCCCAATATGCTATCTGAAATAGGAGCGACGTAAATTGAACAAATGTGATAGAATTTCCCTGAAATCTTATATAAAACAAAATATAAAATGATCTAATCGGGTCTCTGATTGCCCTATCATGGAAGATTAGTAGTGCATTTTACTCACCCTTCCACGCGCTTTAAGATGCCGCCTAGCCCAGTACGCTATCTGAAATAGGAGCGACATAAATTGAACAAATGTGATAGAATTTTGCTGAATTCTCAAATTAACCATAATATAAAATGATCTAATCGGGTCTCTGTTTGCCCTACCCTAGAAGTTTAGTAGTGCATTTTACTCGCCCTTCCACGCGCTTTAAGATGCCGCCTAGACCTGTACGCTATCTGAAATAGGAGCGACGAAAGTTGAGCAAATGTGATAGAATTACGCTGCATTCTTATATTAACCGTAATATAAAATGATCTAATCGGGTCTCTGTTTGCCCTACCCTAGAAGTTTAGTAGTGCATTTTACTCGCCCTTCCACGCGCTTTAAGATGCCGCCTAGCCCAGTACGCTATCTGAAATAGGAGCTACGTAAGTTGAACAAATGTGACAGAATTACGCTGAATTCTTATATTAACCGCAATATAAAATGATCTAATCGGGTCTCTGTTTGCCTTATCCTAGAAGTTTAATAGTGCATTTTACTCGCCATTTCATGCGCTTTAAGATGCCGCCTAGCCCAGTACGCTATCTGAAAGAGGAGCGACGTAAGTTGAACAAATGTGACAGAATTACGCTGAATTCTTATATTAACCTTAATGTGAAATGATCTAATCTGGTCTCGGTTCGCCCTACCCTAGAAGTTTAATAGTGCATTTCACTCGTCATTTCATGCGCTTTGAGATGCAGCTTACCCCAATACGCTATCTGAAATAGGAGCGACGTAAATTGAACAAATGTGATAGAATTTCGCTGAATTCTTATATTAACCAAAACATAAAATGATCTAATCGGGTCTCTGATTACCCTACCCTAGAAGTTTAATAGTGCATTTTACTCGCCATGTCTTGCGCTTTGAGATGCAGCTTACCCCAATACGCTATCTGAAATAGGAGCGACGTAAATTGAACAAATGTGATAGAATTTCGCTGAATTCTTATATTAACCAAAACATAAAATGATCTAATCGGGTCTCTGTTCGCCCTAGCCTAGAAGTATAATAGTGCATTTTACTCGCCATTTCATGCGCTTTGAGATGCCGCTTAGCTCAATAAGCTATCTGAAATAGGAGCGACGTAAATTGAATAAATGTGATGGAATTTCGCTGAATACTTATATTAACCAAAATATAAAATGTATCTAATCGGGTCTCTTATTGCCCTATCATAGAAGCTTAATAGTGCATTTTACTCGCCATTCCACGCGCTTTAAGGTGCCGCCTAGCCCAGTACGCTATCTGAAATAGGAACGACGTAAATTGAACAAAAGTGATAGAATTTTGCTGAATGATTAAATTAACCATAATATAAAATGATCTAATCGGGTCTCTGTTTGCCCTACCCTAGAAGTTTAATAGTGCATTTTACTCGTCATTTCATGCGCTTTGAGATGCCGCTTTGCCCAATACGCTATCTGAAATAGGAGGGACGTAAATTGAACAAATGTGATAGAATTTCGCTGAATCCTTATATTAACCAAAATATAAAATGATCTAATCGGGTCTCTTATTGCCCTATCATAGAAGTTTCATAGTGCATTTTACTCGCCCTTCCACGCGCTTTAAGATGCCGTCTAGCCCAGTACGCTATCTGAAATAGGAGCGGCGTAAGTTGAACAAATGTGATACTATTACGCTGAATTCTTATATTATCCATAATATAAAATGATATAATCGGGTCTGTGCTTGCGTTACCCTAGAAGTTTAATAGTGCATTTTACTCGCCATTTCATGCGCTTTGAGATGCCGCATAGCCCAATACGCTATCTGAAATAGGAGCGACGTAAATTGAACAAATGTGATAGAATTTCGCTGAATTCTTTAATTAACTATAATATAAAATTATCTAATCGGGTCTCTGTTCGCCCTTCCCTAGAAGCTTAATAGTGCATTTTACTCGCCATTTCTTGCGCTTTGAGATGCCGCTTAGCACAGTACGCTATCTGAAAGAGGAGCGACGTAAGTTGAACAAATGTGATAGAATTACGCTGAATTCTTATATTAACCATAATATAAAATGATCTAATCGGGTCTCTGTTTGCCTTATCCTAGAAGTTTAATAGTGCATTTTACTCGCCATTCCACGCGCTTTATGATGCAGCCTAGCCCAGTACGCTATCTGAAATAGGAGCGACGTAAATTGAACAAATGTGTTAGAATTTCACTGAATTCTTATATTAACCAAAATATAAAATGATCTAATCGGGTTTCTGATAGCCCTATCATAGAAGTTTAATAGTGCATTATACTCGCCCTTTCATGCGCTTTGGGATGCCGCTTAGCCCAATACGCTATCTGAAATAGTAGCGACGTAAATTGAACAAATGTGATAGAATTTCGCTGAATTCTTAAATTAACCATAATATAAAATGATCTAATCGGGACTCTGTTTGCCCTACCCTAGAAGTTTAATAGTGCATTTTACTCGCCATTTCATGCGCTTTCAGATGCCGCTTAGCCCAATACGCTATCTGAAATAGGAGCGACGTAAATTGAACAAATGTGATAGAATTTCGCTGAATTCTTATATTAACCAAAATATAAAATGATCTAATCGGGTCTCTGTTTGTCCTACCCTAGAAGTTTAATAGTGCATTTTACTCGCCATTTCTTGCGCTTTGAGATGCCGCTTAGCCCAGTAAGCTATCTGAAATAGGAGCGACGTAAGTTGAACAAATGTGATAGAATTACGCTGAATTCTTATATTAACCGTAATATAAAATGATCTAATCGGGTATCTGTTTGCCTTACCCTAGAAGTTTAATAGTGCATTTTACTCGCCATTTCATGCGCTTTCAGATGCCGCTTAGCCCAATACGCTATCTTTAATAGGAGCGACGTAAATTGAACAAATGTGATAGAATTTTGCTAAATTCTTAAATTAACCATAATACAAAATGATCTAATCGGGTCTCTGTTTGCCCTACCCTAGAAGTTTAATAGTGCATTTTACTCGCCATTCCATGCGCTTTGAGATGCCGCTTAGCCCAATACGCTATCTGAAATATGAGCGACGTAAATTGAACAAATGTGATAGAATTTCGTTGAATTCTTAAATTAACCATAATATACAATGATCTAATCGGGTCTCTGTTCGCCCTAGCCTAGAAGTTTAATAGTGCATTTTACCCGCCATTTCATGCGCTTTGAGATGCCGCTTAGCCCAATACGCTATCTGAAATAGGAGCGACGTAAATTGAACAAATGTGATAGAATTTCGTTGAATTCTTAAATTAATCATGATATACAATGATCTAATCGGGTCTCTGTTCGCCCTAGCCTAGAAGTTTAATAGTGCATTTTACTCGCCCTTCCACGCGCTTTAAGATGCCGTCTAGCCCAGTACGCTATCTCAAGCAGGTGCGGCGTAAGTTGAACAAATGTGATAGAATTTCCCTGAATTCTTATATTATCCGTAATATAAAATGATTTAATCGGTTCTCTGTTTGCCTTATCCTAGAAGTTTAATAGTACATCTTACTCGCCATTTCATGCGCTTTGAGATGCCGCCTAGCCCAATATGCTATCTGAAATAGGAGAGACGTAAATTGAACAAATGTGTTAGAATTTCCCTGAATTCTTATATTAACCTTAATGTAAAATGATCTAATCGGGTCTCTGTTCGCACTACCCTAGAAGTTTAATAGTGCATTCCACTCCTCATTTCATGCGCTTTGAGATGCCGCTTAGCTCAATAAGCTATCTGAAATAGGAGCGACGTCAATTGAATAAATGATATGGAATTTCGCTGAATACTTATATTAACCAAAATATAAAATGATCTAATCGGGTCTCTTATTGCCCTATCATAGAAGCTTAATAGTGCATTTTACTCGCCATTCCACGCGCTTTAAAGTGCCGCCTAGCCCAGTACGCTATCTGAAATAGGAACGACGTAAATTGAACAAAAGTGATAGAATTTTGCTGAATGATTAAATTAACCATAATATAAAATGATCTAATCGGTTCTCTGTTTGCCCTACCCTAGAAGTTTAATAGTGCATTTTACTCGTCATTTCATGCGCTTTGAGATGCCGCTTTGCCCAATACGCTATCTGAAATAGGAGGGACGTAAATTGAACAAATGTGATAGAATTTCGCTGAATCCTTATATTAACCAAAATATAAAATGATATAATCGGGTCTCTTATTGCCCTATCATAGAAGTTTCATAGTGCATTTTACTCGCCCTTCCACGCGCTTTAAGATGCCGTCTAGCCCAGTACGCTATCTGAAATAGGAGCGGCGTAAGTTGAACAAATGTGATACTATTACGCTGAATTCTTATATTATCCATAATATAAAATGATATAATCGGGTCTGTGCTTGCGTTACCCTAGAAGTTTAATAGTGCATTTTACTCGCCATTTCATGCGCTTTGAGATGCCGCATAGCCCAATACGCTATCTGAAATAGGAGCGACGTAAATTGAACAAATGTGATAGAATTTTGCTGAATTCTTAAATTAACCATAATACAAAATGATCTAATCGGGTCTCTGTTTGCCGTACCCTAGAAGTATAATAGTGCATTTTACTCGACATTTCATGCACTTTGAGATGCCGCTTAGCCCAGTACGCTATCTTAAATAGGAGCGACGTAAATTGAACAAATGTGATAGAATTTCGCTGAATTCTTAAATTAACCATAATACAAAATGATCTAATCGGGTCTCTGTTTGCCCTACCCTAGAAGATTAATAGTGCATTTTACTCGCCATTCCATGCGCTTTGAGATGCCGCTTAGCCCAATACGCTATCTGAAATATGAGCGACGTAAATTGAACAAATGTGATAGAATTTCCCTGAAATCTTATATTAAACAAAATATAAAATGATCTAATCGGGTCTCTGATTGCCCTATCATAGATGTTTAGTCGTGCATTTTACTCGCCCTTCCACGCCCTTGCAGATGCCGCCTAGCCCAGTACGCTATCTGAAATAGGAACGACGTAAATTGAACAAATGTAATAGAATTTTGCTGAATTATTACATTAACCAAAATATAAAATGTTCTAATCGGGTCTCTGGTTGCCCTATCATAGAAGTTGAATAGTGCATTTCACTCATCCTTTCATGCGCTTTGAGATGCCGCTTAGCCGAATACGCTGTCTGAAATAGGAGCGACGTAAATTGAACAAATGTGATAGAATTTCCTTGAATTCTTATATTAACCAAAATATAAAATGATCTGATCGGGTCCCTGATTGCCCTATCATAGAAGTTTAATAGTGCATTTTACTCGCCATTCCACGCGCTTTAAGATGCCGCCTAGCCCAGTACGCTATCTGAAATAGGAGCGACGTAAATTGAACAAATGTGATAGAATTTCGTTGAATTCTTAAATTAACCATAATATACAATGATCTAATCGGGTCTCTGTTCGCCCTAGCCTAGAAGCTTAATAGTGCATTTTACTCGCCCTTCCACGCGCTTTAAGATGCCTCCTAGCCCAGTACGCTATCTCAAGCAGGTGCGGCGTAAGTTGAACAAATGTGATAGAATTTCCCTGAATTCTTATATTATCCGTAATATAAAATGATCTAATCGGGTCTCTGTTCGCCCTAGCCTAGAAGTATAATAGTGCATTTTACTCGCCATTTCATGCGCTTTGAGATGCCGCTTAGCCCAATACGCTATCTGAAATAGGAGCGACGTAAATTGAACAAATGTGATAGAATTTCGCTGAATTCTGAAATTATCCATAATATAAAATGATCTAATCGGGTCTCTGTTTGCACTACCCTAGAAGTTTAATAGTGCATTTTACTCGCCCTTCGACGCGCTTTAAGATGCCGCCTAGCCCAGTACGCTATCTCAAGCAGGTGCGGCGTAAGTTGAACAAATGTGATAGAATTACGCTGAATTCTTATATTATCCGTAATATAAAATGATCTAATCGGTTCTCTGTTTGCCTTATCCTAGAAGTTTAATAGTAGATCTTACTCGCCATTTCATGCGCTTTCAGATGCCGCTTAGCCCAATACGCTATCTGAAATAGGAGCGACGTAAATTGAACAAATGTGATAGAATTTCGCTGAATTCTTATATTAACCAAAATATAAAATGATCTAATCGGGTCTCTGTTTGCCCTACCCTAGAAGTTTAATAGTGCATTTTACTCGCCATTTCTTGCGCTTTGAGATGCCGCTTAGCCCAATAAGCTATCTGAAATAGGAGCGACGTAAATTGAACAAGTGTGACAGAATTTCCCTGAAATCTTATATTAAACAAAATATAAAATGATCTAATCGGGTCTCTGATTGGCCTATCATAGATGTTTAATAGGGTATTTTACTCGCCTTTCCACGCGCTTTAAGATGCCGCCTAGCCCAGTACGCTATCTGAAATAGGAGCGACGTAAGTTGAACAAATGTGATAGAATTACGCTGAATTCTTATATTAACCGTAATATAAAATGATCTAATCGGGTCTCTGTTTGCCCTACCCTAGAAGTTTAATAGTGCATTTTACTCGCCATTTCATGCGCTTTCAGATGCCGCTGAGCCCAATACGCTATCTTTAATAGGAGCGACGTAAATTGAACAAATGTGATTGAATTTCGCTGAATTCTTAAATTAACCATAATATAAAATGATCTAATTGTGTCTCTATTTGCCCTACCCTCGAAGTTTAATAGTGCATTTCACTTGTCATTTCATGCGCTTCGAGATGCCGCTAAGACCAATAAGCTATCTGAAATAGGAGCGACGTGAATTGAAAAAATGAGGAAGAATTATGCTGAATTCTTAAATTGACCGTAATATAAAATGATCTAATCGGGTCTCTGTTTGCCCTACCCTAGAAGTTTAATATTGCATTTCACTCGCCATTTCATGCGCTTTGAGGTGCCGCTTAGCCCAATATGCTATCTGAAATAGGAGCGACGTAAATTGAACAAATGTGATAGAATTTCCCTGAAATCTTATATAAAACAAAATATAAAATGATCTAATCGGGTCTCTGATTGCCCTATCATGGAAGATTAGTAGTGCATTTTACTCACCCTTCCACCCGCTTTAAGATGCCGCCTAGCCCAGTACGCTATCTGAAATAGGAGCGACATAAATTGAACAAATGTGATAGAATTTTGCTGAATTCTTAAATTAACCATAATATAAAATGATCTAATCGGGTCTCTGTTTGCCCTACCCTAGAAGTTTAGTAGTGCATTTTACTCGCCCTTCCACGCGCTTTAAGATGCCGCCTAGCCCTGTACGCTATCTGAAATAGGAGCGACGAAAGTTGAGCAAATGTGATAGAATTACGCTGCATTCTTATATTAACCGTAATATAAAATGATCTAATCGGGTCTCTGTTTGCCCTACCCTAGAAGTTTAGTAGTGCATTTTACTCGCCATTTCATGCGCTTTCAGATGCCGCTGAGCCCAATACGCTATCTTTAATAGGAGCGACGTAAATTGAACAAATGTGATTGAATTTCGCTGAATTCTTAAATTAACCATAATATAAAATGATCTAATTGTGTCTCTATTTGCCCTACCCTCGAAGTTTAATAGTGCATTTCACTTGTCATTTCATGCGCTTCGAGATGCCGCTAAGACCAATAAGCTATCTGAAATAGGAGCGACGTGAATTGAAAAAATGAGGAAGAATTATGCTGAATTCTTAAATTGACCGTAATATAAAATGATCTAATCGGGTCTCTGTTTGCCCTACCCTAGAAGTTTAATATTGCATTTCACTCGCCATTTCATGCGCTTTGAGGTGCCGCTTAGCCCAATATGCTATCTGAAATAGGAGCGACGTAAATTGAACAAATGTGATAGAATTTCCCTGAAATCTTATATAAAACAAAATATAAAATGATCTAATCGGGTCTCTGATTGCCCTATCATGGAAGATTAGTAGTGCATTTTACTCACCCTTCCACCGCTTTAAGATGCCGCCTAGCCCAGTACGCTATCTGAAATAGGAGCGACATAAATTGAACAAATGTGATAGAATTTTGCTGAATTCTTAAATTAACCATAATATAAAATGATCTAATCGGGTCTCTGTTTGCCCTACCCTAGAAGTTTAGTAGTGCATTTTACTCGCCCTTCCACGCGCTTTAAGATGCCGCCTAGGCCCTGTACGCTATCTGAAATAGGAGCGACGAAAGTTGAGCAAATGTGATAGAATTACGCTGCATTCTTATATTAACCGTAATATAAAATGATCTAATCGGGTCTCTGTTTGCCCTACCCTAGAAGTTTAGTAGTGCATTTTACTCGCCCTTCCACGCGCTTTAAGATGCCGCCTAGCCCAGTACGCTATCTGAAATAGGAGCGACGTAAGTTGAACAAATGTGATAGAATTACGCTGAATTCTTATATTAACCGTAATATAAAATGATCTAATCGGGTATCTGTTTGCCTTACCCTAGAAGTTTAATAGTGCATTTTGCTCCACATTTCTTGCGCTTTGAGATGCCGCTTAGCCCAATACGCTATCTGAAATATCAGCGACGTAAATTGAACAAATGTGAGAGAATTTCGCTGAATTCTTATATTAACCAAAATATAAAATGATGTAATCGGGTCTCTGATTGCCCGATCATAGAAGCTTAGTAGTGCATTATACTCGCCCTTCCACGCGCTTTGAGATTCCGCCTAGCCCAGTACGCTATCTGAAATAGGAGCGACGTAAGTTGAACAAATGTGATAGAATTACGCTGAATTCTTATATTAACCGTAATATAAAATGATCTAATCGGGTCTCTGTTTGCCCTAGCCTAGAAGTTTAATAGTGCATTTTACTCGCCATTTCATGCGCTTTCAGATGCCGCTGAGCCCAATACGCTATCTTTAATAGGAGCGACGTAAATTGAACAAATGTGATAGAATTTCGCTGAATTCTTAAATTAACCATAATATAAAATGATCTAATTGTGTCTCTATTTGCCCTACCCTCGAAGTTTAATAGTGCATTTCACTTGTCATTTCATGCGCTTCGAGATGCCGCTAAGACCAATAAGCTATCTGAAATAGGAGCGACGTGAATTGAAAAAATGAGGAAGAATTATGCTGAATTCTTAAATTGACCGTAATATAAAATGATCTAATCGGGTCTCTGTTTGCCCTACCCTAGAAGTTTAATATTGCATTTCACTCGCCATTTCATGCGCTTTGAGGTGCCGCTTAGCCCAATATGCTATCTGAAATAGGAGCGACGTAAATTGAACAAATGTGATAGAATTTCCCTGAAATCTTATATAAAACAAAATATAAAATGATCTAATCGGGTCTCTGATTGCCCTATCATGGAAGATTAGTAGTGCATTTTACTCACCCTTCCACGCGCTTTAAGATGCCGCCTAGCCCAGTACGCTATCTGAAATAGGAGCGACATAAATTGAACAAATGTGATAGAATTTTGCTGAATTCTTAAATTAACCATAATATAAAATGATCTAATCGGGTCTCTGTTTGCCCTACCCTAGAAGTTTAGTAGTGCATTTTACTCGCCCTTCCACGCGCTTTAAGATGCCGCCTAGCCCTGTACGCTATCTGAAATAGGAGCGACGAAAGTTGAGCAAATGTGATAGAATTACGCTGAATTCTTATATTAACCGTAATATAAAATGATCTAATCGGGTCTCTGTTTGCCCTACCCTAGAAGTTTAGTAGTGCATTTTACTCGCCCTTCCACGCGCTTTAAGATGCCGCCTAGCCCAGTACGCTATCTGAAATAGGAGCGACGTAAGTTGAACAAACGTGATAGAATTACGCTGAATTCTTATATTAACCGTAATATAAAATGATCTAATCGGGTCTCTGTTTGCCCTACCCTAGAAGTTTAATAGTGCATTTTACTCGTCATTTCATGCGCTTTGAGATGTCGCATAGCCCAATACGCTATCTGAAATAGGAACGACGTAAATTGAACAAATGTGATAGAATTTTTCTGAATTCTTAAATTAACCATAATATAAAATGATCTAATCGGGTCTCTGTTTGCCCTACCCTTGAAGTTTAATAGTGCATTTTACTCGCCATTTCATGCGCTTTGAGATGCCGCTTAGCCCAATACGCTATCTGAAATAGGAGCGACGTAAATTGAACAAATGTGACAGAATTTCGCTGAATTCTTATATTAACCAAAATATAGAATGATCTAATCGGGTCTCTGATTGCCCTATCATAGAAGTTTGATAGTGCATTTTACTCGACATTCCACGCGCTTTAAGTTGCCGCCTAGCCCAGTACGCTATCTGAAATAGGAGCTACGTAAGTTGAACAAATGTGACAGAATTACGCTGAATTCTTATATTAACCGCAATATAAAATGATCTAATCGGGTCTCTGTTTGCCTTATCCTAGAAGTTTAATAGTGCATTTTACTCGCCATTTCATGCGCTTTAAGATGCCGCCTAGCCCAGTACGCTATCTGAAAGAGGAGCGACGTAAGTTGAACAAATGTGACAGAATTACGCTGAATTCTTATATTAACCTTAATGTGAAATGATCTAATCTGGTCTCGGTTCGCCCTACCCTAGAAGTTTAATAGTGCATTTCACTCGTCATTTCATGCGCTTTGAGATGCAGCTTACCCCAATACGCTATCTGAAATAGGAGCGACGTAAATTGAACAAATGTGATAGAATTTCGCTGAATTCTTATATTAACCAAAACATAAAATGATCTAATCGGGTCTCTGATTGCCCTACCCTAGAAGTTTAATAGTGCATTTTACTCGCCATGTCTTGCGCTTTGAGATGCAGCTTACCCCAATACGCTATCTGAAATAGGAGCGACGTAAATTGAACAAATGTGATAGAATTTCGCTGAATTCTTATATTAACCAAAACATAAAATGATCTAATCGGGTCTCTGTTTGCCTTATCCTAGAAGTTTAATAGTGCATTTTACTCGCCATTCCACGCGCTTTATGATGCAGCATAGCCCAGTACGCTATCTGAAATAGGAGCGACGTAAATTGAACAAATGTGTTAGAATTTCACTGAATTCTTATATTAACCAAAATATAAAATGATCTAATCGGGTCTCTGATAGCCCAATCATAGAAGTTTAATAGTGCATTATACTCGCCCTTTCATGCGCTTTGAGATGCCGCTTTGCCCAATACGCTATCTGAAATAGGAGGGACGTAAATTGAACAAATGTGATAGAATTTCGCTGAATCCTTATATTAACCAAAATATAAAATGATATAATCGGGTCTCTTATTGCCCTATCATAGAAGTTTCATAGTGCATTTTACTCGCCCTTCCACGCGCTTTAAGATGCCGTCTAGCCCAGTACGCTATCTGAAATAGGAGCGGCGTAAGTTGAACAAATGTGATACTATTACGCTGAATTCTTATATTATCCATAATATAAAATGATATAATCGGGTCTGTGCCTGCGTTACCCTAGAAGTTTAATAGTGCATTTTACTCGCCATTTCATGCGCTTTGAGATGCCGCATAGCCCAATACGCTATCTGAAATAGGAGCGACGTAAATTGAACAAATGTGATAGAATTTTGCTGAATTCTTAAATTAACCATAATACAAAATGATCTAATCGGGTCTCTGTTTGCCGTACCCTAGAAGTATAATAGTGCATTTTACTCGACATTTCATGCACTTTGAGATGCCGCTTAGCCCAGTACGCTATCTTAAATAGGAGCGACGTAAATTGAACAAATGTGATAGAATTTCGCTGAATTCTTAAATTAACCATAATACAAAATGATCTAATCGGGTCTCTGTTTGCCCTACCCTAGAAGATTAATAGTGCATTTTACTCGCCATTCCATGCGCTTTGAGATGCCGCTTAGCCCAATACGCTATCTGAAATATGAGCGACGTAAATTGAACAAATGTGATAGAATTTCCCTGAAATCTTATATTAAACAAAATACAAAATGATCTAATCGGGTCTCTGATTGCCCTATCATAGAAGGTTAGTAGCGCATTTTACTCGCCATTTCATGCGCTTTGAGATGCCGCTTAGCCCAATACGCTATCTGAAATATGAGAGACGTAAATTGAACAAATGTGATAGAATTTCGCTGAATTCTTATATTAACCTTAATGTAAAATGATCTAATCGGGTCTCTGTGCCGCCCTACCCTAGAAGTTTAATAGTGCATTTCACTCGCTATTCCACGCGCTTCAAGATGCCGGCTAGCCCAGTAGGCTATCTGAAATAGGAGTGACGTAAATTGAACAAATGTGATAGAATTACGCTTAATTCTTATATTAACCGTAATATAAAATGATCTAATCGGGTCTCTCTTTGCATTACCCTAGAAGTTTAATAGTGCATTTTACTCGCCATTTCATGCGCATTGAGATGCCGCTTAGCCTACTACGCTATCTGAAATAGGAGCGACGAAAATTGAACAAATGTGATAGAATTTCCTTGAATTCTTATATTAACGAAAATATAAAATGATCTGATCGGGTCCCTGATTGCCCTATCATAGAAGTTTAATAGTGCATTTTGCTCGCCATTTCATGCGCTTTGAGATGCCGCTTAGCCCAATACGCTATCTGAAATAGGAGCGACGTAAATTGAACAAATGTGATAGAATTTCCCTGAAATCTTATATTAAACAAAATATAAAATGATCTAATCGGGTCTCTGATTGCCCTATCATAGATGTTTAGTCGTGCATTTTACTCGCCCTTCCACGCCCTTGAAGATGCCGCCTAGCCCAGTACGCTATCTGAAATAGGAACGACGTAAATTGAACAAATGTAATAGAATTTTGCTGAATTATTACATTAACCAAAATATAAAATGTTCTAATCGGGTCTCTGGTTGCCCTATCATAGAAGTTGAATAGTGCATTTCACTCATCATTTCATGCGCTTTGAGATGCCGCTTAGCCGAATACGCTGTCTGAAATAGGAGCGACGTAAATTGAACAAATGTGATAGAATTTCCTTGAATTCTTATATTAACCAAAATATAAAATGATCTGATCGGGTCCCTGATTGCCCTATCATAGAAGTTTAATAGTGCATTTTACTCGCCATTCCACGCGCTTTAAGATGCCGCCTAGCCCAGTACGCTATCTGAAATAGGAGCGACGTAAATTGAACAAATGTGATAGAATTTCGTTGAATTCTTAAATTAACCATAATATACAATGATCTAATCGGGTCTCTGTTCGCCCTAGCCTAGAAGTTTAATAGTGCATTTTACTCGCCCTTCCACGCGCTTTAAGATGCCTCCTAGCCCAGTACGCTATCTCAAGCAGGTGCGGCGTAAGTTGAACAAATGTGATAGAATTTCCCTGAATTCTTATATTATCCGTAATATAAAATGATCTAATCGGGTCTCTGTTCGCCCTAGCCTAGAAGTATAATAGTGCATTTTACTCGCCATTTCATGCGCTTTGAGATGCCGCTTAGCCCAATACGCTATCTGAAATAGGAGCGACGTAAATTGAACAAATGTGATAGAATTTCGCTGAATTCTGAAATTATCCATAATATAAAATGATCTAATCGGGTCTCTGTTTGCACTACCCTAGAAGTTTAATAGTGCATTTTACTCGCCCTTCGACGCGCTTTAAGATGCCGCCTAGCCCAGTACGCTATCTCAAGCAGGTGCGGCGTAAGTTGAACAAATGTGATAGAATTACGCTGAATTCTTATATTATCCGTAATATAAAATGATCTAATCGGTTCTCTGTTTGCCTTATCCTAGAAGTTTAATAGTACATCTTACTCGCCATTTCATGCGCTTTCAGATGCCGCTTAGCCCAATACGCTATCTGAAATAGGAGCGACGTAAATTGAACAAATGTGATAGAATTTCGCTGAATTCTTATATTAACCAAAATATAAAATGATCTAATCGGGTCTCTGTTTGCCCTACCCTAGAAGTTTAATAGTGCATTTTACTCGCCATTTCTTGCGCTTTGAGATGCCGCTTAGCCCAATAAGCTATCTGAAACAGGAGCGACGTAAATTGAACAAGTGTGACAGAATTTCCCTGAAATCTTATATTAAACAAAATATAAAATGATCTAATCGGGTCTCTGATTGGCCTATCATAGATGTTTAATAGGGTATTTTACTCGCCTTTCCACGCGCTTTAAGATGCCGCCAAGCCCAGTACGCTATCAGAAATTGGAGCGACGTAAGTTGAACAAATGTGATAGAATTACGCTGAATTCTTATATTAACCGTAATATAAAATGATCTAATCGGGTCTCTGTTTGCCCTACCCTAGAAGTTTAATAGTGCATTTTACTCGCCATTTCATGCGCTTTCAGATGCCGCTGAGCCCAATACGCTATCTTTAATAGGAGCGACGTAAATTGAACAAATGTGATAGAATTTCGCTGAATTCTTAAATTAACCATAATATAAAATGATCTAATTGTGTCTCTATTTGCCCTACCCTCGAAGTTTAATAGTGCATTTCACTTGTCATTTCATGCGCTTCGAGATGCCGCTAAGACCAATAAGCTATCTGAAATAGGAGCGACGTGAATTGAAAAAATGAGGAAGAATTATGCTGAATTCTTAAATTGACCGTAATATAAAATGATCTAATCGGGTCTCTGTTTGCCCTACCCTAGAAGTTTAATATTGCATTTCACTCGCCATTTCATGCGCTTTGAGGTGCCGCTTAGCCCAATATGCTATCTGAAATAGGAGCGACGTAAATTGAACAAATGTGATAGAATTTCCCTGAAATCTTATATAAAACAAAATATAAAATGATCTAATCGGGTCTCTGATTGCCCTATCATGGAAGATTAGTAGTGCATTTTACTCACCCTTCCACCCGCTTTAAGATGCCGCCTAGCCCAGTACGCTATCTGAAATAGGAGCGACATAAATTGAACAAATGTGATAGAATTTTGCTGAATTCTTAAATTAACCATAATATAAAATGATCTAATCGGGTCTCTGTTTGCCCTACCCTAGAAGTTTAGTAGTGCATTTTACTCGCCCTTCCACGCGCTTTAAGATGCCGCCTAGCCCTGTACGCTATCTGAAATAGGAGCGACGAAAGTTGAGCAAATGTGATAGAATTACGCTGCATTCTTATATTAACCGTAATATAAAATGATCTAATCGGGTCTCTGTTTGCCCTACCCTAGAAGTTTAGTAGTGCATTTTACTCGCCCTTCCACGCGCTTTAAGATGCCGCCTAGCCCAGTACGCTATCTGAAATAGGAGCGACGTAAGTTGAACAAATGTGATAGAATTACGCTGAATTCTTATATTAACCGTAATATAAAATGATCTAATCGGGTATCTGTTTGCCTTACCCTAGAAGTTTAATAGTGCATTTTGCTCCACATTTCTTGCGCTTTGAGATGCCGCTTAGCCCAATACGCTATCTGAAATATCAGCGACGTAAATTGAACAAATGTGAGAGAATTTCGCTGAATTCTTATATTAACCAAAATATAAAATGATGTAATCGGGTCTCTGATTGCCCGATCATAGAAGCTTAGTAGTGCATTATACTCGCCCTTCCACGCGCTTTGAGATTCCGCCTAGCCCAGTACGCTATCTGAAATAGGAGCGACGTAAGTTGAACAAATGTGATAGAATTACGCTGAATTCTTATATTAACCGTAATATAAAATGATCTAATCGGGTCTCTGTTTGCCCTAGCCTAGAAGTTTAATAGTGCATTTTACTCGCCATTTCATGCGCTTTGAGATGCCGCTTAGCCCAATACGCTATCTTTAATAGGAGCGACGTAAATTGAACAAATGTGATAGAATTTCGCTGAATTCTTAAATTAACCATAATATAAAATGATCTAATTGTGTCTCTATTTGCCCTACCCTCGAAGTTTAATAGTGCATTTCACTTGTCATTTCATGCGCTTCGAGATGCCGCTAAGACCAATAAGCTATCTGAAATAGGAGCGACGTGAATTGAAAAAATGAGGGAAGAATTATGCTGAATTCTTAAATTGACCGTAATATAAAATGATCTAATCGGGTCTCTGTTTGCCCTACCCTAGAAGTTTAATATTGCATTTCACTCGCCATTTCATGCGCTTTGAGGTGCCGCTTAGCCCAATATGCTATCTGAAATAGGAGCGACGTAAATTGAACAAATGTGATAGAATTTCCCTGAAATCTTATATAAAACAAAATATAAAATGATCTAATCGGGTCTCTGATTGCCCTATCATGGAAGATTAGTAGTGCATTTTACTCACCCTTCCACCCGCTTTAAGATGCCGCCTAGCCCAGTACGCTATCTGAAATAGGAGCGACATAAATTGAACAAATGTGATAGAATTTTGCTGAATTCTTAAATTAACCATAATATAAAATGATCTAATCGGGTCTCTGTTTGCCCTACCCTAGAAGTTTAGTAGTGCATTTTACTCGCCCTTCCACGCGCTTTAAGATGCCGCCTAGCCCTGTACGCTATCTGAAATAGGAGCGACGAAAGTTGAGCAAATGTGATAGAATTACGCTGCATTCTTATATTAACCGTAATATAAAATGATCTAATCGGGTCTCTGTTTGCCCTACCCTAGAAGTTTAGTAGTGCATTTTACTCGCCCTTCCACGCGCTTTAAGATGCCGCCTAGCCCAGTACGCTATCTGAAATAGGAGCGACGTAAGTTGAACAAATGTGATAGAATTACGCTGAATTCTTATATTAACCGTAATATAAAATGATCTAATCGGGTCTCTGTTTGCCCTACCCTAGAAGTTTAATAGTGCATTTTACTCGTCATTTCATGCGCTTTGAGATGTCGCATAGCCCAATACGCTATCTGAAATAGGAACGACGTAAATTGAACAAATGTGATAGAATTTTTCTGAATTCTTAAATTAACCATAATATAAAATGATCTAATCGGGTCTCTGTTTGCCCTACCCTTGAAGTTTAATAGTGCATTTTACTCGCCATTTCATGCGCTTTGAGATGCCGCTTAGCCCAATACGCTATCTGAAATAGGAGCGACGTAAATTGAACAAATGTGACAGAATTTCGCTGAATTCTTATATTAACCAAAATATAGAATGATCTAATCGGGTCTCTGATTGCCCTATCATAGAAGTTTGATAGTGCATTTTACTCGACATTCCACGCGCTTTAAGTTTCCGCCTAGCCCAGTACGCTATCTGAAATAGGAGCTACGTAAGTTGAACAAATGTGACAGAATTACGCTGAATTCTTATATTAACCGCAATATAAAATGATCTAATCGGGTCTCTGTTTGCCTTATCCTAGAAGTTTAATAGTGCATTTTACTCGCCATTTCATGCGCTTTAAGATGCCGCCTAGCCCAGTACGCTATCTGAAAGAGGAGCGACGTAAGTTGAACAAATGTGACAGAATTACGCTGAATTCTTATATTAACCTTAATGTGAAATGATCTAATCTGGCCTCGGTTCGCCCTACCCTAGAAGTTTAATAGTGCATTTCACTCGTCATTTCATGCGCTTTGAGATGCAGCTTACCCCAATACGCTATCTGAAATAGGAGCGACGTAAATTGAACAAATGTGATAGAATTTCGCTGAATTCTTATATTAATCAAAACATAAAATGATCTAATCGGGTCTCTGATTGCCCTACCCTAGAAGTTTAATAGTGCATTTTACTCGCCATGTCTTGCGCTTTGAGATGCAGCTTACCCCAATACGCTATCTGAAATAGGAGCGACGTAAATTGAACAAATGTGATAGAATTTCGCTGAATTCTTATATTAACCAAAACATAAAATGATCTAATCGGGTCTCTGTTTGCCTTATCCTAGAAGTTTAATAGTGCATTTTACTCGCCATTCCACGCGCTTTATGATGCAGCATAGCCCAGTACGCTATCTGAAATAGGAGCGACGTAAATTGAACAAATGTGTTAGAATTTCACTGAATTCTTATATTAACCAAAATATAAAATGATCTAATCGGGTCTCTGATAGCCCAATCATAGAAGTTTAATAGTGCATTATACTCGCCCTTTCATGCGCTTTGAGATGCCGCTTAGCTCAATAAGCTATCTGAAATAGGAGCGACGTAAATTGAATAAATATGATAGAATTTCGCTGAATTCTTATATTAACCAAAATATAAAATGATCTAATCGGGTCTCTGTTTGCCCTACCCTAGAAGTTTAATAGTGCATTTTACTCGCCATTTCATGCGCTTTGAGATGCCGCTTAGCGCAGTACGCTATCTGAAATAGGAGCGACGTAAGTTGAACAAATGTGATAGAATTACGCTGAATTCTTATATTAACCGTAATATAAAATGATCTAATCGGGTATCTGTTTGCCTTACCCTAGAAGTTTAATAGTGCATTTTACTCGCCATGTCTTGCGCTTTGAGATGCAGCTTACCCCAATACGCTATCTGAAATAGGAGCGACGTAAATTGAACAAATGTGATAGAATTTCGCTGAATTCTTATATTAACCAAAACATAAAATGATCTAATCGGGTCTCTGTTTGCCTTATCCTAGAAGTTTAATAGTGCATTTTACTCGCCATTCCACGCGCTTTATGATGCAGCATAGCCCAGTACGCTATCTGAAATAGGAGCGACGTAAATTGAACAAATGTGTTAGAATTTCACTGAATTCTTATATTAACCAAAATATAAAATGATCTAATCGGGTCTCTGTTTCTCCTACCCTAGAAGTTTAATAGTGCATTTTACTCTCCATTTCTTGCGCTTTGAGATGCCGCTTAGCCCAGTACGCTATATGAAACGTGAGCGACGTAAATTGAACAAATGTGATAGAATTTCCCTGAAATCTTATATTAAACAAAATATAAAATGATCTAATCGGGTCTCTGATTGCCCTATCATAGATGTTTAGTCGTGCATTTTACTCGCCCTTCCACGCCCTTGAAGATGCCGCCTAGCCCAGTACGCTATCTGAAATAGGAGCGACGTAAATTGAACAAATGTGATAGAATTTTGCTGAATTCTTAAATTAACCATAATATACAATGATCTAATCGGGTCTCTGTTCGCCCTAGCCTAGAAGTTTAATAGTGCATTTTACTCGCCCTTCCACGCGCTTTAAGATGCCTCCTAGCCCAGTACGCTATCTCAAGCAGGTGCGGCGTAAGTTGAACAAATGTGATAGAATTTCCCTGAATTCTTATATTATCCGTAATATAAAATGATCTAATCGGGTCTCTGTTCGCCCTAGCCTAGAAGTATAATAGTGCATTTTACTCGCCATTTCATGCGCTTTGAGATGCCGCTTAGCCCAATACGCTATCTGAAATAGGAGCGACGTAAATTGAACAAATGTGATAGAATTTCGCTGAATTCTGAAATTATCCATAATATAAAATGATCTAATCGGGTCTCTGTTTGCACTACCCTAGAAGTTTAATAGTGCATTTTACTCGCCCTTCGACGCGCTTTAAGATGCCGCCTAGCCCAGTACGCTATCTCAAGCAGGTGCGGCGTAAGTTGAACAAATGTGATAGAATTACGCTGAATTCTTATATTATCCGTAATATAAAATGATCTAATCGGTTCTCTGTTTGCCTTATCCTAGAAGTTTAATAGTAGATCTTACTCGCCATTTCATGCGCTTTCAGATGCCGCTTAGCCCAATACGCTATCTGAAATAGGAGCGACGTAAATTGAACAAATGTGATAGAATTTCGCTGAATTCTTATATTAACCAAAATATAAAATGATCTAATCGGGTCTCTGTTTGCCCTACCCTAGAAGTTTAATAGTGCATTTTACTCGCCATTTCTTGCGCTTTGAGATGCCGCTTAGCCCAATAAGCTATCTGAAACAGGAGCGACGTAAATTGAACAAGTGTGACAGAATTTCCCTGAAATCTTATATTAAACAAAATATAAAATGATCTAATCGGGTCTCTGATTGGCCTATCATAGATGTTTAATAGGGTATTTTACTCGCCTTTCCACGCGCTTTAAGATGCCGCCTAGCCCAGTACGCTATCTGAAATAGGAGCGACGTAAGTTGAACAAATGTGATAGAATTACGCTGAATTCTTATATTAACCGTAATATAAAATGATCTAATCGGGTCTCTGTTTGCCCTACCCTAGAAGTTTAATAGTGCATTTTACTCGCCATTTCATGCGCTTTCAGATGCCGCTGAGCCCAATACGCTATCTTTAATAGGAGCGACGTAAATTGAACAAATGTGATTGAATTTCGCTGAATTCTTAAATTAACCATAATATAAAATGATCTAATTGTGTCTCTATTTGCCCTACCCTCGAAGTTTAATAGTGCATTTCACTTGTCATTTCATGCGCTTCGAGATGCCGCTAAGACCAATAAGCTATCTGAAATAGGAGCGACGTGAATTGAAAAAATGAGGAAGAATTATGCTGAATTCTTAAATTGACCGTAATATAAAATGATCTAATCGGGTCTCTGTTTGCCCTACCCTAGAAGTTTAATATTGCATTTCACTCGCCATTTCATGCGCTTTGAGGTGCCGCTTAGCCCAATACGCTATCTGAAATAGGAGCGACGTAAATTGAACAAATGTGATAGAATTTCCCTGAAATCTTATATAAAACAAAATATAAAATGATCTAATCGGGTCTCTGATTGCCCTATCATGGAAGATTAGTAGTGCATTTTACTCACCCTTCCACCCGCTTTAAGATGCCGCCTAGCCCAGTACGCTATCTGAAATAGGAGCGACATAAATTGAACAAATGTGATAGAATTTTGCTGAATTCTTAAATTAACCATAATATAAAATGATCTAATCGGGTCTCTGTTTGCCCTACCCTAGAAGTTTAGTAGTGCATTTTACTCGCCCTTCCACGCGCTTTAAGATGCCGCCTAGCCCTGTACGCTATCTGAAATAGGAGCGACGAAAGTTGAGCAAATGTGATAGAATTACGCTGCATTCTTATATTAACCGTAATATAAAATGATCTAATCGGGTCTCTGTTTGCCCTACCCTAGAAGTTTAGTAGTGCATTTTACTCGCCCTTCCACGCGCTTTAAGATGCCGCCTAGCCCAGTACGCTATCTGAAATAGGAGCGACGTAAGTTGAACAAATGTGATAGAATTACGCTGAATTCTTATATTAACCGTAATATAAAATGATCTAATCGGGTATCTGTTTGCCTTACCCTAGAAGTTTAATAGTGCATTTTACTCGTCATTTCATGCGCTTTGAGATGTCGCATAGCCCAATACGCTATCTGAAATAGGAACGACGTAAATTGAACAAATGTGATAGAATTTTTCTGAATTCTTAAATTAACCATAATATAAAATGATCTAATCGGGTCTCTGTTTGCCCTACCCTTGAAGTTTAATAGTGCATTTTACTCGCCATTTCATGCGCTTTGAGATGCCGCTTAGCCCAATACGCTATCTGAAATAGGAGCGACGTAAATTGAACAAATGTGACAGAATTTCGCTGAATTCTTATATTAACCAAAATATAGAATGATCTAATCGGGTCTCTGATTGCCCTATCATAGAAGTTTGATAGTGCATTTTACTCGACATTCCACGCGCTTTAAGTTGCCGCCTAGCCCAGTACGCTATCTGAAATAGGAGCTACGTAAGTTGAACAAATGTGACAGAATTACGCTGAATTCTTATATTAACCGCAATATAAAATGATCTAATCGGGTCTCTGTTTGCCTTATCCTAGAAGTTTAATAGTGCATTTTACTCGCCATTTCATGCGCTTTAAGCTGCCGCCTAGCCCAGTACGCTATCTGAAAGAGGAGCGACGTAAGTTGAACAAATGTGACAGAATTACGCTGAATTCTTATATTAACCTTAATGTGAAATGATCTAATCTGGTCTCGGTTCGCCCTACCCTAGAAGTTTAATAGTGCATTTCACTCGTCATTTCATGCGCTTTGAGATGCAGCTTACCCCAATACGCTATCTGAAATAGGAGCGACGTAAATTGAACAAATGTGATAGAATTTCGCTGAATTCTTATATTAACCAAAACATAAAATGATCTAATCGGGTCTCTGATTGCCCTACCCTAGAAGTTTAAAAGTGCATTTTACTCGCCATGTCTTGCGCTTTGAGATGCAGCTTACCCCAATACGCTATCTGAAATAGGAGCGACGTAAATTGAACAAATGTGATAGAATTTCGCTGAATTCTTATATTAACCAAAACATAAAATGATCTAATCGGGTCTCTGTTTGCCTTATCCTAGAAGTTTAATAGTGCATTTTACTCGCCATTCCACGCGCTTTATGATGCAGCATAGCCCAGTACGCTATCTGAAATAGGAGCGACGTAAATTGAACAAATGTGTTAGAATTTCACTGAATTCTTATATTAACCAAAATATAAAATGATCTAATCGGGTCTCTGATAGCCCAATCATAGAAGTTTAATAGTGCATTATACTCGCCCTTTCATGCGCTTTGAGATGCCGCTTAGCTCAATAAGCTATCTGAAATAGGAGCGACGTAAATTGAATAAATATGATAGAATTTCGCTGAATTCTTATATTAACCAAAATATAAAATGATCTAATCGGGTCTCTGTTTGCCCTACCCTAGAAGTTTAATAGTGCATTTTACTCGCCATTTCATGCGCTTTGAGATGCCGCTTAGCGCAGTACGCTATCTGAAATAGGAGCGACGTAAGTTGAACAAATGTGATAGAATTACGCTGAATTCTTATATTAACCGTAATATAAAATGATCTAATCGGGTATCTGTTTGCCTTACCCTAGAAGTTTAATAGTGCATTTTACTCGCCATGTCTTGCGCTTTGAGATGCAGCTTACCCCAATACGCTATCTGAAATAGGTGCGACGTAAATTGAACAAATGTGATAGAATTTCGCTGAATTCTTATATTAACCAAAACATAAAATGATCTAATCGGGTCTCTGTTTGCCTTATCCTAGAAGTTTAATAGTGCATTTTACTCGCCATTCCACGCGCTTTATGATGCAGCATAGCCCAGTACGCTATCTGAAATAGGAGCGACGTAAATTGAACAAATGTGTTAGAATTTCACTGAATTCTTATATTAACCAAAATATAAAATGATCTAATCGGGTCTCTGTTTCTCCTACCCTAGAAGTTTAATAGTGCATTTTACTCTCCATTTCTTGCGCTTTGAGATGCCGCTTAGCCCAGTACGCTATATGAAACGTGAGCGACGTAAATTGAACAAATGTGATAGAATTTCCCTGAAATCTTATATTAAACAAAATATAAAATGATCTAATCGGGTCTCTGATTGCCCTATCATAGATGTTTAGTCGTGCATTTTACTCGCCCTTCCACGCCCTTGAAGATGCCGCCTAGCCCAGTACGCTATCTGAAATAGGAGCGACGTAAATTGAACAAATGTGATAGAATTTCGTTGAATTCTTAAATTAACCATAATATACAATGATCTAATCGGGTCTCTGTTCGCCCTAGCCTAGAAGTTTAATAGTGCATTTTACTCGCCCTTCCACGCGCTTTAAGATGCCTCCTAGCCCAGTACGCTATCTCAAGCAGGTGCGGCGTAAGTTGAACAAATGTGATAGAATTTCCCTGAATTCTTATATTATCCGTAATATAAAATGATCTAATCGGGTCTCTGTTCGCCCTAGCCTAGAAGTATAATAGTGCATTTTACTCGCCATTTCATGCGCTTTGAGATGCCGCTTAGCCCAATACGCTATCTGAAATAGGAGCGACGTAAATTGAACAAATGTGATAGAATTTCGCTGAATTCTGAAATTATCCATAATATAAAATGATCTAATCGGGTCTCTGTTTGCACTACCCTAGAAGTTTAATAGTGCATTTTACTCGCCCTTCGACGCGCTTTAAGATGCCGCCTAGCCCAGTACGCTATCTCAAGCAGGTGCGGCGTAAGTTGAACAAATGTGATAGAATTACGCTGAATTCTTATATTATCCGTAATATAAAATGATCTAATCGGTTCTCTGTTTGCCTTATCCTAGAAGTTTAATAGTAGATCTTACTCGCCATTTCATGCGCTTTCAGATGCCGCTTAGCCCAATACGCTATCTGAAATAGGAGCGACGTAAATTGAACAAATGTGATAGAATTTCGCTGAATTCTTATATTAACCAAAATATAAAATGATCTAATCGGGTCTCTGTTTGCCCTACCCTAGAAGTTTAATAGTGCATTTTACTCGCCATTTCTTGCGCTTTGAGATGCCGCTTAGCCCAATAAGCTATCTGAAATAGGAGCGACGTAAATTGAACAAGTGTGACAGAATTTCCCTGAAATCTTATATTAAACAAAATATAAAATGATCTAATCGGGTCTCTGATTGGCCTATCATAGATGTTTAATAGGGTATTTTACTCGCCTTTCCACGCGCTTTAAGATGCCGCCAAGCCCAGTACGCTATCGGAAATAGGAGCGACGTAAGTTGAACAAATGTGATAGAATTACGCTGAATTCTTATATTAACCGTAATATAAAATGATCTAATCGGGTCTCTGTTTGCCCTACCCTAGAAGTTTAATAGTGCATTTTACTCGCCATTTCATGCGCTTTCAGATGCCGCTGAGCCCAATACGCTATCTTTAATAGGAGCGACGTAAATTGAACAAATGTGATAGAATTTCGCTGAATTCTTAAATTAACCATAATATAAAATGATCTAATTGTGTCTCTATTTGCCCTACCCTCGAAGTTTAATAGTGCATTTCACTTGTCATTTCATGCGCTTCGAGATGCCGCTAAGACCAATAAGCTATCTGAAATAGGAGCGACGTGAATTGAAAAAATGAGGAAGAATTATGCTGAATTCTTAAATTGACCGTAATATAAAATGATCTAATCGGGTCTCTGTTTGCCCTACCCTAGAAGTTTAATATTGCATTTCACTCGCCATTTCATGCGCTTTGAGGTGCCGCTTAGCCCAATATGCTATCTGAAATAGGAGCGACGTAAATTGAACAAATGTGATAGAATTTCCCTGAAATCTTATATAAAACAAAATATAAAATGATCTAATCGGGTCTCTGATTGCCCTATCATGGAAGATTAGTAGTGCATTTTACTCACCCTTCCACCCGCTTTAAGATGCCGCCTAGCCCAGTACGCTATCTGAAATAGGAGCGACATAAATTGAACAAATGTGATAGAATTTTGCTGAATTCTTAAATTAACCATAATATAAAATGATCTAATCGGGTCTCTGTTTGCCCTACCCTAGAAGTTTAGTAGTGCATTTTACTCGCCCTTCCACGCGCTTTAAGATGCCGCCTAGCCCTGTACGCTATCTGAAATAGGAGCGACGAAAGTTGAGCAAATGTGATAGAATTACGCTGCATTCTTATATTAACCGTAATATAAAATGATCTAATCGGGTCTCTGTTTGCCCTACCCTAGAAGTTTAGTAGTGCATTTTACTCGCCCTTCCACGCGCTTTAAGATGCCGCCTAGCCCAGTACGCTATCTGAAATAGGAGCGACGTAAGTTGAACAAATGTGATAGAATTACGCTGAATTCTTATATTAACCGTAATATAAAATGATCTAATCGGGTATCTGTTTGCCTTACCCTAGAAGTTTAATAGTGCATTTTGCTCCACATTTCTTGCGCTTTGAGATGCCGCTTAGCCCAATACGCTATCTGAAATATCAGCGACGTAAATTGAACAAATGTGAGAGAATTTCGCTGAATTCTTATATTAACCAAAATATAAAATGATGTAATCGGGTCTCTGATTGCCCGATCATAGAAGCTTAGTAGTGCATTATACTCGCCCTTCCACGCGCTTTGAGATTCCGCCTAGCCCAGTACGCTATCTGAAATAGGAGCGACGTAAGTTGAACAAATGTGATAGAATTACGCTGAATTCTTATATTAACCGTAATATAAAATGATCTAATCGGGTCTCTGTTTGCCCTAGCCTAGAAGTTTAATAGTGCATTTTACTCGCCATTTCATGCGCTTTGAGATGCCGCTGAGCCCAATACGCTATCTTTAATAGGAGCGACGTAAATTGAACAAATGTGATAGAATTTCGCTGAATTCTTAAATTAACCATAATATAAAATGATCTAATCGTGTCTCTATTTGCCCTACCCTCGAAGTTTAATAGTGCATTTCACTTGTCATTTCATGCGCTTCGAGATGCCGCTAAGACCAATAAGCTATCTGAAATAGGAGCGACGTGAATTGAAAAAATGAGGAAGAATTATGCTGAATTCTTAAATTGACCGTAATATAAAATGATCTAATCGGGTCTCTGTTTGCCCTACCCTAGAAGTTTAATATTGCATTTCACTCGCCATTTCATGCGCTTTGAGGTGCCGCTTAGCCCAATATGCTATCTGAAATAGGAGCGACGTAAATTGAACAAATGTGATAGAATTTCCCCTGAAATCTTATATAAAACAAAATATAAAATGATCTAATCGGGTCTCTGATTGCCCTATCATGGAAGATTAGTAGTGCATTTTACTCACCCTTCCACCCGCTTTAAGATGCCGCCTAGCCCAGTACGCTATCTGAAATAGGAGCGACATAAATTGAACAAATGTGATAGAATTTTGCTGAATTCTTAAATTAACCATAATATAAAATGATCTAATCGGGTCTCTGTTTGCCCTACCCTAGAAGTTTAGTAGTGCATTTTACTCGCCCTTCCACGCGCTTTAAGATGCCGCCTAGCCCTGTACGCTATCTGAAATAGGAGCGACGAAGTTGAGCAAATGTGATAGAATTACGCTGCATTCTTATATTAACCGTAATATAAAATGATCTAATCGGGTCTCTGTTTGCCCTACCCTAGAAGTTTAGTAGTGCATTTTACTCGCCCTTCCACGCGCTTTAAGATGCCGCCTAGCCCAGTACGCTATCTGAAATAGGAGCGACGTAAGTTGAACAAATGTGATAGAATTACGCTGAATTCTTATATTAACCGTAATATAAAATGATCTAATCGGGTCTCTGTTTGCCCTACCCTAGAAGTTTAATAGTGCATTTTACTCGTCATTTCATGCGCTTTGAGATGTCGCATAGCCCAATACGCTATCTGAAATAGGAACGACGTAAATTGAACAAATGTGATAGAATTTTTCTGAATTCTTAAATTAACCATAATATAAAATGATCTAATCGGGTCTCTGTTTGCCCTACCCTAGAAGTTTAATAGTGCATTTTACTCGCCATTTCATGCGCTTTGAGATGCCGCTTAGCCCAATACGCTATCTGAAATAGGAGCGACGTAAATTGAACAAATGTGACAGAATTTCGCTGAATTCTTATATTAACCAAAATATAGAATGATCTAATCGGGTCTCTGATTGCCCTATCATAGAAGTTTGATAGTGCATTTTACTCGACATTCCACGCGCTTTAAGTTTCCGCCTAGCCCAGTACGCTATCTGAAATAGGAGCTACGTAAGTTGAACAAATGTGACAGAATTACGCTGAATTCTTATATTAACCGCAATATAAAATGATCTAATCGGGTCTCTGTTTGCCTTATCCTAGAAGTTTAATAGTGCATTTTACTCGCCATTTCATGCGCTTTAAGATGCCGCCTAGCCCAGTACGCTATCTGAAAGAGGAGCGACGTAAGTTGAACAAATGTGACAGAATTACGCTGAATTCTTATATTAACCTTAATGTGAAATGATCTAATCTGGCCTCGGTTCGCCCTACCATAGAAGTTTAATAGTGCATTTCACTCGTCATTTCATGCGCTTTGAGATGCAGCTTACCCCAATACGCTATCTGAAATAGGAGCGACGTAAATTGAACAAATGTGATAGAATTTCGCTGAATTCTTATATTAATCAAAACATAAAATGATCTAATCGGGTCTCTGATTGCCCCTACCCTAGAAGTTTAATAGTGCATTTTACTCGCCATGTCTTGCGCTTTGAGATGCAGCTTACCCCAATACGCTATCTGAAATAGGAGCGACGTAAATTGAACAAA
>CAKAJE020001054.1:0-33375 GCA_916610135.2 Macropis europaea | reverse complement strand
ATTTTACCCGCCATTCCACGCGCTTTAAGATGCCGCCTAGCCCAGTACGCTATCTGAAATAGGAGCGACGTACGTTGAACAAATGTGATAGAATTACGCTGAATTCTTATATTAACCGTAATATAAAATGAACGAATCGGGTCTCTGTTTGCCTTATCCTAGAAGTTTAATAGTGCATTTTACTCGCCATTTCATCCGCATTGAGATGCCGCTTAGCCCAATACGCTATCTGAAATATCAGCGACGTAAATTCAACAAATGTGATAGAATTTTTCTGAATTCTTAAATAAACCATAATATGAAATGATCTAATCGGGTCTCTGTTTGCCCTACCCTAGAAGTTTAACAGTGCAGTTTACACGCCATTTCATGCGCTTTGAGATGCCGCTTAGCCCAATACGCTATCTGAAATAGGAGCGACGTAAATTGAACAAATGTGATAGAATTTCGCTGAATTCTTAAATTAACCATAATATAAAATGATCTAATCGGGACTCTGTTCGCCCTAACCTAGAAGTTTAATAGTGCATTTCACTCGTCATTTCATGCGCTTTGAGATGACGCTTAACCCAATACGCTATCTGAAATAGGAGCGACGTAAGTTGAACAAATGTGCTAGAATTTCGCTGAATTCTTATATTAACCAAAGTATAAAATGATCTAGTCTGGTCTTTGATTGCCCTATCATAGAAGGTTGATAGTGCATTTTACTCGCCATTCCACACGCTTTAAGATGCCGCCTAGCCCAGTACGCTGTCTGAAATAGGAGCGACGTAAATTGAACAAATGTGATAGAATCTCCCTGAATACTTATATTAACCTTAATGTAAAATGATCTAATCGGGACTCTGTTCGCCCTACCCTAGAAGTTTAATAGTGCATTTCACTCGTCATTTCATGCGCTTTGAGATGCCGCTTAGCCCAATACGATATCTGAAATAGGAGCGACCTAAATTGAACAAATGTGATAGAATTTCCCTGAATCCTTATATTAACCAAAATATAAAATAATCTAATCGGGTCTCTGATTGCCCTATCATAGAAGTTTAATAGTGCATTTTACTCGCCATTCCACGCGGTTTAAGATGCCGGCCAGCTCAGTACGCTATCCGAAATAGGAGCGACGGAAATTGAACAAATGTGATAGAATTTTGCTGAATTCTTAAATTAACCATAATATAAAATGATCTAGTCGGGTCTCTGATTGCCCTACCCTAGAAGTTTAATAGTGCATTTTACTCGCCATTTCATGCGCTTTGAGATGCCGCTTAGCCCAATACGCTATCTGAAATAGGAGCGACGTAAATTGAACAGATGTGATAGAATTTCGCTGAATTCTTATATTAACCAAAATACAAAATGATCTAATCGGGTCTCTGATTGCCCTATCATAGAAGTTTGATAGTGTATTTTACTCGACATTCCACGCGCTTTAAGTTGCCGCCTAGCCCAGTACGCTATCTGAAATAGGAGCTACGTATGTTGAACAAATGTGACAGAATTACGCTGAATTCATATATTAACCGTAATATAAAATGATCTAATCGGGTCTCTGTTTGCCTTATCCCAGAAGTTTAATAGTGCATTTTACTCGCAATTCCACGCGCTTTAAGATGCCGCCTAGCCCACGACGCTATCTGAAATAGGAGCTACGTAAGTTGAACAAATGTGACAGAGTTACGCTGAATTCTTATATTAACCGCAATATAAAATGATCTAATCGGGTCTCTGTTTGCCTACCCCAGAAGATTAGTAGTGCATTTTACTCGCCATGTCTTGCGCTTTGAGATGCAACTTACCCCAATACGCTATCTGAAATAGGAGCGATGTAAATTGAACAAATGTGATAGAATTTCGCTGAATTCTTATATTAACCAAAACATAAAATGATCTAATCGGGTCTCTGATTGCCCTATCATAGAAGTTTAATAGTGCATTTCACTCGCCATTCCACGCGCTTTAAGATGCCGCCTAGCCCAGTACGCTATCTGAAATAGGAGCTACGTAAGTTGAACAAATGTGTCAGAGTTACGCTGAATTCTTATATTAACCGCAACATAAAATGATCTAATCGGGTCTCTGTTTGCCTTATCCTACAAGTTTAATAGTGCATTTTACTCGCCATTTCATGCGCTTTGAGATGCCGCTGAGCCCAATACGCTATCTGAAATAGGAGCTACGTAAGTTGAACAAATGTGACAGAATTACGCTGAATTCTTATATTTACCGTAATATAAAATGATCTAATCGGTTCTCTGATTGCCCTACCATAGAAGTTTAATGGTGCATTTTACTCGCCATTCCACGCGCTTTAAGTTGCCGCCTAGCCCAGTACGCTATCTGAAATAGGAGCGACGTAAATTGAACAAATGTGATAGAATTTTGCTGAATTCTTAAATTAACCATAATATAAAATGATCTAGTCGGGTCTCCGATTGCCCTACCCTAGAAGTTTAATAGTGCATTTTACTCGCCATTTCATGCGCTTTGAGATGTCGCTTAGCCCAATATGCTATCTGAAATAGGAGCGACGTAAATTGAACAGATGTGATAGAATTTCGCTGAATTCTTATATTAACCAAAATATAAAATGATCTAATCGGGTCTCTGATTGCCCTATCATAGAAGTTTGATAGTGTATTTTACTCGACATTCCACGCGCTTTAAGTTGCCGCCTAGCCCAGTACGCTATCTGAAATAGGAGCTACGTAAGTTGAACAAATGTGACAGAATTACGCTGAATTCTTATATTTACCGTAATATAAAATGATCTAATCGGGTCTCTGTTTGCCTTATCCTAGAAGTTTAATAGTGCATTTTACTCGCCATTTCATGCGCTTTGAGATGCCGCATAGCCCAATACGCTATCTGAAATAGGAGCGACGTAAATTGAAGAAATGTGATAGAATTTCGCTGAATTCTTATATTAACCTCAATGTAAAATGATCTAATCGGGTCTTTGTTCGCCCTACCCTAGAAGTTTAATAGTGCATTTCACTCGTCATTTCATGCGCTTTGAGATGCCGCTTAGCCCAATACGCTATCTGACATAGGAGCGACGTAAATTGAACAAATGTGATACAATTTCGCTGAATTCTTAAATTAACCATAATATAAAATGATCTAATGGGGTCTCTGATTGCCCTATCATAGAAGTTTAGTAGTGCATTTTACTCGCCCTTCCACGCGCTTTGAGATACCGCCTTGCCCAGTACGCTATCTGAAATAGGAGCGACGTAAGTTGAACAAATGTGATAGAATTACGCTGAATTCTTATATTAACCGTAATATAAAATGATCTTATCGGGTCTCTGTTTGCCCTACCCTAGAAGTTTAACAGTGCATTTTACTCGTCGTTTCATGCGCTTTGAGATGCCGCATAGCCCAATACGCTATCTGACATAGGAGCGACGTAAATTGAACAAATGTGATAGAATTTCGCTGAATTCTTAAATTAACCATAATATAAAATGATCTAATGGGGTCTCTGATTGCCCTACCCTAGAAGATTAATAGTGCATTTCACACGCCATTTCATGCGCTTTGTGATGCCGCTTAGCCCAATACGCTATCTGACATAGGAGCGACGTAAATTGAACAAATGTGATAGAATTTCGCTGAATTCTTATATTAACCAAAATATAAAATGATCTAATCGGGTCTCTGATTGCCCTATCATAGAAGTTTAATAGTGCATTTTACTCGCCATTCCACGCGCTTTAAGTTGCCGCCTAGCCCAGTACGCTATCTGAAATAGGAGCTACGTAAGTTGAACAAATGTGACAGAATTACGCTGAATTCTTATATTAACCGTAATATAAAATGATCTAATCGGGTCTCTGTTTGCCCTACCCTAAAAGTTTAATAGTGCATTTTACTCGCCATTTCTTGCGCTTTGAGATGCCGCTTAGCCCAGTACGCTATCTGAAATAGGAGCGACGTAAATTGATCAAATGTGATAGAATTTCGCTGAATTCTTTTATTAACCATAACGTAAAATGATCTAATCGGGTCTCTGTTCGCCCTAGCGTAGAAGCTTAATTGTGCATTTTATTCGTCATTTCATGCGCTTTGAGATGCCGCTTAGCCCAATACGCTATCTGAAATAGGAGCGACGTAAATTGAACAAATGTGAGAGAATTTCGCTGAATTCTGAAATTAACCATAATATAAAATGATCTTATCGGGTCTCTGTTTGCCCTACCCTAGAAGTTTAATAGCGCATTTTACTCGACATGTATTGCGCTTTGAGATGCCGCTTAGTCCAATACGCTGTCTGAAATATCAGCGACGTAAATTGAACAAATCTGAGAGAATTTCGCTGAATTCTCAAATTAACCATAATATAAAATGATCTTATCGGGTCTCTGTTTGCACTACCCTAGAAGTTTAATAGTGCATTTTACTCGACATTTCTTGCGCTTTGACATGCCGCTTAGTCCAATACGCTATCTGAAATATCAGCGACGTAAATTGAACAAATGTGATAGAATTTCGCTGAATTCTTATATTAACCAAAATATAAAATGATCTAATCGGGTCTCTGTTTGCCCTACCCTTGAAGTTTAATAGTGCATTTTACTCGCCGTTCCACGCGCTTTAAGATGCCGCCTAGCCCAGTACGCTATCTGAAATAGGAGCGACGTAAATGGAACAAATGTGTTAGAATTTCGCTGACTCATTATATTAACCAAAATATAAAATAATCTAATCGGGTCTCTGATTTCCCTATCATAGAAGTTTAACAGTGCATTTGACTCGCCATTTCATGCGCTTTGAGATGCCGCTTAGCCCAATACGCTATCTGAAATAGGGGCGACGCAAATTGAACAAATGTGATAGAATTACTCTGAATTCTTATATTAACCGTAATATAAAATGATCTAATCGGGTCTCTGTTTGCCTTACCCTAGAAGTTTAATAGTGCATTTTACTCGTCATTTCATGCGCTTTGAGATGCCGCTTAGCCCAATACGCTATCTGAAATAGGAGCGACGTAAATTGAACAAATGTGATAGAATTTCCATGAAATCTTAAATTAAACAAAACATAAAATGATCTAAACGGGACTCTGATTGCCCTATCATAGAAGTTTGATAGTGTATTTTACTCGACATTCCACGCGCTTTAAGTTGCCGCCTAGCCCAGTACGCTATCTGAAATAGGAGCTACGTAAGTTGAACAAATGTGACAGAATTACGCTGAATTCTTATATTTACCGTAATATAAAATGATCTAATCGGGTCTCTGTTTGCCTTATCCTAGAAGTTTAATAGTGCATTTTACTCGCCATTTCATGCGCTTTGAGATGCCGCATAGCCCAATACGCTATCTGAAATAGGAGCGACGTAAATTGAAGAAATGTGATAGAATTTCGCTGAATTCTTATATTAACCTCAATGTAAAATGATCTAATCGGGTCTTTGTTCGCCCTACCCTAGAAGTTTAATAGTGCATTTCACTCGTCATTTCATGCGCTTTGAGATGCCGCTTAGCCCAATACGCTATCTGACATAGGAGCGACGTAAATTCAACAAATGTGATACAATTTCGCTGAATTCTTAAATTAACCATAATATAAAATGATCTAATGGGGTCTCTGATTGCCCTATCATAGAAGTTTAGTAGTGCATTTTACTCGCCCTTCCACGCGCTTTGAGATACCGCCTTGCCCAGTACGCCATCTGAAATAGGAGCGACGTAAGTTGAACAAATGTGATAGAATTACGCTGAATTCTTATATTAACCGTAATATAAAATGATCTAATCGGGTCTCTGTTTGCCCTACCCTAGAAGTTTAACAGTGCATTTTACTCGTCGTTTCATGCGCTTTGAGATGCCGCATAGCCCAATACGCTATCTGACATAGGAGCGACGTAAATTGAACAAATGTGATAGAATTTCGCTGAATTCTTAAATTAACCATATTATAAAATGATCTAATGGGGTCTCTGATTGCCCTACCCTAGAAGATTAATAGTGCATTTCACACGCCATTTCATGCGCTTTGTGATGCCGCTTAGCCCAATACGCTATCTGACATAGGAGCGACGTAAATTGAACAAATGTGATAGAATTTCGCTGAATTCTTATATTAACCAAAATATAAAATGATCTAATCGGGTCTCTGATTGCCCTATCATAGAAGTTTAATAGTGCATTTTACTCGCCATTCCACGCGCTTTAAGTTGCCGCCTAGCCCAGTACGCTATCAGCAATAGGAGCGACGTAAATTGAACAAATGTGATAGAATTTCACTGAATTCTTAAATTAACCATAATGTAAAATGATCTAATCGGGTCTCTGTTTGCCCTACCCTAGAAGTTTAACAGTGCATTTTACTCGCCATTTCATGCGCTTTGAGATGCCGCTTAGCCCAATACGCTATCTGAAATAGGAGCGACGTAAATTGAACAAATGTGATAGAATTACGCTGAATTCTTAAATTAACCATAATATAAAATGATCTAATGGGGTCTCTGATTGCCCTACCCTAGAAGATTAATAGTGCATTTCACACGCCATTTCATGCGCTTTGAGATGCCGCTTAGCCCAATACGCTATCTGACATAGGAGCGACGTAAATTGAACAAATGTGATAGAATTTCGCTGAATTCTTATATTAACCAAAATATAAAATGATCTAATCGGGTCTCTGATTGCCCTATCATAGAAGTTTAATAGTGCATTTTACTCGCCATTCCACGCGCTTTAAGTTGCCGCCTAGCCCAGTACGCTATCTGAAATAGGAGCTACGTAAGTTGAACAAATGTGACAGAATTACGCTGCATTCTTATATTAACCGTAATATAAAATGATCTAATCGGGTCTCTGTTTGCCCTACCCTAAAAGTTTAATAGTGCATTTTACTCGCCATTTCTTGCGCTTTGAGATGCCGCTTAGCACAGTACGCTATCTGAAATAGGAGCGACGTAAATTGATCAAATGTGATAGAATTTCGCTGAATTCTTTTATTAACCATAACGTAAAATGATCTAATCGGGTCTCTGTTCGCCCTAGCGTAGAAGCTTAATTGTGCATTTTATTCGTCATTTCATGCGCTTTGAGATGCCGCTTAGCCCAATACGCTATCTGAAATAGGAGCGACGTAAATTGAACAAATGTGATAGAATTACGCTGAATTCTTAAATTAACCATAATATAAAATGAGCTAATCGGGTCTCTGTTTGCCCAACCCTAGAAGTTTAATATTGCATTTCACTCGCCATTTCATGCGCTTTGAGGTGCCGCTTGGCTCAATATGCTATCTGTAATAGGAGCGACGTAAATTGAACAAATGTGATAGAATTTCCCTGAAATCTTATATAAAAGAAAATATAAAATGATCTAATCGGGTCTCTGATTGCCCTATCATGGAAGATTAGTAGTGCATTTTACTCACCCTTCCACGCGCTTTAAGATGCCGCCTAACCCAGTACGCTATCTGAAATAGGAGCGACGTAAATTGAACAAATGTGATAGAATTTTGCTGAATTCTTAAATTAACCATAATATGAAATGATCTAATCGGGTCTCTGTTTGCCCTACCCTAGAAGTTTAGTAGTGCATTTTACTCGCCCTTCCACGCGCTTTAAGATGCCGCCTAGCCCTGTACGCTATCTGAAATAGGAGCGACGTAAGTTGAACAAATGTGATAGAATTACGCTGAATTCTTATATTAACCGTAATATAAAATGATCTAATCGGGTCTCTGTTTGCCTTATCCTAGAAGTTTAATAGTGCATTTTACTCGCCATTTCTTGCGCTTTGAGATGACGCTTAACACAAGTCGCTATCTGAAATAGGAGCGATGTAAATTGAACAAATGTGATAGAATTTCGCTGAATTCTTAAATTAACCATAATATAAAATGATCTAATCGGGTCTCTGTTTGCCCTACCCTAGAAGTTTAACAGTGCATTTTACTCGCCATTCCACGCGCTTTAAGATGCCGCGTAGCCCGGTATGCTATCTGAAATAGGAGCGACGTAAGTTGAACAAATGTGATAGAATTACGCTGAATCCTTATATTAACCGTAATATAAAATGATCTAATCGGGTCTCTGTTTGCCTTATCCTAGAAGTTTAATAGTGCATTTTACTCGCCATTTCATGCGCATTGGGATGCCGCTTAGCCCAATACGCTATCTGAAATAGGAGCGACGTAAATTGAACAAATGTGATAGAATTTCCCTGAAATCTTATAGTAAACAAAATATAAAATGTTCTAATCGGGACTCTGATTGTCCTATCACAGAATTTTAGTAGTGCATTTTACTCGCCCTTCCACGCGCTTTGAGATGTCGCGTAGCCCAGTACGCTATCTGAAATAGGAGCGACGTAAGTTGAACAAATGTGATAGAATTACGCTGAATCCTTATATTAACCGTAATATAAAATGATCTAATCGGATCTCTGTTTGCCCTACCCAAGAACTTTAATTGTGCATTTCTCTGGTCATTTCATGCGCTTTGAGATGCCGCTTAGCCCAATACGCTATCTGAAATAGGAGCGACGTAAATTGAACAAACGTGATAGAATTTCCCTGAATACTTATATTAACCTTAATGTAAAATGATCTAATCGGGTCTCCGTATGCCTTATCCTAGAAGTTTAACAGTGCATTTTACTGGACATCTCATGCGCATTGAGATGCCGCTTAGCCCAATACGCTATCTGAAATAGGAGCGATGTAAATTGAACAAATGTGATAGAATTTCGCTGAATTCTTAAATTAACCATAATATAAAATGATTTAAACGGGACTCTGATTGCCCTATCATAGAAGTTTAGTAGTGCATTTTACTCGCCCTTCCACGCGCTTTAAGATGCCGCCTGGCCCAGTACGCTATCTGAAATAGGAGCGACGTAAATTGAACAAATGTGACAGAGTTACGCTGAATTCTTATATTAACCTTAATGTAAAATGGTCTAATCGGGGCTTTGTTCGCCCTACCCTAGAAGTTTAATAGTGCATTTCACTAGTCATTTCATGCGCTTAGAGATGCCGCTTAGCCCAATACGCTATCTGAAATAGGAGCGACGTAAATTGAACAAATGTGAGAGAACTTCGCTGAATTCTGAAATTAACCATAATATAAAATGATCTTATCGGGTCTCTGTTTGCCCTACCCTAGAAGTTTAATACTGCATTTTACTCGACATGTCTTGCGCTTTGAGATGCCGCTTAGTCCAATACGCTGTCTGAAATATCAGCGACGTAAATTGAACAAATGTGAGAGAATTTCGCTGAATTCTTATATTAACCAAAATATAAAATGATCTAATCGGGTCTCTGATTGCCCTATCATAGAAGTTTAGTAGTGCATTTTACTCGCCCTTCCACGCGCTTTGAGATACCGCCTTGCCCAGTACGCTATCTGAAATAGGAGCGACGTAAGTTGAACAAATGTGATAGAATTACGCTGAATTCTTATATTAACCGTAATATAAAATGATCTAATCGGGTCTCTGTTTGCCCTACCCTAGATGTTTAACAGTGCATTTTACTCGTCATTTCATGCGCTTTGAGATGCCGCATAGCCCAATACGCTATCTGACATAGGAGCGACGTAAATTGAACAAATGTGATAGAATTTCGCTGAATTCTTATATTAACCTTAATGTAAAATGATCTAATCGGGTCTTTGTTCGCCCTACCCTTGAAGTTTAATAGTGCATTTCACTCGTCATTTCATGCGCTTTGAGCTGCCGCTTAGCCCAATAAGCTATCTGAAATAGGAGCGACGTAAATTGAACAAATGTGATAGAATTTCGCTGAATTCTTATATTAACCAAAATATAAAATGATCTAATCGGGTCTCTGATTGCCCTATCATAGAAGTTTAATAGCGCATTTTACTCGCCATTCCACGCGCTTTAGGTTGCCGCCTAGCCCAGTACGCTATCTGAAATAGGAGCTACGTAAGTTGAACAAATGTCTCAGAATTACGCTGAATTCTTATATTAACCGTAATATAAAATGATCTAATCGGGTCTCTGTTTGCCCTACCCTAGAAGTTTAATAGTGCATTTTACTGGCCATTTCATGCGCATTGAGATGCCGCTTAGCCCTATACGCTATCTGAAATAGGAGCGATGTAAATTGGACAAATGTGATAGAATTTCGCTGAATTCTTAAATTAACCATAATATAAAATGATCTAATAGGGTCTCTGATTGCCCTATCATAGAAGTTTAATAGTGCATTTTACTCGCCATTCCGCGCGCTTTAAGTTGCCGCCTAGCCCAGTATGCTATCTGAAATAGGAACGACGTAAATTGAACAAATGTGATAGAATTTCCATGAAATCTTATATTAAACAAAACATAAAATGATCTAAACGGGACTCTGATTGCCCTATCATAGAAGTTTGATAGTGTATTTTACTCGACATTCCACGCGCTTTAAGTTGCCGCCTCGCCCAGTACGCTATCTGAAATAGGAGCTACGTAAGTTGAACAAATGTCACAGAATTACGCTGAATTCTTATATTAACCGTAATATAAAATGATCTAATCGGGTCTCTGTTTGCCTTATCCTAGAAGTTTAATAGTGCATTTTACTCGCCATTTCTTGCGCTTTGAGATGACGCTTAACACAAGTCGCTATCTGAAATAGGAGCGATGTAAATTGAACAAATGTGATAGAATTTCGCTGAATTCTTAAATTAACCATAATATAAAATGATCTAATCGGGTCTCTGTTTGCCCTACCCTAGAAGTTTAACAGTGCATTTTACTCGCCATTCCACGCGCTTTAAGATGCCGTGTAGCCCGGTATGCTATCTGAAATAGGAGCGACGTAAGTTGAACAAATGTGATAGAATTACGCTGAATCCTTATATTAACCGTAATATAAAATGATCTAATCGGGTCTCTGTTTGCCTTATCCTAGAAGTTTAATAGTGCATTTTACTCGCCATTTCATGCGCATTGGGATGCCGCTTAGCCCAATACGCTATCTGAAATAGGAGCGACGTAAATTGAACAAATGTGATAGAATTTCCCTGAAATCTTATAGTAAACAAAATATAAAATGTTCTAATCGGGACTCTGATTGTCCTATCACAGAATTTTAGTAGTGCATTTTACTCGCCCTTCCACGCGCTTTGAGATGTCGCGTAGCCCAGTACGCTATCTGAAATAGGAGCGACGTAAGTTGAACAAATGTGATAGAATTACGCTGAATCCTTATATTAACCGTAATATAAAATGATCTAATCGGATCTCTGTTTGCCCTACCCAAGAACTTTAATTGTGCATTTCTCTGGTCATTTCATGCGCTTTGAGATGCCGCTTAGCCCAATACGCTATCTGAAATAGGAGCGACGTAAATTGAACAAACGTGATAGAATTTCCCTGAATACTTATATTAACCTTAATGTAAAATGATCTAATCGGGTCTCCGTATGCCTTATCCTAGAAGATTAACAGTGCATTTTACTGGACATTTCATGCGCATTGAGATGCCGCTTAGCCCAATACGCTATCTGAAATAGGAGCGATGTAAATTGAACAAATGTGATAGAATTTCGCTGAATTCTTAAATTAACCATAATATAAAATGATCTAAACGGGACTCTGATTGCCCTATCATAGAAGTTTAGTAGTGCATTTTACTCGCCCTTCCACGCGCTTTAAGATGCCGCCTGGCCCAGTACGCTATCTGAAATAGGAGCGACGTAAATTGAACAAATGTGATAGAATTTCCCTGAAATCTTATATTAACCAAAATATAAAATGATCTAATCGGGTCTCTGATTGCCCTATCATAGAAGTTTAATAGCGCATTTTACTCGCCATTCCACGCGCTTTAAGTTGCCGCCTAGCCCAGTACGCTATCTGAAATAGGAGCTACGTAAGTTGAACAAACGTCACAGAATTACGCTGAATTCTTATATTAACCGTAATATAAAATGATCTAATCGGGTCTCTGTTTGCCTTATCCTAGAAGTTTAATAGTGCATTTTACTCGCCATTTCTTGCGCTTTGAGATGACGCTTAACACAAGTCGCTATCTGAAATAGGAGCGATGTAAATTGAACAAATGTGATAGAATTTCGCTGAATTCTTATATTAACCTTAATGTAAAATGATCTAATCGGGTCTTTGTTCGCCCTACCCTTGAAGTTTAATAGTGCATTTCACTCGTCATTTCATGCGCTTTGAGATGCCGCTTAGCCCAATAAGCTATCTGAAATATCAGCGACGTAAATTGAACAAATGTGATAGAATTTCGCTGAATTCTTATATTAACCAAAATATAAAATGATCTAATCGGGTCTCTGATTGCCCTATCATAGAAGTTTAATAGCGCATTTTACTCGCCATTCCACGCGCTTTAGGTTGCCGCCTAGCCCAGTACGCTATCTGAAATAGGAGCTACGTAAGTTGAACAAATGTCTCAGAATTACGCTGAATTCTTATATTAACCGTAATATAAAATGATCTAATCGGGTCTCTGTTTGCCCTACCCTAGAAGTTTAATAGTGCATTTTACTGGCCATTTCATGCGCATTGAGGTGCCGCTTAGCCCTATACGCTATCTGAAATAGGAGCGATGTAAATTGAACAAATGTGATAGAATTTCGCTGAATTCTTAAATTAACCATAATATAAAATGATCTAATCGGGTCTCTGTTCGCCCTACCCTAGAAGTTTAATAGTGCATTTCACTCGCCATTTCATGCGCTTTGAGATGCCGCTTAGCCCAATACGCTATCTGAAATAGGAGCGACGTAAATAGAACAATTGTGATAGAATTTCGCTGAATTCTTATATTAACCAAAATATAAAATGATCTAATCGGGTCTCTGATTGCCCTATCATAGAAGTTTAATAGTGCATTTTACTCGCCATTTCTTGCGCTTTGAGATGCCGCTTAGCCCAATACGCTATCTGAAATATCAGCGACATAAATTGAACAAATGTGAGAGAATTTCGCTGAATTCTTAAATTAACCATAATATAAAATGATCTAATGTGGTCTCTGTTTGCCCTACCCTAGAAGTTTAATAGTGCATTTTACTCGCCATTTCTTGCGCTTTGAGATGCCGCTTAGCACAAGTCGCTATCTGAAATAGGAGCGATGTAAATTGAACAAATGTGATAGAATTTCGCTGAATTCTTATATTAACCTTAATGTAAAATAATCTAATCGGGTCTTTGTTCGCCCTACCCTAGAAGTTTAATAGTGCATTTTACTCGCCACTTCATGCGCTTTGAGATGCCGCTTAGCCCAATAAGCTATCTGAAATAGGATCGACGTAAATTGAACAAATGTGATAGAATTTCGCTGAATTCTTATATTAACCAAAATATAAAATGATCTAATCGGGTCTCTGATTGCCCTATCATAGAAGTTTAATAGTGCATTTTGCTCGCCCTTCCACGCGCTTTGAGATACCGCCTTGCCCAGTACGCTATCTGAAATAGGAGCGACGTAAGTTGAACAAATGTGATAGAATTACGCCGAATTCTTATATTAACCGTAATATAAAATGATCTAATCGGGTCTCTGTTTGCCCTACCCTAGAAGTTTAATAGCGCATTTTACTCGCCATTTCTCGCGCTTTGAGTTGCCGCTTAGCCCAATACGCTATCTGAAATATCAGCGACGTAAATTGAACAAATGTGAGAGAATTTCGCTGAATTCTGAAATTAACCATAATATAAAATGATCTTATCGGGTCTCTGTTTGCCCTACCCTAGAAGTTTAATAGTGCATTTTACTCGACATGTCTTGCGCTTTGAGATGCCGCTTAGTCCAATACGCTGTCTGAAATATCAGCGACGTAAATTGAACAAATGTGAGAGAATTTCGCTGAATTCTTATATTAACCGTAATATAAAATGATCTAATCGGGTCTCTGTTTGCCTTATCCTAGAAGTTTAATGGTGCATTTTACTCGCCATTTCATGCGCTTTGAGATATCGCTTAGCCCAATACGCTATCTGAAATAGGAGCGACGTAAATTGAACAAATGTGATAGAATTTCGCTGAATTCTTAAATTAACCATAATATAAAATGATGTAATGGGGTCTCTGTTTGCCCTACCCTAGAAGTTTAATAGTGCATTTGACTCGTCATTTCATGCGCTTTGAGATGCCGCTTAGCCCAATACGCTATCTGACATAGGAGCGACGTAACTTGAACAAATGTGATAGAATTTCGCTGAATTCTTATATTAACCTCAATGTAAAATGATCTAATCGGGTCTTTGTTCGCCCTACCCTAGAAGTTTAATAGTGCATTTAACTCGTCATTTCATGCGCTTTGAGATGCCGCTTAGCCCAATACGCTATCTGACATAGGAGCGACGTAACTTGAACAAATGTGATAGAATTTCGCTGAATTCTTATATTAACCAAAATATAAAATGATCTAATCGGGTCTCTGATTGCCCTATCATAGAAGTTTAATAGTGCGTTTTACTCGCCATTCCACGCGCTTTAAGTTGCCGCCTAGCCCAGTACGCTATCTGAAATAGGAGCTACGTAACTTGTACAAATGTGACAGAATTACGCTGAATTCTTATATTAACCGTAATATAAAATGATCTAATCGGGTCTCTGTTTGCCCTACACTAGAAGTTTAACAGTGCATTTTACTCGTCATTTCATGCGCTTCGAGACGCCGCATAGCCCACTACGCTATCTGAAGTAGGAGCGACGTAAATTGAACAAATGTGATAGAATTTCGCTGAATTCTTATATTAACCAAAATATAAAATGATCTAATCGGGTCTCTGATTGCCCTATCATAGAAGTTTAATAGTGCATTTTACTCGCCATTCCACGCGCTTTAAGATGCCGCCTAGCCCAGTACGCTATCTGAAATAGGAGCGACGTATGTTGAACAAATGTGATAGAATTTCCCTGAATTCCTATATTAACCTTAATGTAAAATGATCTAATCGGGTCTCTGTTTGCCCTACCCTAGAAGTTTAATAGTGCATTTCACTCGTCATTTCATGCGCTTTGCGATGCCGCTTAGCCCAATAAGCTATCTGAAATAGGAGCGACGTAAATTGAACAAATGTGATAGAATTTCGCTGAATTCTTATATTAACCGTAATATAAAATGATCCATTCGGGTCTCTGTTCGCCCTACCCTAGAAGTTTAATAGTGCATTTCACTCGACATTTACATGCGCTTTGAGATGCCGCTTAGCCCAATACGCTATCTGAAATAGGAGCGACGTAAATAGAACAATTGTGATAGAATTTCGCTGAATTCTTATATTAACCAAAATATAAAATGATCTAATCGGCTCTCTGATTGCCGTATCATAGAAGTTTAGTAGTGCATTTTACTCGCCATTCGTCGCGTTTTAAGATGCCGCTTAGCCCAATATGCTATCTGAAATAGGAGCGACGTATGTTGAACAAATGTGATAGAATACGCTGAATTCTTATATTAACCTTAACGTAAAATGTTCTAATCGGGTCTCTGTTCGCCCTACCCTAGAAGATTAATAGTGCATTTCACTCGTCATTTCATGCGCTTTGAGATGCCGCTTAGCCCAGTACGCTATCTGAAATAGGAGCGATGTAAATTGAACGAATGTGATAGAATTTCGATGAATTCTTGAATTAACCATAATATAAAATGATCTAATCAGGTCTCTGTTCGCCCTAGCCTAGAAGTTTAATAGTGCATTTTATTCGCCATTTCATGCGCTTTGAGATGCCGCTTAGCCCAATACGCTATCTGAAATAGGAGCGACGTAAATTGAACAAATGTGATAGAATTTCCCTGAAATCTTATAGTAAACAAAATATAAAATGATCTAATCGGGACTCTGATTGTCCTATGACAGAATATTAGTAGTGCATTTTACTCGCCCTTCCACGCGCTTTGAGATGCCGCCTAGCCCAGTACGATATCTGAAATAGGAGCGACGTAAGTTGAACAAATGTCATAGAATTACGCTGAATTCTTATATTAACCGTAATATAAAATGATCCATTCGGGTCTCTGTTCGCCCTACCCTAGAAGTTTAATAGTGCATTTCACTCGTCAATCCATGCGCTTTGAGATGCCGCTTAGCCCAATACGCTATCTGAAATATCAGCGACGTAAATTGAACAAATGTGATAGATTTTCGAAGAATTCTTGAATTAACCATAATATAAAATGATCTAATCAGGTCTCTGTTCGCCCTCGCCTAGAAGTTTAATAGTGCATTTTATTCGCCATTTCATGCGCTTTGAGATGCCGCTTAGCCCAATACGCTATCTGAAATAGGAGCGACGTAAATTGAACAAATGTGATAGAATTTCCATGAAATCTTATATTAAACAAAATATAAAATGATCTAAACGGGACTCTGATTGCCCTATCATAGAAGTTTAGTAGTGCATTTTACTCGCCCTTCCACAGCCTTTAAGATGCCGCCTAGCCCAGTACACTATCTGAAATAGGAGCGACGTATTTTGAACAAATGTGATATAATTACGCTGAATTCTTATATTAACCGTAATATTAAATGATCTAATCGGGTCTCTGTTTGCCTTACCCTAGAAGTTTAACAGTACATTTTACTCGCCATTTATTGCGCTTTGAGATGCCGCTTAGCCCAATACGCTATCTGAAATATCAGCGACGTAAATTGAACAAATGTGAGAGAATCTCGCTGAATTCTTATATTAACCTTAATGTAAAATGATCTAATCGGGTCTCTGTTCGCCCTACCCTAGAAGATTACTAGTGCATTTCACACGTCATTTCATGCGCTTTGAGATGCCGCTTAGCTCAATAAGCTATCTGAAATAGGAGCGACGTAAATTGGACAAATGTGATAGAATTTTTCTGGATTCTTAAATAAACCATAATATGAAATGATCTAATCGGGTCTCTGTTTGCCCTACCCTAGAAGTTTAACAGTGCATTTTACTCGCCATGTCATGCGCTTTGAGATGCCGCTTAGCCCAATACGCTATCTGAAATAGGAGCGACGTAAATTAAACAAACGTGATAGAATTTCCCTGAATACTTATATTAACCTTAATGTAAAATGATCTAATCGGGTCTCCGTTTGCCTTATCCTAGAAGTTTAATAGTGCATTTTACTGGGCATTTCATGCGCATTGAGATGCCGCTTAGCCCAATACGCTATCTGAAATAGGAGCGATGTAAATTGAACAAATGTGATAGAATTTCGCTGAATTCTTAAATTAACCATAATATAAAATGATCTAATCGGGTCTCTGATTGCCCTATCATAGATGTTTAGTAGTGCATTTTACTCGTCCTTCCACGTGCTTTAAGATGCCGCCTGGCCCAGTACACTATCTGAAATAGGAGCGACGTATGTTGAACAAATGTGATAGATTTACGCTGAATTCTTATATTAACCGTAATATAAAATGATCTAATCGGGTCTCTGTTTGCCCTACCCTAGAGGTTTAATAGTTTATTTTACTTGCCATTTCTGGCGCTTTGAGGTGCCGCTTAGCCCAATACGCTATCTGAAATATCAGCGACGTAAATTGAACAAATGTGAGAGAATCTCGCTGAATTCTTATATTAACCTTAATGTAAAATGATCTAATCGGGTCTCTGTTCGCCCTACCCTAGAAGATTAATAGTGCATTTCACTCGTCATTTCATGCGCTTTGAGATGCCGCTGAGCCCAATAAGCTATCTGAAATAGGAGCCACGTAAATTGAACGAATGTGATAGAATTTTTCTGAATTCTTAAATAAACCATAATATGAAATGATCTAATCGGGTCTCTGTTTGCCTTACCCTAGAAGTTTAACAGTGCATTTTACTCGCTATTTCATGCGCTTTGAGATGCCGCTTAGCCCAATACGCTATCTGAAATAGGAGCGACGTAAATTGAACAAATGTGATAGAATTTCGCTGAATTCTTATATTAACCTCAATGTAAAATGATCTAATCGGGTCTTTGTTCGCCCTACCCTAGAAGTTTAATAGTGCATTTCACTCTTCATTTCATGCGCTTTGAGATGCCGCTTAGCCCAATACGCTATCTGACATAGGAGCGACGTAAATTGAACAAATGTGAGAGAATTTCGCTGAATTCTTAAATTAACCATAATATAAAATGATCTAATCGGGTCTCTGTTTGCCCTACCCTAGAAGTTTAACTGTGCATTTTACTCGCCATTTCATGCGCTTTGAGATGCCGCTTAGCCCAATACGCTATCAGCAATAGGAGCGACGTAAATTGAACAAATGTGATAGAATTTCGCTGAATTCTTAAATTAACCATAATATAAAATGATCTAATCGGGTCTCTGTTTGCCCTACCCTAGAAGTTTAACTGCGCGTTTGACTCGCCATTTCATGCGCTTTGAGATGCCGCTTAGCCCAATACGCTATCTGAAATAGGAGCGACGTAAATTGAACAAATGTGATAGAATTTCGCTGAATTCTTAAATTAACCATAATATAAAATGATGTAATGGGGTCTCTGTTTGCCCTACCCTAGAAGTTTAATAGTGCATTTGACTCGTCATTTCATGCGCTTTGAGATGCCGCTTAGCCCAATACGCTATCTGAAATAGGAGCGATGTAAATTGATCAAATGTGATAGAATTTCGCTGAATTCTTTTATTAACCATAACGTAAAATGATCTAATCGGGTCTCTGTTCGCCCTAGCGTAGAAGCTTAACTGTGCATTTTATTCGCCATTGCATGCGCTTTGAGATGCCGCTTAGCCCAATACGCTATCTGAAATAGGAGCGACGTAAATTGAACAAATGTGATCGAATTTCGCTGAATTCATATATTAACCAAAATATAAAATGATCTAATCGGGTCTCTGTTTGCCCTACCCTAGAAGTTTAATAGTGCATTTTATTCGCCATTTCTCGCGCTTCGAGTTGCCGCTTAGCCCAATACGCTATCTGAAATATCAGCGACGTAAATTGAACAAATGTGAGAGAATTTCGCTGAATTCTTAAATTAACCATAATATAAAATGATGTTATCGGGTCCCTGTTTGCCCTACCCTAGAAGTTTAATAGTGCATTTTACTCGACATTTCTTGCGCTTTGAGATGCCGCTTAGTCCAATACGCTATCTGAAATATCAGCGACGTAAATTGAACAAATGTGAGAGAATTTCGCTGAATTCTTATATTAACCAAAATATAAAATGATCTAGTCGGGTCTCTGATTACCCTATCATAGAAGTTTAGTAGTGCACTTTACTCGCCCTTCCACGCGCTTTGAGATACCGCCTTGCCCAGTACGCTATCTGAAATAGGAGCGACGTAAGTTGAACAAATGTGATAGAATTACGCTGAATTCTTATATTAACCGTAATATAAAATGATCTAATCGGGTCTCTGTTTGCCCTACCCTAGAAGTTTAACAGTGCATTTTACTCGTCATTTCATGCGCTTCGAGACGCCGCATAGCCCACTACGCTATCTGACATAGGAGCGACGTAAATTGAACAAATGTGATAGAATTTCGGTGAATTCTTAAATTAACCATAATATAAAATGATCTAATGGGGTCTCTGATTGCCCTACCCTAGAAGATTAATAGTGCATTTCACTCGCCATTTCATGCGCTTTGAGATGCCGCTTAGCCCAATACGCTATCTGACATAGGAGCGACGTAAATTGAACAAATGTGATAGAATTTCGCTGAATTCTTATATTAACCAAAATATAAAATGATCTAATCGGGTCTCTGATTGCCCTATCACAGAAGTTTAGTAGTGCATTTTACTCGCCCTTCCACACGCTTTAAGATGCCGCCTAGCCCAGTACACTATCTGAAATAGGAGCGACGTATGTTGAACAAATGTGATAGAATTACGCTGAATTCTTATATTCACCAAAATATAAAATGATGTAATCGGCTCTCTGTTCGCCCTACCCAAGAAGTTTAATAGTGCATTTCACTCGTCATTTCATGCGCTTTGCGATGCCGCTTAGCCCAATATGCTATCTGAAATAGGAGCGACGTAAGTTGAACAAATGTGATAGAATTACGCTGAATTCTTATATTAACCTTAATGTAAAATGTTCTAATCGGGTCTCTGTTCGCCCTACCCAAGAAGATTAATAGTGCATTTCACTCGTCATTTCATGCGCTTTGAGATGCCGCTTAGCCCAGTACGCTATCTGAAATAGGAGCGATGTAAATTGAACAAATGTGATAGAATTTCGCTGAATTCTTATATTAACCAAAATATAAAATGATCTAATCGGGTCTCTGATTGCCCTATCATAGAAGTTTAAGAGTGCATTTTACTCACCATTTCTTGCGTTTTGAGATGCCGCTTAGCCCAATACTCTATCTGAAATATCAGCGACGTAAATTGAACAAATGTGATAGAATTTCCCTGAAATCTTATATTAAACAAAATATAAAATGATCTAAACGGGACTCTGATTGCCCTACCATAGATGTTTAGTAGTGCATTTTACTCGTCCTTCCACGTGCTTTAAGATGCCGCCTCGCCCAGTACACTATCTGAAATAGAAGCGACGTATGTTGAACAAATGTGATAGATTTACGCTGAATTCTTATATTAACCGTAATATAAAATGATCTAATCGGGTCTCTGTTTTTCCTACCCTAGAAGTTTAATAGTTTATTTTACTTGCCATTTCTGGCGCTTTGAGGTGCCGCTTAGCCCAATACGCTATCTGAAATATCAGCGACGTAAATTGAACAAATGTGAGAGAATCTCGCTGAATTCTTATATTAACCTTAATGTAAAATGATCTAATCGGGTCTCTGTTCGCCCTACCCTAGAAGATTAATAGTGCATTTCACTCTTCATTTCATGCGCTTTGAGATGCCGCTGAGCCCAATAAGCTATCTGAAATAGGAGCCACGTAAATTGAACGAATGTGATAGAATTTTTCTGAATTCTTAAATAAACCATAATATGAAATGATCTAATCGGGTCTCTGTTTGCCTTACCCTAGAAGTTTAATAGTGCATTTTACTCGCTATTTCATGCGCTTTGAGATGCCGCTTAGCCCAATACGCTATCTGAAATAGGAGCGACGTAAATTGAACAAATGTGATAGAATTTCCCTGAATACTTATATTAACCTTAATGTAAAATGATCTAATCGGGTCTCTGTTCGCCCTACCCTAGAAGTTTAATAGTGCATTTCACTCGTCATTTCATGCGCTTTGCGATGCCGCTTAGCCCAATATGCTATCTGAAATAGGAGCGACGTAAATTGAACAAATGTGATAGAATTTCGCTGAATTCTTATATTCACCAAAATATAAAATGATCTAATCGGGTCTCTGTTCGCCCTACCCTAGAAGATTAATAGTGCATTTCACTCTTCATTTCATGCGCTTTGAGATGCCGCTGAGCCCAATAAGCTATCTGAAATAGGAGCCACGTAAATTGAACGAATGTGATAGAATTTTTCTGAATTCTTAAATAAACCATAATATGAAATGATCTAATCGGGTCTCTGTTTGCCTTACCCTAGAAGTTTAATAGTGCATTTTACTCGCTATTTCATGCGCTTTGAGATGCCGCTTAGCCCAATACGCTATCTGAAATAGGAGCGACGTAAATTGAACAAATGTGATAGAATTTCCCTGAATACTTATATTAACCTTAATGTAAAATGATCTAATCGGGTCTCTGTTCGCCCTACCCTAGAAGTTTAATAGTGCATTTCACTCGTCATTTCATGCGCTTTGCGATGCCGCTTAGCCCAATATGCTATCTGAAATAGGAGCGACGTAAATTGAACAAATGTGATAGAATTTCGCTGAATTCTTATATTCACCAAAATATAAAATGATGTAATCGGCTCTCTGTTCGCCCTACCCAAGAAGTTTAATAGTGCATTTCACTCGTCATTTCATGCGCTTTGCGATGCCGCTTAGCCCAATATGCTATCTGAAATAGGAGCGACGTAAATTGAACAAATGTGAGAGAATTTCGCTGAATTCTTATATTAACCTTAATGTAAAATGTTCTAATCGGGTCTCTGTTCGCCCTACCCTAGAAGGTTAATAGTGCATTTCACTCGTCATTTCATGCGCTTTGAGATGCCGCTTAGCCCAGTACGCTATCTGAAATAGGAGCGATGTAAATTGAACAAATGTGATAGAATTTCGATGAATTCTTTTATTATCCGTAATGTAAAATGATCTAATCAGGTCTCTGTTCGCCTTACCCTAGAAGTTTAATAGTGCATTTTACTCGCCATTTCATGCGCTTTGAGATGCCGCTTAGCCCAATACGCTATCTGCAATAGGATCGACGTAAATTGAACAAATGTGATAGAATTTCGCTGAATTCTTATATTAACCGTAATATAAAATGGTCTAATCGGGTCTCTGTTTGCCTTATCCTAGAAGTTTAATAGTGCATTTTACTCGCCATTTCTTGCGCTTTGAGATGACGCTTAACACAAGTCGCTATCTGAAATAGGAGCGATGTAAATTGAACAAATGTGATAGAATTTCGCTGAATTCTTATATTAACCTTAATGTAAAATGATCTAATCGGGTCTTTGTTCGCCCTACCCTTGAAGTTTAATAGTGCATTTCACTCGTCATTTCATGCGCTTTCAGATGCCGCTTAGTCCAATAATCTATCTGCAATAGGAGCGACGTAAATTGAACAAATGTGATAGAATTTCGCTGAATTCTTATATTAACCAAAATATGAAATGATCTAATCGGGTCTCTGATTGCCCTATCATAGAAGTTTAATAGTGCATTTTACTCGTCATTCCACGCGCTTCAAGATGCCGCCTAGCCCAGTACACTATCTGAAATAGGAGCGACGTATGTTGAACAAATGTGATAGCATTTCGCTGAATTCTTAAATTAACAATAATATAAAATGATCTAATCGGGTCTCTGATTGCCCTATCATAGAAGTTTAATAGTGCATTTTACTCGTCATTCCACGCGCTTTAAGATGCCGCCTAGCCCAATACGCTATCTGAAATAGGAGCGACGTAAATTGAACAAATGTGATAGAATTTTGCTGCATTCTTAAATTAACCATAATATGAAATGACCTAATCGGGTCTCTGTTCGCCCTACCCAAGAAGTTTAATAGTGCATTTCTCTCGTCATTTCATGCGCTTTGAGATGCCGCTTAGCCCAATAGCTATCTGAAATAGGAGCGACGTAAATTGAACAAATGTGATAGAATTTCCCTGAAATCTTATATTAAACAAAATATAAAATGATCTAAACGGGACTCTGATTGCCCTATCATAGAAGTTTATTAGTGCATTTTACTCGCCCTTCCACGCGCTTTTAGATGCCGCCTAGCCCAATACGCTATCTGAAATAGGAGCAACGTAAATTGAACAAATGTGATAGAATTTCGCTGAATTCTTATATTAACCTTAATGTAAAATGATCTAATCGGGTCTTTGTTCGCCGTACCCTTGAAGTTTAATAGTGCATTTTACTCGCCATTTCTTGCGCTTTGAGGTGCCGCTTAGCCCAATACGCTATCTGAAATATCAGCGACGTAAATTGAACAAATGTGAGAGAATTTCGCTGAATTCTTAAATTAACCATAATATAAAATGATCTAATGGGGTCTCTGTTTGCCCTACCCTAGAAGTTTAATAGTGCATTTTACTCGCCATTTCCAGCGCTTTGAGATGCCGCTTAGCACAAGTCGCTATCTGAAATAGGAGCGATGTAAATTGAACAAATGTGATAGAATTTCGCTGAATTCTTATATTAACCTTAATGTAAAATGATCTAATCGGGTCTTTGTTCGCCCTACCCAAGAAGTTTAATAGTGCATTTCACTCGTCAATTCATGCGCTTTGCGATGCCGCTTAGCCCAATAAGCTATCTGAAATTGGAGCGACGTAAATTGAACAAATGTGATAGAATTTCGCTGAATTCTTATATTAACCAAAATATAAAATGATCTAATCGGGTCTCTGATTGCCCTATCATAGAAGTTTAATAGTGCATTTTACTCGTCATTCCACGCGCTTTAAGATGCCGCCTAGCCCAGTACGCTATCTGAAATAGGGGCGACGTAAGTTGAACAAATGTGATAGAGTAACGCTGAATTCTTATATTAACCGTAATATGAAATGGTCTAATCGGGTCTCCGTTTGCCTTATCCTAGAAGTTTAATAGTGCATTTTACTGGCCATTTCATGCGCATTGCGATACCGCTTAGCCCAATACGCTATCTGAAATAGGAGCGATGTAAATTGAACAAATGTGATAGAATTTCGCTGAATTCTTAAATTAACCACAATAGAAAATGATCTAATCGGGTCTCTGATTGCCCTATCATAGAAGTTTAATAGTGCATTTTACTCGCCATTCCGCGCGCTTTAAGTTGCCGCCTAGCCCAGTATGGTATCTGAAATAGGAACGACGTAAATTGAACAAATCTGATAGAATTTTGCTGAATCCTTAAATTAACCATAATATAAAATGATCTAATCGGATCTCTGATTGCCCTACCCTAGAAGTTTAATAGCGCATTTTACTCAGCATTTCATGCGCTTTGAGATGCCGCTTATCCCAATGACGCTATCTGAAATAGGAGCGACGTAAATTAAACAAATGTGATAGAATTTCGCTGAATTCTTATATTAACCAAAATATAAAATGATCTAATCGGGTCTCTGATTGCCCTATCATAGAAGTTTAATAGTGCATTTTACTCGCCATTCCGCGCGCTTTAAGTTGCCGCCTAGCCCAGTATGGTATCTGAAATAGGAACGACGTAAATTGAACAAATCTGATAGAATTTTGCTGAATCCTTAAATTAACCATAATATAAAATGATCTAATCGGATCTCTGATTGCCCTACCCTAGAAGTTTAATAGCGCATTTTACTCAGCATTTCATGCGCTTTGAGATGCCGCTTATCCCAATGACGCTATCTGAAATAGGAGCGACGTAAATTAAACAAATGTGATAGAATTTCGCTGAATTCTTATATTAACCAAAATATAAAATGATCTAATCGGGTCTCTGATTGCCCTATCATAGAAGTTTAATAGTGCATTTTACTCGCCATTCCTCGCGCTTTAAGATGCCGCCTATCCGGGTACGCTATCTGAAATAGGAGCGACGTAAATTGAACAAATGTGATAGAATTTTTCTGAATTCTTAAATTAACCATTATATGAAATGACCTAATCGGGTCTCTGTTTGCCCTACCCTAGAAGTTTAATAGAGCATTTTACTCGTCATTTCATGCGCTTTGAGATGCCGCCTAGCCCAGTACGCTATCTGAAATAGGAGCGACGTAAATTGAACAAATGTGATAGAATTTCGCTGAATTCTTTTATTTACCATAATGTTAAATGATCTAATCGGGTCTGTGTACGCCCTAGCGTACAAGCTTAATAGTGCATTTTATTCGTCATTTCATGCGCTTTGAGATGCCGCTTAGCCCAATACGCTATCTGAAATAGGAGCTACGCAAATTGAACAAATGTGATAGAATTTCGCTGAATTCTTATATTAACCATAATATAAAATGATGTAATCGGGCCTCTGTTCGCCCTACCCAAGAAGTTTAATAGTGCATTTCTCTCGTCATTTCATGCGCTTTGAGATGCCGCTTAGCCCAATAGCTATCTGAAATAGGAGCGACGTAAATTGAACAAATGTGATAGAATTTCCCTGAAATCTTATATTAACCGTAATATAAAATGATCTAATCGGGTCTCTGTTTGCATTACCCGAGAAGTTTAATAGTTCATTTTACTCGCCATTCCACGCGCTTTAAGATGCCGCCTATCGGAGTACGCTTTCTGAAATAGGAGCGACGTAAGTTGAACAAATGTGATAGAATAACGCTGAATTCTTATATTAACCGTAATATAAAATGGTCTAATCGGGCCTCCGTTTGCCTTATCCTAGAAGTTTAATAGTGCATTTTACTCGCCATTCCACGCGCTTTAAGATACCGCGTAGCCCAGTACGCTATCTGAAATAGGAGCGACGTAAATTGAACAAATGTGATAGAATTTTGCTGAATTCTTAAATTAACCATAATATAAAATGATCTAATCGGGTCTCTGATTGCCCTACCCTAGAAGTTTAATAGTGCATTTTACTCGTCATTTCATGCGCTTTGGGATGCCGCCTAGCCCAATACGCTATCTGAATTAGGAGCGACGTAAATTGAACAAATGTGATAGAATTTCGCTGGATTCTTATATTAACCAAAATATAAAATGATCTAATCGGGCCTCTGATTGCCTTATCCTAGAAGTTTAATAGTGCATTTTACTCGCCATTCCACGCGCTTTAAGATACCGCGTAGCCCAGTACGCTATCTGAAATTGGTGCGACGTAAATTGAACGAATGTGATAGAATTTTGCTGAATTCTTAAATTAACAATAATATAAAATGATGTAATCGGGACTCTGTTCACCCTACCCAAGAAGTTTAATAGTGCATTTCTCTCGTCATTTCATGCGCTTTGAGATGCCGCATAGCCCAATACGCTATCTGAAATAGGAGCGACGTAAATTGAACAAATGTGATAGAATTTTGCTGAATTCTTAAATTAACCATAATATAAAATGATCTAATCGGGTCTCTGATTGCCCTACCCTAGAAGTTTAATAGTGCATTTTACTCGTAATTTCATGCGCTTTGAGATGGCGCTTAGCCCAATAAGCTGTCTGAAATAGGAGCGACGTAAATTGAACAAATGTGATAGAAGTTCCCTGAATACTTATATTAACCTTAATGTAAAATGATCTAATCGGGTCTCTGTTCGCCATGCCCTAGAAGTTTAATAGTGCATTTTACTCGCCATTTCATGCGCTTTGAGATGCCGCTTAGCCAAATACGCTATCTGAAATAGGAGCGACGTAAAATGAACAAATGTGATAGGATTTCGCTGAATTCTTAAATTAACCATAATATAAAATGATCTAATCGGGTCTCTATGTGCCCAACCCTAGAAGCTTAATAGTGCATTTTACTCGCCATTTCTTGCGCTTTGAGATGCCGCTTAGCCCAATACGCTATCTGAAATAGGAGCGACGTAAAATGAACAAATGTGATAGGATTTCGCTGAATTCTTATATTAACCGTAATATAAAATGATCTAATCGGATCTCCGTTTGCCTTATCCTAGAAGTTTATTAGTGCATTTTACTCGTCATTCCATGCGCTTTGAGATGCCGCTTAGCCCAATACGCTATCTGAAATAGGAGCGATGTAAATTGAACAAATGTGATAGAATTTTGCTGAATTCTTAAATTAACCATAATATAAAATGATGTAATCGGGTCTCTGTTCGCCCTACCCAAGAAGTTTAACAGTGCATTTCTCTCGTCATTTCATGCGCTTTGAGATGCCGCTTAGCCGAATAGCTATCTGAAATAGGAGCGACGTAAATTGAACAAATGTGATAGAATTTCCCTGGAATCTTATATTAAAGAAAATATAAAATGATCTAAACGGGACTCTGATTGCCCTATCATAGACGTTTAGTAGTGCATTTTACTCGCCCTTCCACGCGCTTTAAGATGCCGCCTAGCCCAGTACACTATCTGAAATAGGAGCGACGTAAATTGAAAGAATGTGATAGAATTTCGCTGAATTCTTATATTAACCAAAATATAAAATGATCTAATGGGGTCTCTGTTTGCCCTACCCTAGAAGTTTAATAGTGAATTTTACTCGCCATTTCTTGCGCTTTGAGATGCCGCTTAGCCCAATACGCTATATGAAATAGGAGCAACGTAAAATGAACAAATGTGATAGGATTTCGCTGAATTCTTAAATTAACCATAATATAAAATGATCTAATCGGGTCTATATGTGCCCAACCCTAGAAGCTTAATAGTGCATTTTACTCGCCATTTCTTGCGCTTTGAGATGCCGCTTAGCCCAATTCGCTATCTGAAATAGGAGCGACGTAAATTGAACAAATGTGATAGAATTTCCCTGAAATGTTATAGTAAACAAAATATAAAATGATCTATTCGGAACTCTGATTGCCCTATCATAGAAGTTTAGAAGTGCATTTTACTCGCCCTTCCACGCGCTTTAAGATGCCGCCTAGCCCAGTACGCTATCTGAAATAGGAGCGACGTTAGTTGAACAAATGTGATAGAATTACGCTGAATTCTTATATTAACCGTAATATAAAATGATCTATTCGGGTGTCTGTTCGCCCTACCCTAGAAGTTTAATAGTGCATTTCACTCGCCATTCCATGCGCTTTGAGATGCCGCTTAGCCCAATACGCTATCTGAAATAGGAGCGACGTAAATTGAACAAATGTGATAGAATTTCGCTGAATTCTTATATTAACCAAAATATGAAATGATCTTATCGGGTCTCTGATTGCCCTACCCTAGAAGTTTAATAGTGCATTTTACTCGCCCTTTCGTGCGCTGCGAGATGCCGCTTAGCCCAATACGCTATCTGAAATAGGAGCGACGTAAATTGAACAAATATGATAGAATTTCGCTGGATTCTTATATTAACCAAAATATAAAATGATCTAATCGGGTCTCTGATTGCCCTATCATAGAAGTTTAATAGTGCATTTTACTCGCCATTCCACGCGCTTTAAGCTGCCGCCTAGCCCAGTACGCTATCTAAAATAGGAGCTACGTAAGTTGAACAAATGTCACAGAATTACGCTGAATTCTTATGTTAACCGTAATATAAAATGATCTAATCGGGTCTCTGTTTGCCATATCCTAGAAGTTTAATAGTGTATTTTACTCGCCCTCTCGTGCGCTTTGAGATGCCGCTTAGCCCAATACGCTATCTGAAATAGGAGCTACGTAAGTTGAACAAATGTCACAGAATTACGCTGAATTCTTATATTAACCAAAATATAAAATGATCTAATCGGGTCTCTGATTGCCCTATCATAGAAGTTTAATAGTGCATTTTACTCGCCATTCCACGCGCTTTAAGTTGCCGCCTAGCCCAGTACGCTATCTGAAATAGGAGCTACGTAAGTTGAACAAATGTGACAGAATTACGCTGAATTCTTATATTAACCGTAATATAAAATGATCTAATCGGGTCTCTGTTTGCCCTACCCTAAAAGTTTAATAGTGCATTTTACTCGCCATTTCTTGCGCTTTGAGATGCCGCTTAGCCCGGTACGCTATCTGAAATAGGAGCGACGTAAATTGATCAAATGTGATAGAATTTCGCTGAATTCTTTTATTAACCATAACGTAAAATGATCTAATCGGGTCTCTGTTCGCCCTAGCGTAGAAGCTTAATTGTGCATTTTATTCGTCATTTCATGCGCTTTGAGATGCCGCTTAGCCCAATACGCTATCTGAAATAGGAGCGACGTAAATTGAACAAATGTGAGAGAACTTCGCTGAATTCTGAAATTAACCATAATATAAAATGATCTTATCGGGTCTCTGTTTGCCCTACCCTAGAAGTTTAATACTGCATTTTACTCGACATGTCTTGCGCTTTGAGATGCCGCTTAGTCCAATACGCTGTCTGAAATATCAGCGACGTAAATTGAACAAATGTGATAGAATTTCGCTGAATTCTTAAATTAACCATAATATAAAATGATCTAATAGGGTCTCTGATTGCCCTATCATAGAAGTTTAATAGTGCATTTTACTCGCCATTCCGCGCGCTTTAAGTTGCCGCCTAGCCCAGTATGCTATCTGAAATAGGAACGACGTAAATTGAACAAATGTGATAGAATTTCCATGAAATCTTATATTAAACAAAACATAAAATGATCTAAACGGAACTCTGATTGCCCTATCATAGAAGTTTGATAGTGTATTTTACTCGACATTCCACGCGCTTTAAGTTGCCGCCTAGCCCAGTACGCTATCTGAAATAGGAGCTACGTAAGTTGAACAAATGTGACAGAATTACGCTGAATTCTTATATTTACCGTAATATAAAATGATCTAATCGGGTCTCTGTTTGCCTTATCCTAGAAGTTTAATAGTGCATTTTACTCGCCATTTCATGCGCTTTGAGATGCCGCATAGCCCAATACGCTATCTGAAATAGGAGCGACGTAAATTGAAGAAATGTGATAGAATTTCGCTGAATTCTTATATTAACCTCAATGTAAAATGATCTAATCGGGTCTTTGTTCGCCCTACCCTAGAAGTTTAATAGTGCATTTCACTCGTCATTTCATGCGCTTTGAGATGCCTCTTAGCCCAATAAGCTATCTGAAATAGGAGCGACGTAAATTGACCAAATGTGATAGAATTTCGCTGAATTCTTATATAACCAAAATATAAAATGATCTAATCGGGTCTCTGATTGCCCTATCATAGAAGTTTAATAGTGAATTTTACTCGCCATTCCACGCGCTTTAAGATGCCGCTTAGCCCAATACGCTATCAGCAATAGGAGCGACGTAAATTGAACAAATGTGATAGAATTTCGCTGAATTCTTAAATTAACCATAATATAAAATGATCTAAACGGGACTCTGATTGCCCTATCATAGAAGTTTAGTAGTGCATTTTACTCGCCCTTCCACGCGCTTTAAGATGCCGCCTGGCCCAGTACGCTATCTGAAATAGGAGCGACGTAAATTGAACAAATGTGACAGAGTTACGCTGAATTCTTATATTAACCTTAATGTAAAATGGTCTAATCGGGGCTTTGTTCGCCCTACCCTAGAAGTTTAATAGTGCATTTCACTAGTCATTTCATGCGCTTAGAGATGCCGCTTAGCCCAATACGCTATCTGAAATAGGAGCGACGTAAATTGAACAAATGTGATAGAATTTCCCTGAAATCTTATATTAACCAAAATATAAAATGATCTAATCGGGTCTCTGATTGCCCTATCATAGAAGTTTAATAGTGCATTTTACTCGCCATTTCTTGCGCTTTGAGATGACGCTTAACACAAGTCGCTATCTGAAATAGGAGCGATGTAAATTGAACAAATGTGATAGAATTTCGCTGAATTCTTATATTAACCTTAATGTAAAATGATCTAATCGGGTCTTTGTTCGCCCTACCCTTGAAGTTTAATAGTGCATTTCACTCGTCATTTCATGCGCTTTGAGATGCCGCTTAGCCCAATAAGCTATCTGAAATAGGAGAGACGTAAATTGAACAAATGTGATAGAATTTCGCTGAATTCTTATATTAACCAAAATATAAAATGATCTAATCGGGTCTCTGATTGCCCTATCATAGAAGTTTAATAGCGCATTTTACTCGCCATTCCACGCGCTTTAGGTTGCCGCCTAGCCCAGTACGCTATCTGAAATAGGAGCTACGTAAGTTGAACAAATGTCTCAGAATTACGCTGAATTCTTATATTAACCGTAATATAAAATGATCTAATCGGGTCTCTGTTTGCCCTACCCTAGAAGTTTAATAGTGCATTTTACTGGCCATTTCATGCGCATTGAGATGCCGCTTAGCCCTATACGCTATCTGAAATAGGAGCGATGTAAATTGAACAAATGTGATAGAATTTCGCTGAATTCTTAAATTAACCATAATATAAAATGATCTAATCGGGTCTCTGTTCGCCCTACCCTAGAAGTTTAATAGTGAATTTTACTCGCCATTTCTTGCGCTTTGAGATGCCGCTTAGCCCAATACGCTATATGAAATAGGAGCAACGTAAAATGAACAAATGTGATAGGATTTCGCTGAATTGTTAAATTAACCATAATATAAAATGATCTAATCGGGTCTATATGTGCCCAACCCTAGAAGCTTAATAGTGCATTTTACTCGCCATTTCTTGCGCTTTGAGATGCCGCTTAGCCCAATTCGCTATCTGAAATAGGAGCGACGTAAATTGAACAAATGTGATAGAATTTCCCTGAAATGTTATAGTAAACAAAATATAAAATGATCTATTCGGAACTCTGATTGCCCTATCATAGAAGTTTAGAAGTGCATTTTACTCGCCCTTCCACGCGCTTTAAGATGCCGCCTAGCCCAGTACGCTATCTGAAATAGGAGCGACGTTAGTTGAACAAATGTGATAGAATTACGCTGAATTCTTATATTAACCGTAATATAAAATGATCTATTCGGGTGTCTGTTCGCCCTACCCTAGAAGTTTAATAGTGCATTTCACTCGCCATTCCATGCGCTTTGAGATGCCGCTTAGCCCAATACGCTATCTGAAATAGGAGCGACGTAAATTGAACAAATGTGATAGAATTTCGCTGAATTCTTATATTAACCAAAATATGAAATGATCTTAGCGGTATCTGATTGCCCTACCCTAGAAGTTTAATAGTGCATTTTACTCGCCCTTTCGTGCGCTGCGAGATGCCGCTTAGCGCACTACGCTATCTGAAATAGGAGCGACGTAAATTGAACAAATATGATAGAATTTCGCTGGATTCTTATATTAACCATAATATAAAATGATCTAATCGGGTCTCTGATTGCCCAATCATAGAAGTTTAATAGTGCATTTTACTCGCCATTCCACGCGCTTTAAGCTGCCGCCTAGCCCAGTACGCTATCTAAAATAGGAGCTACGTAAGTTGAACAAATGTCACAGAATTACGCTGAATTCTTATGTTAACCGTAATATAAAATGATCTAATCGGGTCTCTGTTTGCCATATCCTAGAAGTTTAATAGTGTATTTTACTCGCCCTCTCGTGCGCTTTGAGATGCCGCTTAGACCAATACGCTATCTGAAATAGGAGCTACGTAAGTTGAACAAATGTCACAGAATTACGCTGAATTCTTATATTAACCAAAATATAAAATGATCTAATCGGGTCTCTGATTGCCCTATCATAGAAGTTTAATAGTGCATTTTACTCGCCATTCCACGCGCTTTAAGTTGCCGCCTAGCCCAGTACGCTATCTGAAATAGGAGCTACGTAAGTTGAACAAATGTGACAGAATTACGCTGAATTCTTATATTAACCGTAATATAAAATGATCTAATCGGGTCTCTGTTTGCCCTACCCTAAAAGTTTAATAGTGCATTTTACTCGCCATTTCTTGCGCTTTGAGATGCCGCTTAGCCCAGTACGCTATCTGAAATAGGAGCGACGTAAATTGATCAAATGTGATAGAATTTCGCTGAATTCTTTTATTAACCATAACGTAAAATGATCTAATCGGGTCTCTGTTCGCCCTAGCGTAGAAGCTTAATTGTGCATTTTATTCGTCATTTCATGCGCTTTGAGATGCCGCTTAGCCCAATACGCTATCTGAAATAGGAGCGACGTAAATTGAACAAATGTGAGAGAACTTCGCTGAATTCTGAAATTAACCATAATATAAAATGATCTTATCGGGTCTCTGTTTGCCCTACCCTAGAAGTTTAATAGTGCATTTTACTCGACATGTCTTGCGCTTTGAGATGCCGCTTAGTCCAATACGCTGTCTGAAATATCAGCGACGTAAATTGAACAAATGTGATAGAATTTCGCTGAATTCTTAAATTAA
>CAKAJE020001053.1:0-77266 GCA_916610135.2 Macropis europaea | reverse complement strand
AGCCCCAATACGCTATCTGAAATAGGAGCGACGTAAGTTGAACAAATGTGATAGAATTACGCTGAATTCTTATATTAACCGTAATATAAATGATCTAATCGGGTCTCTGTTTGCCCTACCCTAGAAGTTTAATAGTGCATTTTATTCGCCATTTCATGCGCTTTGAGATGCCGCTTAGCCCAATACGCTATCTGATAATAGCAGCGACGTAAATTAAACAAATGTGATAGAATGTCCCTGAAATCTTATGTTAAACAAAATGTAAAATGATCTAATCGGGTCTCTGATTGCCCTATCATGGAAGATTAGTAGTGCATTTTACTCACCCTTCCACGCGCTTTAAGAAGCCGCCTTGCCCAGTACGCTATCTGAAATAGGAGCGACGTAAGTTGAACAAATGTGATAGAATTACGCTGCATTCTTATATTAACCGTAATATGAATGATCTAATCGGGTCTCTGTTTGCCCTACCCTAGAAGTTTAATAGTGCATTTTTACTCGCCATTTCATGCGCTTTGAGATGCCGCTTAGCCCAATACGCTATCTGAAATACGAGGCGACGTAAGTTGAACAAATGTGATAGAATTTCGCTGAATTCTTAAATTAACCATAAATAAAATGATCTAATGGGGTCTCTGTTTGCCCTACCCTAGAAGTTTAATAGTGCATCTGACTCGTCATTTCATGCGCTTTGAGATGCCGCTTAGCCCAATACGCTATCTGAAATAGGAGCGATGTAAATTGATCAAATGTGATAGAATTTCGCTGAATTCTTATATAACCAAAATATAAAATGATCTAATCGGGTCTCTGATTGCCCTATCATAGAAGTTTAATAGTGAATTTTACTCGCCATTCCACGCGCTTTAAGACGCCGCTTAGCCCAATACGCTATCAGCAATAGGAGCGACGTAAATTGAACAAATGTGATAGAATTTCGCTGAATTCTTAAATTAACCATAATATAAAATGATCTAATCGGGTCTCTGTTTGCCTTATCCTAGAAGTTTAATAGTGCATTTTACTCACCATTTCATACGCATTGAGATGCCGCTTAGCCCAATACGCTATCTGAAATAGGAGCGACGTAAGTTGAACAAATGTGATAGAATTACTCTGATTTCTTATATTAACCGTAATATAAAATGATCTAATCGGGTCTCTGTTTGCCCTACCCTAGAAGTTTTAATAGTGCCTTTTATTCGCCATTTCATGCGCTTTGAGATGCCGCTTAGCCCAATACGCTATCTGAAATAGGAGCGACGTAAATTGAACAAATGTGATAGAATTTCGCTGAATTCTTATATTAACCTCAATGTAAAATGATCTAATCGGGTCTTTGTTCGCCCTACCCTAGAAGTTTAATAGTGCATTTCACTCGTCATTTCATGCGCTTTGAGATGCCGCTTAGCCCAATAAGCTATCTGAAATAGGAGCGACATAAATTAACCAAATGTGATAGAATTTCGCTGAATTCTTATATAACCAAAATATAAAATGATCTAATCGGGTCTCTGATTGCCCTATCATAGAAGTTTAATAGTGAATTTTACTCGCCATTCCACGCGCTTTAAGATGCCGCTTAGCCCAATACGCTATCAGCAATAGGAGCGACGTAATGAACAATTGTGATAGAATTTCGCTGAATTCTTATATTAACCAAAATATAAAATGATCTAATCGGGTCTCTGTTTGCCCCTACCCTAGAAGTTTAATAGTGCATTTTACTCGCCATTTCTCGCGCTTCGAGTTGCCGCTTAGCCCAATACGCTATCTGAAATATCAGCCACGTAAATTGAACAAATGTGAGACAATTTCGCTGAATTCTTAAATTAACCATAATATAAAATGATCTTATCGGGTCCCTGTTTGCCCTACCCTAGAAGTTTAATAGTGCATTTTACTCGACATTTCTTGCGCTTTGAGATGCGCTCAGTCCAATACGCTATCTGAAATATCAGCGACGTAAATTGAACAATGTGAGAGAATTTCGCTGAATTCTTATATTAACCAAAATATAAAATGATCTAATCGGGTCTCTGATAGCCCTATCATAGAAGTTTAATAGTGCATTTTACTCGCCATTCCACGCGCTTTAAGATGCCGCCTAGCCCAGTACGCTATCTGAAAGAGGAGCGACGTAAGTTGAACAAATGTGATAGAATTACGCTGAATTCTTATATTAACCGTAATATAAAATGATGTAATCGGGTCTCTGTTTGCCTTATCCTAGAAGTGTAATAGTGCATGTTACTCGCCATTTCATGCGCATTGAAGATGCCGCTTAGCCCAATTCGCTATTTGAAATAGGAGCGACGTAAATTGAACAAATGTAATAGAATTTCGCTGAATTCTTATATTAACCAAAATATAAAATGATCTAATCGGGTCTCTGATTGCCCTATCATAGAAGTTTAATTGTGTATTTTACTCGCCCTTCCACGCGCTTTAAGATGCCGCCTAGCCCAGTACGCTATCTGAAATAGGAACGACGTAAATTGAACAAATGTGATAGAATTTTGCTGAATTCTTAAATTAACCATAATATAAAATGATCTAATCGGGTCTCTGTTTGCCCTACCCTTGAAGTTTAATAGTGCTTTTTACTCGCCATTCACGCGCTTTAAGATGCGCCTAGCCCAGTACGCTATCTGAAAGAGGAGCGACGTAAATTGAACAAATGTGATAGAATTTCGCTGAATTCTTAAATTAACCATAATATCAAATGATTTAATCGGGTCTTTGTTTGCCCTACCCTAGAAGTTTAATAGTGCATTTTACTTGCCATTTCATGCGCTTTCAGATGCCGCTAAGCCCAATAAGCTATCTGAAATAGGAGCGACGTAAATTGAAGAAATGTGACAGAATTTCCCTGAAATGTTATATTAAAACAAAATAATAAAATGATCTAATCGGGTCTCTGATTGCCCTATCATAGAAGTTTAATAGTGCATTTTACTCGCCTTTCCACGCGCTTTAGGATGCCTGCCTAGCCCAGTACGATATCTGAAATAGGAACGACGTAAATTGAACAAATGTGATAGAATTTTGCTGACTTCTTAAATTAATCATAATATAAAATGATCTAATCGGGTCTCTGTTTGCCCTACCATTGAAGTTTCAATAGTGCATTTTTACTCGCCATTTTATGCGCTTTGAGATGCCGACTTAGCCCAATACGCTATCTGAAAATAGGAGCGACGTAAATTGAACAAATGTGATAGAATTACGCTGAATTCTTATATTAACCGTAATATAAAATGATCTAATCGGGTCTCTGATTGCCCTATCATAGAAGTTTAATAGTGCACTTTTACTCGCCTTTCTACGCGCTTTAAGATGCCGCCTAGCCCAGTTCGCTATCTGAAAGAGGAGCGACGTAAGTTGATCAAATGTGATAGAATTACGCTGAATTCTTATATTAACCGTAATATAAAATGATCTAATCTGGGTCTCTGTTTGCCTTATCCTAGAAGGTTTAATAGTGCATTTTACTCACCATTTCATACGCATTGAGATGCCGCTTAGCCCAATACGCTATCTGAAATAGGAGCGACGTAAGTTGAACGAATGTGATAGAATTACGCTGAATTCTTATATTAACCGTAATATAAAATGATCTAATCGGGTCTCTGTTTGCCCTACCCTAGAAGTTTAATAGTGCATTTTATTCGCCATTTCATGCGCTTTGAGATGCCGCTTAGCCCAATACGCTGTCTGAAATAGGAGCGACGTAAATTGAACAAATGTAATCGAATTTCGCTGAATTTCTTAAATTAACCATAATATAAAATTGAGCTATCGGGTCTCTGATTGCCCTATCATAGAAGTTAACAGTGCATTTTACTCGCCTTCCTCGCGTTTTAAGATGCCGCCAAGCCCAGTACGCTAGCTGAAATAGGAACGACGTAAATTGAAAAAATGTGATAGAATTTTGCTGAATTCTTAAATTAACCATTACATAAAATGATCTAATCGGGTCTCTGTTTACCCTACCCTAGAAGTTTAATAGTGCATTTTACTCGCCATTTCATACACTTTGAGATGCTGCTTAGCCCAATACGCTAACTGAAATAGGAGCGACGTAAATTGAACAAATGTGATAGAATTTCACTGGATTCTTATATTAACCAAAATATAAAATGATCTAATCGGGTCTCTGATAGCCGTATCATAGAAGTTTAAAATAGTGCATTTTACTCGCCATTCCACGCGCTTTAAAGATGCCGCCTAGCCCAGTACGCTATCTGAAAGAGGAGCGACGTAAGTTGAACAAATGTGATAGAATTACGCTGAATCTTCTTATATTAAACCGTAATATAAAATGATCTAATCGGGTCTCTGTTTGCCTTATCCTAGAAGTTTAATAGTGCATTTTTACTCAACCATTTCATACGCATTGAGATGCCGCTTAGCCCATACGCTATCTGAAATAGGAGCGACGTAAGTTGAACAAATGTGATAGAATTACGCTGAATTCTTATATTAACCGTAATATAAAATGATCTATTCGGGTCTCTGTTTGCCCTACCCTAGAAGTTTAATAGTGCATTTTATTCGCCATTTCATGCGCTTTGAGATGCCGCTTAGCCCAATACGCTATCTGAAATTAGCAGCGACGTAAATTAAACAAATGTGATAGAATGTCCCTGAAAATCTTATGTTAAACAAAATGTAAAATGATCTAATCGGGTCTCTGATTGCCCTATCATGGAAGATTAGTAGTGCATTTTTACTCACCCTTCCACGCGCTTTAAGAAGCCGCCTTGCCCAGTACGCTATCTGAAATAGGAGCGACGTAAGTTGAACAAATGTGATAGAATTACGCTGCATTCTTATATTAACCGTAATATAAAATGATCTAATCGGGTCTCTGTTTGCCCTACCCTAGAAGTTTAATAGTGCATTTTACTCGCCATTTCATGCGCTTTGAGATGCCGCTTAGCCCAATACGCTATCTGAAATACGAGCGACGTAAGTTGAACAAATGTGATAGAATTTCGCTGAATTCTTAAATTAACCATAATATAAAATGATCTAATGGGGTCTCTGTTTGCCCTACCCTAGAAGTTTAATAGTGCATCTGACTCGTCATTTCATGCGCTTTGAGATGCCGCTTAGCCCAATACGCTATCTGAAATAGGAGCGATGTAAATTGATCAAATGTGATAGAATTTCCGCTGAATTCTTATATAAACCAAAATATAAAATGATCTAATCGGGTCTCTGATTTGCCCTATCATAGAAGTTTAATAGTGAATTTTACTCGCCATTCCACGCGCTTTAAGATGCCGCTTAGCCCAATACGCTATCAGCAATAGGAGCGACGTAAATTGAAGAAATGTGACAGAATTTCCCTGAAATGTTATATTAAACAAAATATAAAATGATCTAATCGGGTCTCTGATTGCCCTATCATAGAAGTTTAATAGTGCATTTTACTCGCCTTTCCACGCGCTTTAAGATGCCGCCTAGCCCAGTACGATATCTGAAATAGGAACGACGTAAATTGAACAAATGTGATAGAATTTTGCTGACTTCTTAAATTAATCATAATATAAAATGATCTAATCGGGTCTCTGTTTGCCCTACCATTGAAGTTTAATAGTGCATTTTACTCGCCATTTTATGCGCTTTGAGATGCCGCTTAGCCCAATACGCCATCTGAAATAGGAGCGACGTAAATTGAACAAATGTAATAGAATTACGCTGAATTCTTATATTAACCAAAATATAAAATGATCTAATCGGGTCTCTGATTGCCCTATCATAGAAGTTTAATAGTGTATTTTACTCGCCCTTCCACGCGCTTTAAGATGCCGCCTAGCCCAGTACGCTATCTGAAATAGGAACGACGTAAATTGAACAAATGTGATAGAATTTTGCTGAATTCTTAAATTAACCATAATATAAAATGATCTAATCGGGTCTCTGTTTGCCCTACCCTTGAAGTTTAATAGTGCATTTTACTCGCCATTCCACGCACTTTAAGATGCCTCCTAGCCCAGTACGCTATCTGAAAGAGGAGCGACGTAAATTGAACAAATGTGATAGAATTTCGCTGAATTCTTAAATTAACCATAATATCAAATGATTTAATCGGGTCTTTGTTTGCCCTACCCTAGAAGTTTAATAGTGCTTTTACTTGCCATTTCATGCGCTTTCAGATGCCGCTAAGCCCAATAAGCTATCTGAAATAGGAGCGACGTAAAATTGAAGAAATGTGACAGAATTTCCCTGAAATGTTATATTAAACAAAATATAAAATGATCTAATCGGGTCTCTGATTGCCCTATCATAGAAGTTTAATAGTGCATTTTACTCGCCTTTCCACGCGCTTTAGGATGCCGCCTAGCCCAGTACGATATCTGAAATAGGAACGACGACTAAATTGAACAAATGTGATAGAATTTTTGCTGACTTCTTAAATTAAATCATAATATAAAATGATCTAATCGGGTCTCTGTTTGCCCTACCATTGAAGTTTAATAGTGCATTTTACTCGCCATTTTATGCGCTTTGAGATGCCGCTTAGCCCAAATACGCTATCTGAAATAGGAGCGACGTAAATTGAACAAATGTGATAGAATTACGCTGAATTCTTATATTAACCGTAATATAAAATGATCTAATCGGGTCTCTGATTGCCCTATCATAGAAATTTAATAGTGCATTTTACTCGCCATTCCACGCGCTTTAAGATGCCGCCTAGCCCAGTACGCTTATCTGAAAGAGGAGCGACGTAAGTTGAACAAATGTGATAGAATTACGCTGAATTCTTATATTAACCGTAATATAAAATGATCTAATCGGGTCTCTGTTTGCCTTATCCTAGAAGTTTAATAGTGCATTTTACTCACCATTTCATACGCATTGAGATGCCGCTTAGCCCAATACGCTATCTGAAATAGGAGCGACGTAAGTTGAACGAATGTGATAGAATTACGCTGAATTCTTATATTAACCGTAATATAAAATTATCTAATCGGGTCTCTGTTTGCCCTACCCTAGAAGTTTAATAGTGCATTTTATTCGCCATTTCATGCGCTTTGAGATGCCGCTTAGCCCAATACGCTGTCTGAAATAGGAGCGACGTAAATTGAACAAATGTAATCGAATTTCGCTGAATTCTTAAATTAACCATAATATAAAATGAGCTAATCGGGTCTCTGATTGCCCTATCATAGAAGTTTAACAGTGCATTTTACTCGCCATTCCTCGCGTTTTAAGATGCCGCCAAGCCCAGTACGCTAGCTGAAATAGGAACGACGTAAATTGAAAAAATGTGATAGAATTTTGCTGAATTCTTAAATTAACCATTACATAAAATGATCTAATCGGGTCTCTGTTTACCCTACCCTAGAAGTTTAATAGTGCATTTACTCGCCATTTTCATACACTTTGAGATGCTGCTTAGCCCAATACGCTATCTGAAATAGGAGCGACGTAAATTGAACAAATGTGATAGAATTTCACTGGATTCTTATATTAACCAAAATATAAAATGATCTAATCGGGTCTCTGATAGCCGTATCATAGAAGTTTAATAGTGCATTTTACTCGCCATTCCACGCGCTTTAAGATGCCGCCTAGCCCAGTACGCTATCTGAAAGAGGAGCGACGTAAGTTGAACAAATGTGATAGAATTACGCTGAATTCTTATATTAACCGTAATATAAAATGATCTAATCGGGTCTCTGTTTGCCTTATCCTAGAAGTTTAATAGTGCATTTTACTCACCATTTCATACGCATTGAGATGCCGCTTAGCCCAATACGCTATCTGAAATAGGAGCGACGTAAGTTGAACAAATGTGATAGAATTACGCTGAATTCTTATATTAACCGTAATATAAAATGATCTAATCGGGTCTCTGTTTGCCCTACCCTAGAAGTTTAATAGTGCATTTTATTCGCCATTTCATGCGCTTTGAGATGCGCTTAGCCCAATACGCTATCTGAAATAGCAGCGACGTAAATTAAACAAATGTGATAGAATGTCCCTGAAATCTTATGTTAAACAAAATGTAAAATGATCTAATCGGGTCTCTGATTGCCCTATCATGGAAGATTAGTAATGCATTTTACTCACCCTTCCGCGCGCTTTAAGAAGCCGCCTTGCCCAGTACGCTATCTGAAATAGGAGCGACGTAAGTTGAACAAATGTGATAGAATTACGCTGCATTCTTATATTAACCGTAATATAAAAATGATCTAATCGGGTCTCTGTTTGCCCTACCCTAGAAGTTTAATAGTGCATTTTACTCGCCATTTCATGCGCTTTGAGATGCCGCTTAGCCCAATACGCTATCTGAAATACGAGCGACGTAAGTTGAACAAATGTGATAGAATTTCGCTGAATTCTTAATTTAACCATAATATAAAATGATCTAATGGGGTCTCTGTTTGCCCTACCCTAGAAGTTTAATAGTGCATCTGACTCGTCATTTCATGCGCTTTGAGATGCCGCTTAGCCCAATACGCTATCTGAAATAGGAGCGATGTAAATTGATCAAATGTGATAGAATTTCGCTGAATTCTTATATAACCAAAATATAAAATGATCTAATCGGGTCTCTGATTGCCCTATCATAGAAGTTTAATAGTGAATTTTACTCGCCATTCCACGCGCTTTAAGATGCCGCTTAGCCCAGTACGCTATCAGCAATAGGAGCGACGTAAATTGAAGAAATGTGACAGAATTTCCCTGAAATGTTATATTAAACAAAATATAAAATGATCTAATCGGGTCTCTGATTGCCCTATCATAGAAGTTTAATAGTGCATTTTACTCGCCTTTTCCACGCGCTTTAAGATGCCGCCTAGCCCAGTACGATATCTGAAATAGGAACGACGTAAATTGAACAAATGTGATAGAATTTTGCTGACTTCTTAAATTAATCATAATATAAAATGATCTAATCGGGTCTCTGTTTGCCCTACCATTGAAGTTTAATAGTGCATTTTAACTCGCCATTTATGCGCTTTGAGATGCCGCTTAGCCCAATACGCTATCTGAAATAGGAGCGACGTAAATTGAACAAATGTGATAGAATTACGCTGAATTCTTATATTAACCGTAATATAAAATGATCTAATCGGGTCTCTGATTGCCCTATCATAGAAGTTTAATAGTGCATTTTACTCGCCTTTCCACGCGCTTTAAGATGCCGCCTAGCCCAGTACGCTATCTGAAAGAGGAGCGACGTAAGTTGAACAAATGTGATAGAATTACGCTGAATTCTTATATTAACCGTAATATAAAATGATCTAATCGGGTCTCTGTTTGCCTTATCCTAGAAGTTTAATAGTGCATTTTACTCACCATTTCATACGCATTGAGATGCCGCTTAGCCCAATACGCTATCTGAAATAGGAACGACGTAAATTGAACAAATGTGATAGAATTTTGCTGACTTCTTAAATTAATCATAATATAAAATGATCTAATCGGGTCTCTGTTTGCCCTACCATTGAAGTTTAATAGTGCATTTTACTCGCCATTTTATGCGCTTTGAGATGCCGCTTAGCCCAATACGCTATCTGAAATAGGAGCGACGTAAATTGAACAAATGTGATAGAATTACGCTGAATTCTTATATTAACCGTAATATAAAATGATCTAATCGGGTCTCTGATTGCCCTATCATAGAAGTTTAATAGTGCATTTTACTCACCCTTCCACGCGCTTTAAGAAGCCGCCTAGCCCAGTACGCTATCTGAAATAGGAGCGACGTAAATTGAACAAATGTGATAGAATTTTGCTGAATTCTTAAATTAACCATAATATAAAATGATCTAATCGGGTCTCTGTTTGCCCTACCCTTGAACTTTAATAGTGCATTCTACTCGCCATTTCATGCGCCTTCAGATGCCGCTTAGCCGAATACGCTATCTGAAATAGGAGCGACGTAAATTGAACAAATGTAATCGAATTTCGCTGAATTCTTAAATTAACCATAATATAAAATGAGCTAATCGGGTCTCTGTTTGCCCTACCCTAGAAGTTTAATAGTGCATTTCACTCGTCACTTCATGCGCTTTGAGATGCCGCTAAGCCCAATAAGCTATCTGAAATAGGAGCGACGTAAATTGAAGAAATGAGAAAGAATTATGCTGAATTCTTAAATTGACCATAATATAAAATGATCTAATCGGGTCTCTGTTTGCCCTACCCTAGAAGTTTAATATTGCATTTCACTCGCCATTTCATGCGCTTTGAGGTGCCGCTTAGACCAATATGCTATCTGAAATAGGAGCGACGTAAATTGAACAAATGTGATAGAATTTCCCTGAAATCTTATATAAAACAAAATATAAAATGATCTAATCGGGTCTCTGATTGCCCTATCATGGAAGATTAGTAGTGCATTTTACTCACCCTTCCACGCGCTTTAAGATACCGCCTTGCCCAGTACGCTATCTGAAATAGGAGCGACGTAAGTTGAACAAATGTGATAGAATTACGCTGCATTCTTATATTAACCGTAATATAAAATGATCTAATCGGGTCCCTGTTTGCCCTACCCTAGAAGTTTAACAGTGCATTTTACTCGTCATTTCATGCGCTTTGAGATGCCGCATAGCCCAATACGCTATCTGACATACGAGCGACGTAAATTGAACAAATGTGATAGAATTTCGCTGAATTCTTAAATTAACCATAATATAAAATGATCTAATGGGGTCTCTGATTGCCCTACCCTAGAAGATTAATAGTGCATTTCACACGCCATTTCATGCGCTTTGAGATGCCGCTTAGCCCAATACGCTATCTGACATAGGAGCGACGTAAATTGTACAAATGTGATAGAATTTCGCTGAATTCTTAAATTAACCATAATATAAAATGATCTAATCGGGTCTCTGTTTGCCCTACCCTAGAAGTTTAACAGTGCATTTTACTCGCCATTTCATGCGCTTGGAGATGCCGCTTAGCCCAATACGCTATCTGAAATAGGAGCAACGTAAATTGAACAAATGTGATAGAATTTCGCTGAATTCTTAAATTAACCATAATATAAAATGATCTAATGGGGTCTCTGTTTGCCCTACCCTAGAAGTTTAATAGTGCATTTGACTCGTCATTTCATGCGCTTTGAGATGCCGCTTAGCCCAATACGCTATCTGAAATAGGAGCGATGTAAATTGATCAAATGTGATAGAATTTCGCTGAATTCTTTTATTAACCATAACGTAAAATGATCTAATCGGGTCTCTGTTCGCCCTAGCGTTGAAGCTTAATTGTGCATTTTATTCGTCATTTCATGCGCTTTGAGATGCCGCTTAGCCCAATACGCTATCTGAAATAGGAGCGACGTAAATTGAACAAATGTGATAGAATTTCGCTGAATTCTTATATTAACCTCAATGTAAAATGATCTAATCGGGTCTTTGTTCGCCCTACCCTAGAAGTTTAATAGTGCATTTCACTCGTCATTTCATGCGCTTTGAGATGCCGCTTAGCCCAATAAGCTATCTGAAATAGGAGCGACGTAAATTAACCAAATGTGATAGAATTTCGCTGAATTCTTATATAACCAAAATATAAAATAATCTAATCGGGTCTCTGATTGCCCTATCATAGAAGTTTAATAGTGAATTTTACTCGCCATTCCACGCGCTTTAAGATGCCGCTTAGCCCAATACGCTATCAGCAATAGGAGCGACGTAAATTGAACAAATGTGATAGAATTTCGCTGAATTCTTAAATTAACCATAATATAAAATGATCTAATCGGGTCTCTGTTCGCCCTAGCGTAGAAGCTTAATTGTGCATTTTATTCGTCATTTCATGCGCTTTGAGATGCCGCTTAGCCCAATACGCTATCTGAAATAGGAGCGACGTAAATTGAACAAATGTGATAGAATTTCGCTGAATTCTTATATTAACCAAAATATAAAATGATCTAATCGGGTCTCTGTTTGCCCTACCCTCGAAGTTTAATAGTGCATTTTACTCGCCATTTCTCGCGCTTCGAGTTGCCGCTTAGCCCAATACGCTATCTGAAATATCAGCCACGTAAATTGAACAAATGTGAGACAATTTCGCTGAATTCTTAAATTAACCATAATATAAAATGATCTTATCGGGTCCCTGTTTGCACTACCCTAGAAGTTTAATAGTGCATTTTACTCGACATTTCTTGCGCTTTGAGATGCCGCTTAGTCCAATACGCTATCTGAAATATCAGCGACGTAAATTGAACAAATGTGAGAGAATTTCGCTGAATTCTTATATTAACCAAAATATAAAATGATCTAATCGGGTCTCTGATAGCCCTATCATAGAAGTTTAATAGTGCATTTTACTCGCCATTCCACGCGCTTTAAGATGCCGCCTAGCCCAGTACGCTATCTGAAAGAGGAGCGACGTAAGTTGAACAAATGTGATAGAATTACGCTGAATTCTTATATTAACCGTAATATAAAATGATCTAATCGGGTCTCTGTTTGCCTTATCCTAGAAGTGTAATAGTGCATGTTACTCGCCATTTCATGCGCATTGAGATGCCGCTTAGCCCAATTCGCTATTTGAAATAGGAGCGACGTAAATTGAACAAATGTAATAGAATTTCGCTGAATTCTTATATTAACCAAAATATAAAATGATCTAATCGGGTCTCTGATTGCCCTATCATAGAAGTTTAATAGTGTATTTTACTCGCCCTTCCACGCGCTTTAAGATGCCGCCTAGCCCAGTACGCTATCTGAAATAGGAACGACGTAAATTGAACAAATGTGATAGAATTTTGCTGAATTCTTAAATTAACCATAATATAAAATGATCTAATCGGGTCTCTGTTTGCCCTACCCTTGAAGTTTAATAGTGCATTTTACTCGCCATTCCACGCACTTTAAGATGCCGCCTAGCCCAGTACGCTATCTGAAAGAGGAGCGACGTAAATTGAACAAATGTGATAGAATTTCGCTGAATTCTTAAATTAACCATAATATCAAATGATTTAATCGGGTCTCTGTTTGCCCTACCCTAGAAGTTTAATAGTGCATTTTACTTGCCATTTCATGCGCTTTCAGATGCCGCTAAGCCCAATAAGCTATCTGAAATAGGAGCGACGTAAATTGAAGAAATGTGACAGAATTTCCCTGAAATGTTATATTAAACAAAATATAAAATGATCTAATCGGGTCTCTGATTGCCCTATCATAGAAGTTTAATAGTGCATTTTACTCGCCTTTCCACGCGCTTTAGGATGCCGCCTAGCCCAGTACGATATCTGAAATAGGAACGACGTAAATTGAACAAATGTGATAGAATTTTGCTGACTTCTTAAATTAATCATAATATAAAATGATCTAATCGGGTCTCTGTTTGCCCTACCATTGAAGTTTAATAGTGCATTTTACTCGCCATTTTATGCGCTTTGAGATGCCGCTTAGCCCAATACGCTATCTGAAATAGGAGCGACGTAAATTGAACAAATGTGATAGAATTACGCTGAATTCTTATATTAACCGTAATATAAAATGATCTAATCGGGTCTCTGATTGCCCTATCATAGAAGTTTAATAGTGCATTTTACTCGCCTTTCCACGCGCTTTAAGATGCCGCCTAGCCCAGTACGCTATCTGAAAGAGGAGCGACGTAAGTTGAACAAATGTGATAGAATTACGCTGAATTCTTATATTAACCGTAATATAAAATGATCTAATCGGGTCTCTGTTTGCCTTATCCTAGAAGTTTAATAGTGCATTTTACTCACCATTTCATACGCATTGAGATGCCGCTTAGCCCAATACGCTATCTGAAATAGGAGCGACGTAAGTTGAACAAATGTGATAGAATTACGCTGAATTCTTATATTAACCGTAATATAAAATGATCTAATCGGGTCTCTGTTTGCCCTACCCTAGAAGTTTAATAGTGCATTTTATTCGCCATTTCATGCGCTTTGAGATGCCGCTTAGCCCAATACGCTGTCTGAAATAGGAGCGACGTAAATTGAACAAATGTAATCGAATTTCGCTGAATTCTTAAATTAACCATAATATAAAATGAGCTAATCGGGTCTCTGATTGCCCTATCATAGAAGTTTAACAGTGCATTTTACTCGCCATTCCTCGCGTTTTAAGATGCCGCCAAGCCCAGTACGCTAGCTGAAATAGGAACGACGTAAATTGAAAAAATGTGATAGAATTTTGCTGAATTCTTAAATTAACCATTACATAAAATGATCTAATCAGGTCTCTGTTTACCCTACCCTAGAAGTTTAATAGTGCATTTTACTCGCCATTTCATACACTTTGAGATGCTGCTTAGCCCAATACGCTAACTGAAATAGGAGCGACGTAAATTGAACAAATGTGATAGAATTTCACTGGATTCTTATATTAACCAAAATATAAAATGATCTAATCGGGTCTCTGATAGCCGTATCATAGAAGTTTAATAGTGCATTTTACTCGCCATTCCACGCGCTTTAAGATGCCGCCTAGCCCAGTACGCTATCTGAAAGAGGAGCGACGTAAGTTGAACAAATGTGATAGAATTACGCTGAATTCTTATATTAACCGTAATATAAAATGATCTAATCGGGTCTCTGTTTGCCTTATCCTAGAAGTTTAATAGTGCATTTTACTCACCATTTCATACGCATTGAGATGCCGCTTAGCCCAATACGCTATCTGAAATAGGAGCGACGTAAGTTGAACAAATGTGATAGAATTACTCTGAATTCTTATATTAACCGTAATATAAAATGATCTAATCGGGTCTCTGTTTGCCCTACCCTAGAAGTTTAATAGTGCATTTTATTCGCCATTTCATGCGCTTTGAGATGCCGCTTAGCCCAATACGCTATCTGAAATAGCAGCGACGTAAATTAAACAAATGTGATAGAATGTCCCTGAAATCTTATGTTAAACAAAATGTAAAATGATCTAATCGGGTCTCTGATTGCCCTATTATGGAAGATTAGTAGTGCATTTTACTCACCCTTCCACGCGCTTTAAGAAGCCGCCTAGCCCAGTACGCTATCTGAAATAGGAGCGACGTAAATTGAACAAATGTGATAGAATTTTGCTGAATTCTTAAATTAACCATAATATAAAATGATCTAATCGGGTCTCTGTTTGCCCTACCCTTGAACTTTAATAGTGCATTCAACTCGCCATTTCATGCGCCTTCAGATGCCGCTTAGCCGAATACGCTATCTGAAATAGGAGCGACGTAAATTGAACAAATGTAATCGAATTTCGCTGAATTCTTAAATTAACCATAATATAAAATGAGCTAATCGGGTCTCTGTTTGCCCTACCCTAGAAGTTTAATAGTGCATTTCACTCGTCACTTCATGCGCTTTGAGATGCCGCTAAGCCCAATAAGCTATCTGAAATAGGAGCGACGTAAATTGAAGAAATGAGAAAGAATTATGCTGAATTCTTAAATTGACCATAATATAAAATGATCTAATCGGGTCTCTGTTTGCCCTACCCTAGAAGTTTAATATTGCATTTCACTCGCCATTTCATGCGCTTTGAGGTGCCGCTTAGACCAATATGCTATCTGAAATAGGAGCGACGTAAATTGAACAAATGTGATAGAATTTCCCTGAAATCTTATATTAACCAAAATATAAAATGATCTAATCGGGTCTCTGATAGCCCTATCATAGAAGTTTAATAGTGCATTTTACTCGCCATTCCACGCGCTTTAAGATGCCGCCTAGCCCAGTACGCTATCTGAAAGAGGAGCGACGTAAATTGAACAAATGTGATAGAATTTCGCTGAATTCTTATATTAACCTCAATGTAAAATGATCTAATCGGGTCTTTGTTCGCCCTACCCTAGAAGTTTAATAGTGCATTTCACTCGTCATTTCATGCGCTTTGAGATGCCGCTTAGCCCAATAAGCTATCTGAAATAGGAGCGACGTAAATTAATCAAATGTGATAGAATTTCGCTGAATTCTTATATAACCAAAATATAAAATGATCTAATCGGGTCTCTGATTGCCCTATCATAGAAGTTTAACAGTGAATTTTACTCGCCATTCCACGCGCTTTAAGATGCCGCTTAGCCCAATACGCTATCAGCAATAGGAGCGACGTAAATTGAACAAATGTGATAGAATTTCGCTGAATTCTTAAATTAACCATAATATAAAATGATCTAATCGGGTCTCTGTTCGCCCTAGCGTAGAAGCTTAATTGTGCATTTTATTCGTCATTTCATGCGCTTTGAGATGCCGCTTAGCCCAATACGCTATCTGAAATAGGAGCGACGTAAATTGAACAAATGTGATAGAATTTCGCTGAATTCTTATATTAACCAAAATATAAAATGATCTAATCGGGTCTCTGTTTGCCCTACCCTAGAAGTTTAATAGTGCATTTTACTCGCCATTTCTCGCGCTTCGAGTTGCCGCTTAGCCCAATACGCTATCTGAAATATCAGCCACGTAAATTGAACAAATGTGAGACAATTTCGCTGAATTCTTAAATTAACCATAATATAAAATGATCTTATCGGGTCCCTGTTTGCCCTACCCTAGAAGTTTAATGGTGCATTTTACTCGACATTTCTTGCGCTTTGAGATGCCGCTTAGTCCAATACGCTATCTGAAATATCAGCGACGTAAATTGAACAAATGTGAGAGAATTTCGCTGAATTCTTTTATTAACCAAAATATAAAATGATCTAATCGGGTCTCTGATAGCCCTATCATAGAAGTTTAATAGTGCATTTTACTCGCCATTCCACGCGCTTTAAGATGCCGCCTAGCCCAGTACGCTATCTGAAAGAGGAGCGACGTAAGTTGAACAAATGTGATAGAATTACGCTGAATTCTTATATTAACCGTAATATAAAATGATCTAATCGGGTCTCTGTTTGCCTTATCCTAGAAGTGTAATAGTGCATGTTACTCGCCATTTCATGCGCATTGAGATGCCGCTTAGCCCAATTCGCTATTTGAAATAGGAGCGACGTAAATTGAACAAATGTAATAGAATTTCGCTGAATTCTTATATTAACCAAAATATAAAATGATCTAATCGGGTCTCTGATTGCCCTATCATAGAAGTTTAATAGTGTATTTTACTCGCCCTTCCACGCGCTTTAAGATGCCGCCTAGCCCAGTACGCTATCTGAAATAGGAACGACGTAAATTGAACAAATGTGATAGAATTTTGCTGAATTCTTAAATTAACCATAATATAAAATGATCTAATCGGGTCTCTGTTTGCCCTACCCTTGAAGTTTAATAGTGCATTTTACTCGCCATTCCACGCACTTTAAGATGCCGCCTAGCCCAGTACGCTATCTGAAAGAGGAGCGACGTAAATTGAACAAATGTGATAGAATTTCGCTGAATTCTTAAATTAACCATAATATCAAATGATTTAATCGGGTCTTTGTTTGCCCTACCCTAGAAGTTTAATAGTGCATTTTACTTGCCATTTCATGCGCTTTCAGATGCCGCTAAGCCCAATAAGCTATCTGAAATAGGAGCGACGTAAATTGAAGAAATGTGACAGAATTTCCCTGAAATGTTATATTAAACAAAATATAAAATGATCTAATCGGGTCTCTGATTGCCCTATTATAGAAGTTTAATAGTGCATTTTACTCGCCTTTCCACGCGCTTTAAGATGCCGCCTAGCCCAGTACGATATCTGAAATAGGAACGACGTAAATTGAACAAATGTGATAGAATTTTGCTGACTTCTTAAATTAATCATAATATAAAATGATCTAATCGGGTCTCTGTTTGCCCTACCATTGAAGTTTAATAGTGCATTTTACTCGGCATTTTATGCGCTTTGAGATGCCGCTTAGCCCAATACGCTATCTGAAATAGGAGCGACGTAAATTGAACAAATGTGATAGAATTACGCTGAATTCTTATATTAACCGTAATATAAAATGATCTAATCGGGTCTCTGATTGCCCTATCATAGAAGTTTAATAGTGCATTTTACTCGCCTTTCCACGCGCTTTAAGATGCCGCCTAGCCCAGTACGCTATCTGAAAGAGGAGCGACGTAAGTTGAACAAATGTGATAGAATTACGCTGAATTCTTATATTAACCGTAATATAAAATGATCTAATCGGGTCTCTGTTTGCCTTATCCTAGAAGTTTAATAGTGCATTTTACTCACCATTTCATACGCATTGAGATGCCGCTTAGCCCAATACGCTATCTGAAATAGGAGCGACGTAAGTTGAACAAATGTGATAGAATTACGCTGAATTCTTATATTAACCGTAATATAAAATGATCTAATCGGGTCTCTGTTTGCCCTACCCTAGAAGTTTAATAGTGCATTTTATTCGCCATTTCATGCGCTTTGAGATGCCGCTTAGCCCAATACGCTATCTGAAATAGCAGCGACGTAAATTAAACAAATGTGATAGAATGTCCCTGAAATCTTATGTTAAACAAAATGTAAAATGATCTAATCGGGTCTCTGATTGCCCTATCATGGAAGATTAGAAGTGCATTTTACTCACCCTTCCACGCGCTTTAAGAAGCCGCCTAGCCCAGTACGCTATCTGAAATAGGAGCGACGTAAATTGAACAAATGTGATAGAATTTTGCTGAATTCTTAAATTAACCATAATATAAAATGATCTAATCGGGTCTCTGTTTGCCCTACCCTTGAACTTTAATAGTGCATTCTACTCGCCATTTCATGCGCTTTGAGATGCCGCTTAGCCCAATACGCTGTCTGAAATAGGAGCGACGTAAATTGAACAAATGTAATCGAATTTCGCTGAATTCTTAAATTAACCATAATATAAAATGAGCTAATCGGATCTCTGATTGCCCTATCATAGAAGTTTAACAGTGCATTTTACTCGCCATTCCTCGCGTTTTAAGATGCCGCCAAGCCCAGTACGCTAGCTGAAATAGGAACGACGTAAATTGAAAAAATGTGATAGAATTTTGCTGAATTCTTAAATTAACCATTACATAAAATGATCTAATCGGGTCTCTGTTTACCCTACCCTACAAGTTTAATAGTGCATTTTACTCGCCATTTCATACACTTTGAGATGCTGCTTAGCCCAATACGCTAACTGAAATAGGAGCGACGTAAATTGAACAAATGTGATAGAATTTCACTGGATTCTTATATTAACCAAAATATAAAATGATCTAATCGGGTCTCTGATAGCCGTATCATAGAAGTTTAATAGTGCATTTTACTCGCCATTCCACGCGCTTTAAGATGCCGCCTAGCCCAGTACGCTATCTGAAAGAGGAGCGACGTAAGTTGAACAAATGTGATAGAATTACGCTGAATTCTTATATTAACCGTAATATAAAATGATCTAATCGGGTCTCTGTTTGCCTTATCCTAGAAGTTTAATAGTGCATTTTACTCACCATTTCATACGCATTGAGATGCCGCTTAGCCCAATACGCTATCTGAAATAGGAGCGACGTAAGTTGAACAAATGTGATAGAATTACGCTGAATTCTTATATTAACCGTAATATAAAATGATCTAATCGGGTCTCTGTTTGCCCTACCCTAGAAGTTTAATAGTGCATTTTATTCGCCATTTCATGCGCTTTGAGATGCCGCTTAGCCCAATACGCTATCTGAAATAGCAGCGACGTAAATTAAACAAATGTGATAGAATGTCCCTGAAATCTTATGTTAAACAAAATGTAAAATGATCTAATCGGGTCTCTGATTGCCCTATCATGGAAGATTAGTAGTGCATTTTACTCACCCTTCCACGCGCTTTAAGAAGCCGCCTTGCCCAGTACGCTATCTGAAATAGGAGCGACGTAAGTTGAACAAATGTGATAGAATTACGCTGCATTCTTATATTAACCGTAATATAAAATGATCTAATCGGGTCTCTGTTTGCCCTACCCTAGAAGTTTAATAGTGCATTTTACTCGCCATTTCATGCGCTTTGAGATGCCGCTTAGCCCAATACGCTATCTGAAATACGAGCGACGTAAGTTGAACAAATGTGATAGAATTTCGCTGAATTCTTAAATTAACCATAATATAAAATGATCTAATGGGGTCTCTGTTTGCCCTACCCTAGAAGTTTAATAGTGCATCTGACTCGTCATTTCATGCGCTTTGAGATGCCGCTTAGCCCAATACGCTATCTGAAATAGGAGCGATGTAAATTGATCAAATGTGATAGAATTTCGCTGAATTCTTATATAACCAAAATATAAAATGATCTAATCGGGACTCTGATTGCCCTATCATAGAAGTTTAATAGTGAATTTTACTCGCCATTCCACGCGCTTTAAGATGCCGCTTAGCCCAATACGCTATCAGCAATAGGAGCGACGTAAATTGAACAAATGTGATAGAATTTCGCTGAATTCTTAAATTAACCATAATATAAAATGATCTAATCGGGTCTCTGTTTGCCTTATCCTAGAAGTTTAATAGTGCATTTTACTCACCATTTCATACGCATTGAGATGCCGCTTAGCCCAATACGCTATCTGAAATAGGAGCGACGTAAGTTGAACAAATGTGATAGAATTACGCTGAATTCTTATATTAACCGTAATATAAAATGATCTAATCGGGTCTCTGTTTGCCCTACCCTAGAAGGTTAATAGTGCATTTTATTCGCCATTTCATGCGCTTTGAGATGCCGCTTAGCCCAATACGCTATCTGAAATAGCAGCGACGTAAATTAAACAAATGTGATAGAATGTCCCTGAAATCTTATGTTAAACAAAATGTAAAATGATCTAATCGGGTCTCTGATTGCCCTATCATGGAAGATTAGTAGTGCATTTTACTCACCCTTCCACGCGCTTTAAGAAGCCGCCTAGCCCAGTACGCTATCTGAAATAGGAGCGACGTAAATTGAACAAATGTGATAGAATTTTGCTGAATTCTTAAATTAACCATAATATAAAATGATCTAATCGGGTCTCTGTTTGCCCTACCCTTGAACTTTAATAGTGCATTCTACTCGCCATTTCATGCGCCTTCAGATGCCGCTTAGCCGAATACGCTATCTGAAATAGGAGCGACGTAAATTGAACAAATGTAATCGAATTTCGCTGAATTCTTAAATTAACCATAATATAAAATGAGCTAATCGGGTCTCTGTTTGCCCTACCCTAGAAGTTTAATAGTGCATTTCACTCGTCACTTCATGCGCTTTGAGATGCCGCTAAGCCCAATAAGCTATCTGAAATAGGAGCGACGTAAATTGAAGAAATGAGAAAGAATTATGCTGAATTCTTAAATTGACCATAATATAAAATGATCTAATCGGGTCTCTGTTTGCCCTACCCTAGAAGTTTAATATTGCATTTCACTCGCCATTTCATGCGCTTTGAGGTGCCGCTTAGACCAATATGCTATCTGAAATAGGAGCGACGTAAATTGAACAAATGTGATAGAATTTCCCTGAAATCTTATATAAAACAAAATATAAAATGATCTAATCGGGTCTCTGATTGCCCTATCATGGAAGATTAGTAGTGCATTTTACTCACCCTTCCACGCGCTTTAAGATACCGCTTTGCCCAGTACGCTATCTGAAATAGGAGCGACGTAAGTTGAACAAATGTGATAGAATTACGCTGCATTCTTATATTAACCGTAATATAAAATGATCTAATCGGGTCCCTGTTTGCCCTACCCTAGAAGTTTAACAGTGCATTTTACTCGTCATTTCATGCGCTTTGAGATGCCGCATAGCCCAATACGCTATCTGACATACGAGCGACGTAAATTGAACAAATGTGATAGAATTTCGCTGAATTCTTAAATTAACCATAATATAAAATGATCTAATGGGGTCTCTGATTGCCCTACCCTAGAAGATTAATAGTGCATTTCACACGCCATTTCATGCGCTTTGAGATGCCGCTTAGCCCAATACGCTATCTGACATAGGAGCGACGTAAATTGTACAAATGTGATAGAATTTCGCTGAATTCTTAAATTAACCATAATATAAAATGATCTAATCGGGTCTCTGTTTGCCCTACCCTAGAAGTTTAACAGTGCATTTTACTCGCCATTTCATGCGCTTTGAGATGCCGCTTAGCCCAATACGCTATCTGAAATAGGAGCAACGTAAATTGAACAAATGTGATAGAATTTCGCTGAATTCTTAAATTAACCATAATATAAAATGATCTAATGGGGTCTCTGTTTGCCCTACCCTAGAAGTTTAATAGTGCATTTCACTCGACATTTCATGCGCTTTGAGATGCCGCTTAGCCCAATAAGCTATCTGAAATAGGAGCGACGTAAATTAACCAAATGTGATAGAATTTCGCTGAATTCTTATATAACCAAAATATAAAATGATCAAATCGGGTCTCTGATTGCCCTATCATAGAAGTTTAATAGTGAATTTTACTCGCCATTCCACGCGCTTTAAGATGCCGCTTAGCCCAATACGCTATCAGCAATAGGAGCGACGTAAATTGAACAAATGTGATAGAATTTCGCTGAATTCTTAAATTAACCATAATATAAAATGATCTAATCGGGTCTCTGTTCGCCCTAGCGTAGAAGCTTAATTGTGCATTTTATTCGTCATTTCATGCGCTTTGAGATGCCGCTTAGCCCAATACGCTATCTGAAATAGGAGCGACGTAAATTGAACAAATGTGATAGAATTTCGCTGAATTCTTATATTAACCAAAATATAAAATGATCTAATCGGGTCTCTGTTTGCCCTACCCTAGAAGTTTAATAGTGCATTTTACTCGCCATTTCTCGCGCTTCGAGTTGCCGCTTAGCCCAATACGCTATCTGAAATATCAGCCACGTAAATTGAACAAATGTGAGACAATTTCGCTGAATTCTTAAATTAACCATTACATAAAATGATCTAATCGGGTCTCTGTTTACGCTACCCTAGAAGTTTAATAGTGCATTTTACTCGCCATTTCATACACTTTGAGATGCTGCTTAGCCCAATACGCTAACTGAAATAGGAGCGACGTAAATTGAACAAATGTGATAGAATTTCACTGGATTCTTATATTAACCAAAATATAAAATGATCTAATCGGGTCTCTGATAGCCGTATCATAGAAGTTTAATAGTGCATTTTACTCGCCATTCCACGCGCTTTAAGATGCCGCCTAGCCCAGTACGCTATCTGAAAGAGGAGCGACGTAAGTTGAACAAATGTGATAGAATTACGCTGAATTCTTATATTAACCGTAATATAAAATGATCTAATCGGGTCTCTGTTTGCCTTATCCTAGAAGTTTAATAGTGCATTTTACTCACCATTTCATACGCATTGAGATGCCGCTTAGCCCAATACGCTATCTGAAATAGGAGCGACGTAAGTTGAACAAATGTGATAGAATTACGCTGAATTCTTATATTAACCGTAATATAAAATGATCTAATCGGGTCTCTGTTTGCCCTACCCTAGAAGTTTAATAGTGCATTTTATTCGCCATTTCATGCGCTTTGAGATGCCGCTTAGCCCAATACGCTATCTGAAATAGCAGCGACGTAAATTAAACAAATGTGATAGAATGTCCCTGAAATCTTATGTTAAACAAAATGTAAAATGATCTAATCGGGTCTCTGATTGCCCTATCATGGAAGATTAGTAGTGCATTTTACTCACCCTTCCACGCGCTTTAAGAAGCCGCCTTGCCCAGTACGCTATCTGAAATAGGAGCGACGTAAGTTGAACAAATGTGATAGAATTACGCTGCATTCTTATATTAACCGTAATATAAAATGATCTAATCGGGTCTCTGTTTGCCCTACCCTAGAAGTTTAATAGTGCATTTTACTCACCATTTCATACGCATTGAGATGCCGCTTAGCCCAATACGCTATCTGAAATAGGAGCGACGTAAGTTGAACAAATGTGATAGAATCACGCTGAATTCTTATATTAACCGTAATATAAAATGATCTAATCGGGTCTCTGTTTGCCCTACCCTAGAAGTTTAATAGTGCATTTTATTCGCCATTTCATGCGCTTTGAGATGCCGCTTAGCCCAATACGCTATCTGAAATAGCAGCGACGTAAATTAAACAAATGTGATAGAATGTCCCTGAAATCTTATGTTAAACAAAATGTAAAATGATCTAATCGGGTCTCTGATTGCCCTATCATGGAAGATTAGTAGTGCATTTTACTCACCCTTCCACGCGCTTTAAGAAGCCGCCTTGCCCAGTACGCTATCTGAAATAGGAGCGACGTAAGTTGAACAAATGTGATAGAATTACGCTGCATTCTTATATTAACCGTAATATAAAATGATCTAATCGGGTCTCTGTTTGCCCTACCCTAGAAGTTTAATAGTGCATTTTACTCGCCATTTCATGCGCTTTGAGATGCCGCTTAGCCCAATACGCTATCTGAAATACGAGCGACGTAAGTTGAACAAATGTGATAGAATTTCGCTGAATTCTTAAATTAACCATAATATAAAATGATCTAATGGGGTCTCTGTTTGCCCTACCCTAGAAGTTTAATAGTGCATCTGACTCGTCATTTCATGCGCTTTGAGATGCCGCTTAGCCCAATACGCTATCTGAAATAGGAGCGATGTAAATTGATCAAATGTGATAGAATTTCGCTGAATTCTTATATAACCAAAATATAAAATGATCTAATCGGGTCTCTGATTGCCCTATCATAGAAGTTTAATAGTGAATTTTACTCGCCATTCCACGCGCTTTAAGATGCCGCTTAGCCCAATACGCTATCAGCAATAGGAGCGACGTAAATTGAACAAATGTGATAGAATTTCGCTGAATTCTTAAATTAACCATAATATAAAATGATCTAATCGGGTCTCTGTTTGCCTTATCCTAGAAGTTTAATAGTGCATTTTACTCACCATTTCATACGCATTGAGATGCCGCTTAGCCCAATACGCTATCTGAAATAGGAGCGACGTAAGTTGAACAAATGTGATAGAATTACGCTGAATTCTTATATTAACCGTAATATAAAATGATCTAATCGGGTCTCTGTTTGCCCTACCCTAGAAGGTTAATAGTGCATTTTATTCGCCATTTCATGCGCTTTGAGATGCCGCTTAGCCCAATACGCTATCTGAAATAGCAGCGACGTAAATTAAACAAATGTGATAGAATGTCCCTGAAATCTTATGTTAAACAAAATGTAAAATGATCTAATCGGGTCTCTGATTGCCCTATCATGGAAGATTAGTAGTGCATTTTACTCACCCTTCCACGCGCTTTAAGAAGCCGCCTAGCCCAGTACGCTATCTGAAATAGGAGCGACGTAAATTGAACAAATGTGATAGAATTTTGCTGAATTCTTAAATTAACCATAATATAAAATGATCTAATCGGGTCTCTGTTTGCCCTACCCTTGAACTTTAATAGTGCATTCTACTCGCCATTTCATGCGCCTTCAGATGCCGCTTAGCCGAATACGCTATCTGAAATAGGAGCGACGTAAATTGAACAAATGTAATCGAATTTCGCTGAATTCTTAAATTAACCATAATATAAAATGAGCTAATCGGGTCTCTGTTTGCCCTACCCTAGAAGTTTAATAGTGCATTTCACTCGTCACTTCATGCGCTTTGAGATGCCGCTAAGCCCAATAAGCTATCTGAAATAGGAGCGACGTAAATTGAAGAAATGAGAAAGAATTATGCTGAATTCTTAAATTGACCATAATATAAAATGATCTAATCGGGTCTCTGTTTGCCCTACCCTAGAAGTTTAATATTGCATTTCACTCGCCATTTCATGCGCTTTGAGGTGCCGCTTAGACCAATATGCTATCTGAAATAGGAGCGACGTAAATTGAACAAATGTGATAGAATTTCCCTGAAATCTTATATAAAACAAAATATAAAATGATCTAATCGGGTCTCTGATTGCCCTATCATGGAAGATTAGTAGTGCATTTTACTCACCCTTCCACGCGCTTTAAGATACCGCCTTGCCCAGTACGCTATCTGAAATAGGAGCGACGTAAGTTGAACAAATGTGATAGAATTACGCTGCATTCTTATATTAACCGTAATATAAAATGATCTAATCGGGTCCCTGTTTGCCCTACCCTAGAAGTTTAACAGTGCATTTTACTCGTCATTTCATGCGCTTTGAGATGCCGCATAGCCCAATACGCTATCTGACATACGAGCGACGTAAATTGAACAAATGTGATAGAATTTCGCTGAATTCTTAAATTAACCATAATATAAAATGATCTAATGGGGTCTCTGATTGCCCTACCCTAGAAGATTAATAGTGCATTTCACACGCCATTTCATGCGCTTTGAGATGCCGCTTAGCCCAATACGCTATCTGACATAGGAGCGACGTAAATTGTACAAATGTGATAGAATTTCGCTGAATTCTTAAATTAACCATAATATAAAATGATCTAATCGGGTCTCTGTTTGCCCTACCCTAGAAGTTTAACAGTGCATTTTACTCGCCATTTCATGCGCTTTGAGATGCCGCTTAGCCCAATACGCTATCTGAAATAGGAGCAACGTAAATTGAACAAATGTGATAGAATTTCGCTGAATTCTTAAATTAACCATAATATAAAATGATCTAATGGGGTCTCTGTTTGCCCTACCCTAGAAGTTTAATAGTGCATTTCACTCGTCATTTCATGCGCTTTGAGATGCCGCTTAGCCCAATAAGCTATCTGAAATAGGAGCGACGTAAATTAACCAAATGTGATAGAATTTCGCTGAATTCTTATATAACCAAAATATAAAATGATCAAATCGGGTCTCTGATTGCCCTATCATAGAAGTTTAATAGTGAATTTTACTCGCCATTCCACGCGCTTTAAGATGCCGCTTAGCCCAATACGCTATCAGCAATAGGAGCGACGTAAATTGAACAAATGTGATAGAATTTCGCTGAATTCTTAAATTAACCATAATATAAAATGATCTAATCGGGTCTCTGTTCGCCCTAGCGTAGAAGCTTAATTGTGCATTTTATTCGTCATTTCATGCGCTTTGAGATGCCGCTTAGCCCAATACGCTATCTGAAATAGGAGCGACGTAAATTGAACAAATGTGATAGAATTTCGCTGAATTCTTATATTAACCAAAATATAAAATGATCTAATCGGGTCTCTGTTTGCCCTACCCTAGAAGTTTAATAGTGCATTTTACTCGCCATTTCTCGCGCTTCGAGTTGCCGCTTAGCCCAATACGCTATCTGAAATATCAGCCACGTAAATTGAACAAATGTGAGACAATTTCGCTGAATTCTTAAATTAACCATTACATAAAATGATCTAATCGGGTCTCTGTTTACGCTACCCTAGAAGTTTAATAGTGCATTTTACTCGCCATTTCATACACTTTGAGATGCTGCTTAGCCCAATACGCTAACTGAAATAGGAGCGACGTAAATTGAACAAATGTGATAGAATTTCACTGGATTCTTATATTAACCAAAATATAAAATGATCTAATCGGGTCTCTGATAGCCGTATCATAGAAGTTTAATAGTGCATTTTACTCGCCATTCCACGCGCTTTAAGATGCCGCCTAGCCCAGTACGCTATCTGAAAGAGGAGCGACGTAAGTTGAACAAATGTGATAGAATTACGCTGAATTCTTATATTAACCGTAATATAAAATGATCTAATCGGGTCTCTGTTTGCCCTACCCTAGAAGTTTAATAGTGCATTTTATTCGCCATTTCATGCGCTTTGAGATGCCGCTTAGCCCAATACGCTATCTGAAATAGCAGCGACGTAAATTAAACAAATGTGATAGAATGTCCCTGAAATCTTATGTTAAACAAAATGTAAAATGATCTAATCGGGTCTCTGATTGCCCTATCATGGAAGATTAGTAGTGCATTTTACTCACCCTTCCACGCGCTTTAAGAAGCCGCCTTGCCCAGTACGCTATCTGAAATAGGAGCGACGTAAGTTGAACAAATGTGATAGAATTACGCTGCATTCTTATATTAACCGTAATATAAAATGATCTAATCGGGTCTCTGTTTGCCCTACCCTAGAAGTTTAATAGTGCATTTTACTCACCATTTCATACGCATTGAGATGCCGCTTAGCCCAATACGCTATCTGAAATAGGAGCGACGTAAGTTGAACAAATGTGATAGAATTACGCTGAATTCTTATATTAACCGTAATATAAAATGATCTAATCGGGTCTCTGTTTGCCCTACCCTAGAAGTTTAATAGTGCATTTTATTCGCCATTTCATGCGCTTTGAGATGCCGCTTAGCCCAGTACGCTATCTGAAATAGCAGCGACGTAAATTAAACAAATGTGATAGAATGTCCCTGAAATCTTATGTTAAACAAAATGTAAAATGATCTAATCGGGTCTCTGATTGCCCTATCATGGAAGATTAGTAGTGCATTTTACTCACCCTTCCACGAGCTTTAAGAAGCCGCCTAGCCCAGTACGCTATCTGAAATAGGAGCGACGTAAATTGAACAAATGTGAGACAATTTCGCTGAATTCTTAAATTAACCATAATATAAAATGATCTTATCGGGTCCCTGTTTGCCCTACCCTAGAAGTTTAATAGTGCATTTTACTCGACATTTCTTGGGCTTTGAGATGCCGCTTAGTCCAATACGCTATCTGAAATATCAGCGACGTAAATTGAACAAATGTGAGAGAATTTCGCTGAATTCTTATATTAACCAAAATATAAAATGATCTAATCGGGTCTCTGATAGCCCTATCATAGAAGTTTAATAGTGCATTTTACTCGCCATTCCACGCGCTTTAAGATGCCGCCTAGCCCAGTACGCTATCTGAAAGAGGAGCGACGTAAGTTGAACAAATGTGATAGAATTACGCTGAATTCTTATATTAACCGTAATATAAAATGATCTAATCGGGTCTCTGTTTGCCTTATCCTAGAAGTGTAATAGTGCATGTTACTCGCCATTTCATGCGCATTGAGATGCCGCTTAGCCCAATTCGCTATTTGAAATAGGAGCGACGTAAATTGAACAAATGTAATAGAATTTCGCTGAATTCTTATATTAACCAAAATATAAAATGATCTAATCGGGTCTCTGATTGCCCTATCATAGAAGTTTAATAGTGCATTTTACTCGCCATTCCACGCGCTTTAAGATGCCGCCTATCCGAGTACGCTATTTGAAATAGGAGCGACGTAAATTGAACAAATGTGATAGAATTTCCCTGAATTCTTATATTAACCTTAATGTAAAATGATCTAATCGGGTCTCTGTTCGCCCTACCATTACAAGTTTAATAGTGCATTACACTCGTCATTTCAGGCGCTTTGAGTTGCCGCTTAGCCCAATACGCTATCTGAAATAGGAGCGACGTAAATTGAACAATTGTGATAGAATTTCGCTGAATTTTTATATTAACCAAAATATAAAATGATCCAATCTGGTCTCTGATTGCCCTATCATAGAAGTTTAATATTGCATTTTACTCGCCATTCCACGCGCTTTAAGATGCCGCCTAGCTCAGTACGCTATCTGAAATAGGAGCGACGAAAGTTGAACAAATGTGATAGAATTACGCTGAATTCTTATATTAACCGTAATATAAAATGATCTAATCGGGTCTCTGTTTACCCTACCCAAGAAGTTTAATAGTGCATTTTACTCGCCATTTCATACACTTTGAGATGCTGCTTAGCCCAATACGCTAACTGAAATAGGAGCGACGTAAATTGAACAAATGTGATAGAATTTCACTGAATTCTTATATTAACCAAAATATAAAATGATCTAATCGGGTCTCTGATAGCCCTATCATAGAAGTTTAATAGTGCATTTTACTCGCCATTCCACGCGCTTTAAGATGCCGCCTAGCCCAGTACGCTATCTGAAAGAGGAGCGACGTAAGTTGAACAAATGTGATAGAATTACGCTGAATTCTTATATTAACCGTAATATAAAATGATCTAATCGGGTCTCTGTTTGCCTTATCCTAGAAGTTTAATAGTGCATTTTACTCACCATTTCATACGCATTGAGATGCCGCTTAGCCCAATACGCTATCTGAAATAGGAGCGACGTAAGTTGAACAAATGTGATAGAATTACGCTGAATTCTTATATTAACCGTAATATAAAATGATCTAATCGGGTCTCTGTTTGCCCTACCCTAGGAGTTTAATAGTGCATTTTATTCGCCATTTCATGCGCTTTGAGATGCCGCTTAGCCCAATACGCTATCTGAAATAGCAGCGACGTAAATTAAACAAATGTGATAGAATGTCCCTGAAATCTTATGTTAAACAAAATGTAAAATGATCTAATCGGGTCTCTGATTGGCCTATCATGGAAGATTAGTAGTGCATTTTACTCACCCTTCCACGCGCTTTAAGAAGCCGCCTAGCCCAGTACGCTATCTGAAATAGGAGCGACGTAAATTGAACAAATGTGATAGAATTTTGCTGAATTCTTAAATTAACCATAATATAAAATGATCTAATCGGGTCTCTGTTTGCCCTACCCTTGAACTTTAATAGTGCATTCTACTCGCCATTTCATGCGCCTTCAGATGCCGCTTAGCCGAATACGCTATCTGAAATAGGAGCGACGTAAATTGAACAAATGTAATCGAATTTCGCTGAATTCTTAAATTAACCATAATATAAAATGAGCTAATCGGGTCTCTGTTTGCCCTACCCTAGAAGTTTAATAGTGCATTTCACTCGTCACTTCATGCGCTTTGAGATGCCGCTAAGCCCAATAAGCTATCTGAAATAGGAGCGACGTAAATTGAAGAAATGAGAAAGAATTATGCTGAATTCTTAAATTGACCATAATATAAAATGATCTAATCGGGTCTCTGTTTGCCCTACCCTAGAAGTTTAATATTGCATTTCACTCGCCATTTCATGCGCTTTGAGGTGCCGCTTAGACCAATATGCTATCTGAAATAGGAGCGACGTAAATTGAACAAATGTGATAGAATTTCCCTGAAATCTTATATAAAACAAAATATAAATTGATCTAATCGGGTCTCTGATTGCCCTATCATGGAAGATTAGTAGTGCATTTTACTCACCCTTCCACGCGCTTTAAGATACCGCCTTGCCCAGTACGCTATCTGAAATAGGAGCGACGTAAGTTGAACAAATGTGATAGAATTACGCTGCATTCTTATATTAACCGTAATATAAAATGATCTAATCGGGTCCCTGTTTGCCCTACCCTAGAAGTTTAACAGTGCATTTTACTCGTAATTTCATGCGCTTTGAGATGCCGCATAGCCCAATACGCTATCTGACATACGAGCGACGTAAATTGAACAAATGTGATAGAATTTCGCTGAATTCTTAAATTAACCATAATATAAAATGATCTAATGGGGTCTCTGATTGCCCTACCCTAGAAGATTAATAGTGCATTTCACACGCCATTTCATGCGCTTTGAGATGCCGCTTAGCCCAATACGCTATCTGAAATAGGAGCGACGTAAATTGTACAAATGTGATAGAATTTCGCTGAATTCTTAAATTAACCATAATATAAAATGATCTAATCGGGTCTCTGTTTGCCCTACCCAAGAAGTTTAACAGTGCATTTTACTCGCCATTTCATGCGCTTTGAGATGCCGCTTAGCCCAATACGCTATCTGAAATAGGAGCAACGTAAATTGAACAAATGTGATAGAATTTCGCTGAATTCTTAAATTAACCATAATATAAAATGATCTAATGGGGTCTCTGTTTGCCCTACCCTAGAAGTTTAATAGTGCATTTGACTCGTCATTTCATGCGCTTTGAGATGCCGCTTAGCCCAATACGCTATCTGAAATAGGAGCGATGTAAATTGATCAAATGTGATAGAATTTCGCTGAATTCTTTTATTAACCATAACGTAAAATGATCTAATCGGGTCTCTGTTCGCCCTAGCGTTGAAGCTTAATTGTGCATTTTATTCGTCATTTCATGCGCTTTGAGATGCCGCTTAGCCCAATACGCTATCTGAAATAGGAGCGACGTAAATTGAACAAATGTGATAGAATTTCGCTGAATTCTTATATTAACCTCAATGTAAAATGATCTAATCGGGTCTTTGTTCGCCCTACCCTAGAAGTTTAATAGTGCATTTCACTCGTCATTTCATGCGCTTTGAGATGCCGCTTAGCCCAATAAGCTATCTGAAATAGGAGCGACGTAAATTAACCAAATGTGATAGAATTTCGCTGAATTCTTATATAACTAAAATATAAAATGATCTAATCGGGTCTCTGATTGCCCTATCATAGAAGTTTAATAGTGAATTTTACTCGCCATTCCACGCGCTTTAAGATGCCGCTTAGCCCAATACGCTATCAGCAATAGGAGCCACGTAAATTGAACAAATGTGAGACAATTTCGCTGAATTCTTAAATTAACCATAATATAAAATGATCTTATCGGGTCCCTGTTTGCCCTACCCTAGAAGTTTAATAGTGCATTTTACTCGACATTTCTTGCGCTTTGAGATGCCGCTTAGTCCAATACGCTATCTGAAATATCAGCGACGTAAATTGAACAAATGTGAGAGAATTTCGCTGAATTCTTATATTAACCAAAATATAAAATGATCTAGTCGGGTCTCTGATTACCCTATCATAGAAGTTTAGTAGAGCATTTTACTCGCCCTTACACGCGCTTTGAGATACCGCCTTGCCCAGTACGCTATCTGAAATAGGAGCGACGTAAGTTGAACAAATGTGATAGAATTACGCTGAATTCTTATATTAACCGTAATATAAAATGATCTAATCGGGTCTCTGTTTGCCCTACCCTAGAAGTTTAACAGTGCATTTTACTCGTCATTTCATGCGCTTCGAGATGCCGCATAGCCCAATACGCTATCTGACATAGGAGCGACGTAAATTGAACAAATGTGATAGAATTTCGCTGAATTCTTAAATTAACCATAATATAAAATGATCTAATGGGGTCTCTGATTGCCCTACCCTAGAAGATTAATAGTGCATTTCACTCGCCATTTCATGCGCTTTGAGAAGCCGCGTAGCCCAATACGCTATCTGACATAGGAGCGACGTAAATTGAACAAATGTGATAGAACTTCGCTGAATTCTTATATTAACCAAAATATAAAATGATCTAATCGGGTCTCTGATTGCCCTATCATAGAAGTTTAATAGTGAATTGTACTCGCCATTCCACGCGCTTTAAGATGCCGCTTAGCCCAATACGCTATCAGCAATAGGAGCGACGTAAATTGAACAAATGTGATAGAATTTCGCTGAATTCTTAAATTAACCATAATATAAAATGATCTAATCGGGTCTCTGTTTGCCCTACCCTAGAGGTTTAACAGTACATTTTACTCGCCATTTCATGCGCTTTGAGATGCCGCTTAGTCCAATACGCTATCTGGAATAGGAGCGACGTAAATTGAACAAATGTGATAGAATTTCCGTGAATTCTTATATTAACCGTAATATAAAATGATCTATTCGGGTTTCTGTTCGGCCTACCCCAGAAGTTTAATAGAGCATTTCACTCGTCAATCCATGCGCTTTGAGATGCCGCTTAGCCCAATACGCTATCTGAAATAGGAGCGACGTAAATTGAACAAATGTGATAGAATTTCGCTGAATTCTTATATTAACCAAAACATAAAATGATCTAATCGGGTCTCTGATTGCCCTATCATAGAAGTATAATAGTGCATTTTACTCGCCATTCCACGCGCTTTACGATGCCGCCTAGCCCAGTACGCTATCTGAAAGAGGAGCCACGTAAGTTGAACAAATGTGACAGAGTTACGCTGAATTCTTATATTAACCGCAATATAAAATGATCTAATCGGGTCTCTGTTTGCCTTATCCTAGAAGTTTAATAGTGCATTTTACTCGCCATTTCATGCGCTTTGGGATGCCGCTTAGCCCAATAAGCTATCTGAAATAGGAGCGACGTAAATTAACCAAATGTGATAGAATTTCGCTGAATTCTTATATAACCAAAATATAAAATGATCAAATCGGGTCTCTGATTGCCCTATCATAGAAGTTTAATAGTGAATTTTACTCGCCATTCCACGCGCTTTAAGATGCCGCTTAGCCCAATACGCTATCAGCAATAGGAGCGACGTAAATTGAACAAATGTGATAGAATTTCGCTGAATTCTTAAATTAACCATAATATAAAATGATCTAATCGGGTCTCTGTTCGCCCTAGCGTAGAAGCTTAATTGTGCATTTTATTCGTCATTTCATGCGCTTTGAGATGCCGCTTAGCCCAATACGCTATCTGAAATAGGAGCGACGTAAATTGAACAAATGTGATAGAATTTCGCTGAATTCTTATATTAACCAAAATATAAAATGATCTAATCGGGTCTCTGTTTGCCCTACCCTAGAAGTTTAATAGTGCATTTTACTCGCCATTTCTCGCGCTTCGAGTTGCCGCTTAGCCCAATACGCTATCTGAAATATCAGCCACGTAAATTGAACAAATGTGAGACAATTTCGCTGAATTCTTAAATTAACCATTACATAAAATGATCTAATCGGGTCTCTGTTTACGCTACCCTAGAAGTTTAATAGTGCATTTTACTCGCCATTTCATACACTTTGAGATGCTGCTTAGCCCAATACGCTAACTGAAATAGGAGCGACGTAAATTGAACAAATGTGATAGAATTTCGCTGAATTCTTATATTAACCAAAATATAAAATGATCTAATCGGGTCTCTGATAGCCGTATCATAGAAGTTTAATAGTGCATTTTACTCGCCATTCCACGCGCTTTAAGATGCCGCCTAGCCCAGTACGCTATCTGAAAGAGGAGCGACGTAAGTTGAACAAATGTGATAGAATTACGCTGAATTCTTATATTAACCGTAATATAAAATGATCTAATCGGGTCTCTGTTTGCCCTACCCTAGAAGTTTAATAGTGCATTTTATTCGCCATTTCATGCGCTTTGAGATGCCGCTTAGCCCAATACGCTATCTGAAATAGCAGCGACGTAAATTAAACAAATGTGATAGAATGTCCCTGAAATCTTATGTTAAACAAAATGTAAAATGATCTAATCGGGTCTCTGATTGCCCTATCATGGAAGATTAGTAGTGCATTTTACTCACCCTTCCACGCGCTTTAAGAAGCCGCCTTGCCCAGTACGCTATCTGAAATAGGAGCGACGTAAGTTGAACAAATGTGATAGAATTACGCTGAATTCTTATATTAACCGTAATATAAAATGATCTAATCGGGTCTCTGTTTGCCCTACCCTAGAAGTTTAATAGTGCATTTTACTCACCATTTCATACGCATTGAGATGCCGCTTAGCCCAATACGCTATCTGAAATAGGAGCGACGTAAGTTGAACAAATGTGATAGAATTACGCTGAATTCTTATATTAACCGTAATATAAAATGATCTAATCGGGTCTCTGTTTGCCCTACCCTAGAAGTTTAATAGTGCATTTTATTCGCCATTTCATGCGCTTTGAGATGCCGCTTAGCCCAGTACGCTATCTGAAATAGCAGCGACGTAAATTAAACAAATGTGATAGAATGTCCCTGAAATCTTATGTTAAACAAAATGTAAAATGATCTAATCGGGTCTCTGATTGCCCTATCATGGAAGATTAGTAGTGCATTTTACTCACCCTTCCACGAGCTTTAAGAAGCCGCCTAGCCCAGTACGCTATCTGAAATAGGAGCGACGTAAATTGAACAAATGTGAGACAATTTCGCTGAATTCTTAAATTAACCATAATATAAAATGATCTTATCGGGTCCCTGTTTGCCCTACCCTAGAAGTTTAATAGTGCATTTTACTCGACATTTCTTGGGCTTTGAGATGCCGCTTAGTCCAATACGCTATCTGAAATATCAGCGACGTAAATTGAACAAATGTGAGAGAATTTCGCTGAATTCTTATATTAACCAAAATATAAAATGATCTAATCGGGTCTCTGATAGCCCTATCATAGAAGTTTAATAGTGCATTTTACTCGCCATTCCACGCGCTTTAAGATGCCGCCTAGCCCAGTACGCTATCTGAAAGAGGAGCGACGTAAGTTGAACAAATGTGATAGAATTACGCTGAATTCTTATATTAACCGTAATATAAAATGATCTAATCGGGTCTCTGTTTGCCTTATCCTAGAAGTGTAATAGTGCATGTTACTCGCCATTTCATGCGCATTGAGATGCCGCTTAGCCCAATTCGCTATTTGAAATAGGAGCGACGTAAATTGAACAAATGTAATAGAATTTCGCTGAATTCTTATATTAACCAAAATATAAAATGATCTAATCGGGTCTCTGATTGCCCTATCATAGAAGTTTAATAGTGCATTTTACTCGCCATTCCACGCGCTTTAAGATGCCGCCTATCCGAGTACGCTATTTGAAATAGGAGCGACGTAAATTGAACAAATGTGATAGAATTTCCCTGAATTCTTATATTAACCTTAATGTAAAATGATCTAATCGGGTCTCTGTTCGCCCTACCATTACAAGTTTAATAGTGCATTACACTCGTCATTTCAGGCGCTTTGAGTTGCCGCTTAGCCCAATACGCTATCTGAAATAGGAGCGACGTAAATTGAACAATTGTGATAGAATTTCGCTGAATTTTTATATTAACCAAAATATAAAATGATCCAATCTGGTCTCTGATTGCCCTATCATAGAAGTTTAATATTGCATTTTACTCGCCATTCCACGCGCTTTAAGATGCCGCCTAGCTCAGTACGCTATCTGAAATAGGAGCGACGAAAGTTGAACAAATGTGATAGAATTACGCTGAATTCTTATATTAACCGTAATATAAAATGATCTAATCGGGTCTCTGTTTACCCTACCCAAGAAGTTTAATAGTGCATTTTACTCGCCATTTCATACACTTTGAGATGCTGCTTAGCCCAATACGCTAACTGAAATAGGAGCGACGTAAATTGAACAAATGTGATAGAATTTCACTGAATTCTTATATTAACCAAAATATAAAATGATCTAATCGGGTCTCTGATAGCCCTATCATAGAAGTTTAATAGTGCATTTTACTCGCCATTCCACGCGCTTTAAGATGCCGCCTAGCCCAGTACGCTATCTGAAAGAGGAGCGACGTAAGTTGAACAAATGTGATAGAATTACGCTGAATTCTTATATTAACCGTAATATAAAATGATCTAATCGGGTCTCTGTTTGCCTTATCCTAGAAGTTTAATAGTGCATTTTACTCACCATTTCATACGCATTGAGATGCCGCTTAGCCCAATACGCTATCTGAAATAGGAGCGACGTAAGTTGAACAAATGTGATAGAATTACGCTGAATTCTTATATTAACCGTAATATAAAATGATCTAATCGGGTCTCTGTTTGCCCTACCCTAGGAGTTTAATAGTGCATTTTATTCGCCATTTCATGCGCTTTGAGATGCCGCTTAGCCCAATACGCTATCTGAAATAGCAGCGACGTAAATTAAACAAATGTGATAGAATGTCCCTGAAATCTTATGTTAAACAAAATGTAAAATGATCTAATCGGGTCTCTGATTGGCCTATCATGGAAGATTAGTAGTGCATTTTACTCACCCTTCCACGCGCTTTAAGAAGCCGCCTAGCCCAGTACGCTATCTGAAATAGGAGCGACGTAAATTGAACAAATGTGATAGAATTTTGCTGAATTCTTAAATTAACCATAATATAAAATGATCTAATCGGGTCTCTGTTTGCCCTACCCTTGAACTTTAATAGTGCATTCTACTCGCCATTTCATGCGCCTTCAGATGCCGCTTAGCCGAATACGCTATCTGAAATAGGAGCGACGTAAATTGAACAAATGTAATCGAATTTCGCTGAATTCTTAAATTAACCATAATATAAAATGAGCTAATCGGGTCTCTGTTTGCCCTACCCTAGAAGTTTAATAGTGCATTTCACTCGTCACTTCATGCGCTTTGAGATGCCGCTAAGCCCAATAAGCTATCTGAAATAGGAGCGACGTAAATTGAAGAAATGAGAAGAAGTTATGCTGAATTCTTAAATTGACCATAATATAAAATGATCTAATCGGGTCTCTGTTTGCCCTACCCTAGAAGTTTAATATTGCATTTCACTCGCCATTTCATGCGCTTTGAGGTGCCGCTTAGACCAATATGCTATCTGAAATAGGAGCGACGTAAATTGAACAAATGTGATAGAATTTCCCTGAAATCTTATATAAAACAAAATATAAATTGATCTAATCGGGTCTCTGATTGCCCTATCATGGAAGATTAGTAGTGCATTTTACTCACCCTTCCACGCGCTTTAAGATACCGCCTTGCCCAGTACGCTATCTGAAATAGGAGCGACGTAAGTTGAACAAATGTGATAGAATTACGCTGCATTCTTATATTAACCGTAATATAAAATGATCTAATCGGGTCCCTGTTTGCCCTACCCTAGAAGTTTAACAGTGCATTTTACTCGTAATTTCATGCGCTTTGAGATGCCGCATAGCCCAATACGCTATCTGACATACGAGCGACGTAAATTGAACAAATGTGATAGAATTTCGCTGAATTCTTAAATTAACCATAATATAAAATGATCTAATGGGGTCTCTGATTGCCCTACCCTAGAAGATTAATAGTGCATTTCACACGCCATTTCATGCGCTTTGAGATGCCGCTTAGCCCAATACGCTATCTGACATAGGAGCGACGTAAATTGAACAAATGTGATAGAATTTCGCTGAATTCTTAAATTAACCATAATATAAAATGATCTAATCGGGTCTCTGTTTGCCCTACCCAAGAAGTTTAACAGTGCATTTTACTCGCCATTTCATGCGCTTTGAGATGCCGCTTAGCCCAATACGCTATCTGAAATAGGAGCAACGTAAATTGAACAAATGTGATAGAATTTCGCTGAATTCTTAAATTAACCATAATATAAAATGATCTAATGGGGTCTCTGTTTGCCCTACCCTAGAAGTTTAATAGTGCATTTGACTCGTCATTTCATGCGCTTTGAGATGCCGCTTAGCCCAATACGCTATCTGAAATAGGAGCGATGTAAATTGATCAAATGTGATAGAATTTCGCTGAATTCTTTTATTAACCATAACGTAAAATGATCTAATCGGGTCTCTGTTCGCCCTAGCGTTGAAGCTTAATTGTGCATTTTATTCGTCATTTCATGCGCTTTGAGATGCCGCTTAGCCCAATACGCTATCTGAAATAGGAGCGACGTAAATTGAACAAATGTGATAGAATTTCGCTGAATTCTTATATTAACCTCAATGTAAAATGATCTAATCGGGTCTTTGTTCGCCCTACCCTAGAAGTTTAATAGTGCATTTCACTCGTCATTTCATGCGCTTTGAGATGCCGCTTAGCCCAATAAGCTATCTGAAATAGGAGCGACGTAAATTAACCAAATGTGATAGAATTTCGCTGAATTCTTATATAACTAAAATATAAAATGATCTAATCGGGTCTCTGATTGCCCTATCATAGAAGTTTAATAGTGAATTTTACTCGCCATTCCACGCGCTTTAAGATGCCGCTTAGCCCAATACGCTATCAGCAATAGGAGCCACGTAAATTGAACAAATGTGAGACAATTTCGCTGAATTCTTAAATTAACCATAATATAAAATGATCTTATCGGGTCCCTGTTTGCCCTACCCTAGAAGTTTAATAGTGCATTTTACTCGACATTTCTTGCGCTTTGAGATGCCGCTTAGTCCAATACGCTATCTGAAATATCAGCGACGTAAATTGAACAAATGTGAGAGAATTTCGCTGAATTCTTATATTAACCAAAATATAAAATGATCTAGTCGGGTCTCTGATTACCCTATCATAGAAGTTTAGTAGAGCATTTTACTCGCCCTTACACGCGCTTTGAGATACCGCCTTGCCCAGTACGCTATCTGAAATAGGAGCGACGTAAGTTGAACAAATGTGATAGAATTACGCTGAATTCTTATATTAACCGTAATATAAAATGATCTAATCGGGTCTCTGTTTGCCCTACCCTAGAAGTTTAACAGTGCATTTTACTCGTCATTTCATGCGCTTCGAGATGCCGCATAGCCCAATACGCTATCTGACATAGGAGCGACGTAAATTGAACAAATGTGATAGAATTTCGCTGAATTCTTAAATTAACCATAATATAAAATGATCTAATGGGGTCTCTGATTGCCCTACCCTAGAAGATTAATAGTGCATTTCACTCGCCATTTCATGCGCTTTGAGAAGCCGCGTAGCCCAATACGCTATCTGACATAGGAGCGACGTAAATTGAACAAATGTGATAGAACTTCGCTGAATTCTTATATTAACCAAAATATAAAATGATCTAATCGGGTCTCTGATTGCCCTATCATAGAAGTTTAATAGTGAATTGTACTCGCCATTCCACGCGCTTTAAGATGCCGCTTAGCCCAATACGCTATCAGCAATAGGAGCGACGTAAATTGAACAAATGTGATAGAATTTCGCTGAATTCTTAAATTAACCATAATATAAAATGATCTAATCGGGTCTCTGTTTGCCCTACCCTAGAGGTTTAACAGTACATTTTACTCGCCATTTCATGCGCTTTGAGATGCCGCTTAGTCCAATACGCTATCTGGAATAGGAGCGACGTAAATTGAACAAATGTGATAGAATTTCCGTGAATTCTTATATTAACCGTAATATAAAATGATCTATTCGGGTTTCTGTTCGGCCTACCCCAGAAGTTTAATAGAGCATTTCACTCGTCAATCCATGCGCTTTGAGATGCCGCTTAGCCCAATACGCTATCTGAAATAGGAGCGACGTAAATTGAACAAATGTGATAGAATTTCGCTGAATTCTTATATTAACCAAAACATAAAATGATCTAATCGGGTCTCTGATTGCCCTATCATAGAAGTATAATAGTGCATTTTACTCGCCATTCCACGCGCTTTACGATGCCGCCTAGCCCAGTACGCTATCTGAAAGAGGAGCCACGTAAGTTGAACAAATGTGACAGAGTTACGCTGAATTCTTATATTAACCGCAATATAAAATGATCTAATCGGGTCTCTGTTTGCCTTATCCTAGAAGTTTAATAGTGCATTTTACTCGCCATTTCATGCGCTTTGGGATGCCGATTAGCCCAGTACGCTATCTGAAATAGGAGCGACGTAAATTGAACAAATGTGATAGAATTTCGCTGAATTCTTATATTAACCAAAATTTAAATGATCTAATCGGGTCTCTGATAGCCCTATCATAGAAGTTTAATAGTGCATTTTACTCGCCATTCCGCGCGCTTTAAGATGCCGCCTAGCCCAGTACGCTATCTGAAAGAGGAGCGACGTAAGTTGAACAAATGTGATAGAATTACGCTGAATTCTTATATTAACCGTAACATAAAATGATCTAATCGGGTCTCTGTTTGCCTTATCCTAGAAGTGTAATAGTGCATGTTACTCGCCATTTCATGCGCATTGAGATGCCGCTTAGCCCAATACGCTATCTGAAATAGGAGCGACGTAAATTGAACAAATCTGAGAGAATTTCGCTGAATTCTTAAATTAACCATAATATAAAATGATCTTATCGGGTCTCTGTTTGCACTACCCTAGAAGTTTAGTAGTGCATTTTACTCGCCATTCCACGCGCTTTAAGTTGCCGCCAAGCCCAGTACGCTATCTGAAATAGGAGCTACGTAAGTTGAACAAATGTGACAGAATTACGCTGAATTCTGATATTAACCGTAATATAAAATGATCTAATCGGGTCTCTGTTTGCCCTATCATAGAAGTTTAATAGTGCATTTTACTCGACATTTCTTGCGCTTTGAGATGCCGCTTAGTCCAATACGCTATCTGAAATATCAGCGACGTAAATTGAACAAATGTGAGAGAATTTCGCTGAATTATTATATTAACCAAAATATAAAATAATCTAATCGGGTCTCTGATTTCCCTATCATAGAAGTTTAGTAGTGCATTTGACTCGCCATTTCATGCGCTTTGAGATGCCGCTCAGCCCAATACGCTATCTGAAATAGGGGCGAAGTAAATTGAACAAATGTGATAGAATTACTCTGAATTCTTATATTAACCGTAATATAAAATGATCTAATCGGGTCTCTGTTTGCCTTACCCTAGAAGTTTAATAGTGCATTTTACTCGCCATTTCATGCGCTTTGAGATGCCGCTTAGCCCAATACGCTATCTGAAATAGGAGCGACGTAAATTGAACAAATGTGATAGAATTTCGCTGAATTCTTAAATTAACCATAATATAAAATGATCTAATGGGGTCTCTGATTGCCCTACCCTAGAAGATTAATAGTGCATTTCACTCGCCATTTCATGCGCTTTGAGATGCCGCTTAGCCCGATACGCTATCTGACATAGGAGCGACGTATATTGAACAAATCTGATAGAATTTCGCTGAATTCTTATATTAACCAAAATATAAAATGATCTAATCGGGTCTCTGATTGCCCAATCATAGAAGTTTAATAGTGAATTTTACTCGCCATTCCACGCGCTTTAAGATGCCGCATAGCCCAGTACGCTATCTGAAATAGGAACGACGTAAATTGAACTATTGTGATAGAATTTTGCTGAATTCTTAAATTAACCATAATATAAAATGATCTAATCGGGTCTCTGTTTGCCTACCCTAGAAGTTTAGTAGTGCATTTTACTCGCCATGTCTTGCGCTTTGAGATACAACTTACCCCAATACGCTATCTGAAATAGGAGCGACGTAAACTGAACAAATGTGATAGAATTTTGCTGAATTCTTAAATTAACCATAATATAAAATGATCTAGTCGGGTCTCTGATTGCCCTACCCTAGAAGTTTAATAGTGCATTTTACTTGCCATTTCATGTGCTTTGAGATGCCGCTGAGCCCAATACGCTATCTGAAATAGGAGCTACGTAAGTTGAACAAATGTGACAGAATTACGCTGAATTCTTATATTTACCGTAATATAAAATGATCTAATCGGTTCTCTGATTGCCCTACCATAGAAGTTTAATGGTGCATTTTACTCGCCATTCCACGCGCTTTAAGATGCCGCCTAGCTCAGTACGCTATCTGAAATAGGAGCGACGAAAGTTGAACAAATGTGATAGAATTACGCTGAATTCTTATATTAACCGTAATATAAAATGATCTAATCGGGTCTCTGTTTGCCTTACCCTATAAGTTTAATAGTGCATTTCACTCGTCATTTCATGCGCTTTGAGATGCCGCTTAGCCCAATAAGCTATCTGAAATAGGAGCGACGTAAATTGAACAAATGTGATAGAATTTCGCTGAATTCTTATATTAACCAAAATATAAAATGATCTAATCGGGTCTCTGATTGCCCTATCATAGAAGTTTAATAGTGAATTTTACTCGCCATTCCACGCGCTTTAAGATGCCGCATAGCCCAGTACGCTATCTGAAATAGGAACGACGTAAATTGAACTAATGTGATAGAATTTTGCTGAATTCTTAAATTAACCATAATATAAAATGATCTAATCGGGTCTCTGTTTGCCTACCCTAGAAGTTTAGTAGTGCATTTTACTCGCCATGTCTTGCGCTTTGAGATACAACTTACCCCAATACGCTATCTGAAATAGGAGCGACGTAAACTGAACAAATGTGATAGAATTTTGCTGAATTCTTAAATTAACCATAATATAAAATGATCTAGTCGGGTCTCTGATTGCCCTACCCTAGAAGTTTAATAGTGCATTTTACTCGCCATTTCATGCGCTTTGAGATGCCGCTGAGCCCAATACGCTATCTGAAATAGGAGCTACGTAAGTTGAACAAATGTGACAGAATTACGCTGAATTCTTATATTTACCGTAATATAAAATGATCTAATCGGTTCTCTGATTGCCCTACCATAGAAGTTTAATGGTGCATTTTACTCGCCATTCCACGCGCTTTAAGTTGCCGCCTAGCCCAGTACGCTATCTGAAATAGGAGCTACGTAAGTTGAACAAATGTGACAGAGTTACGCTGAATTCTTATATTTACCGTAATATAAAATGATCTAGTCGGGTCTCTGTTTGCCTTATCCTAGAAGTTTAATAGTGCATTTTACTCGCCATTTCATGCCCTTTGAGATGCCGCTTAGCCCAATACGCTATCTGAAATAGGAGCGACGTAAATTGAACAAATGTGATAGAATTTCGCTGAATTCTTATATTAACCTCAATGTAAAATGATCTAATCGGGTCTTTGTTCGCCCTACCCTAGAAGTTTAATAGTGCATTTCACTCGTAATTTCATGCGCTTTGAGATGCCGCTTAGCCCAATAAGCTATCTGAAATAGGAACGACGTAAATTGACCAAATGTGATAGAATTTCGCTGAATTCTTATATTAACCAAAATATAAAATGATCTAATCGGGTCTCTGATTGCCCTATCATAGAAGTTTAATAGTGAATTTTACTCGCCATTCCACGCGCTTTAAGATGCCGCTTAGCCCAATACGCTATCTGCAATAGGAGCGACGTAAATTGAACAAACGTGATAGAATTTCGCTGAATTCTTAAATTAACCATAATATAAAATAATCTAATCGGGTCTCTGATTTCCCTATCATAGAAGTTTAGTAGTGCATTTGACTCGCCATTTCATGCGCTTTGAGATGCCGCTCAGCCCAATACGCTATCTGAAATAGGGGCGACGTAAATTGAACAAATGTGATAGAATTACTCTGAATTCTTATATTAACCATAATATAAAATGATCTAATCGGGTCTCTGATTTCCCTATCATAGAAGTTTAGTAGTGCATTTGACTCGCCATTTCATGCGCTTTGAGATGCCGCTCAGCCCAATACGCTATCTGAAATAGGGGCGACGTAAATTGAACAAATGTGATAGAATTACTCTGAATTCTTATATTAACCATAATATAAAATAATCTAATCGGGTCTCTGATTTCCCTATCATAGAAGTTTAGTAGTGCATTTGACTCGTCATTTCATGCGCTTCGAGATGCCGCATAGCCCAATACGCTATCTGACATAGGAGCGACGTAAATTGAACAAATGTGATAGAATTTCGCTAAATTCTTAAATTAACCATAATATAAAATGATCTAATGGGGTCTCTGATTGCCCTACCCTAGAAGATTAATAGTGCATTTCACTCGCCATTTCATGCGCTTTGAGAAGCCGCATAGCCCAATACGCTATCTGACATAGGAGCGACGTAAATTGAACAAATGTGATAGAACTTCGCTAAATTCTTATATTAACCAAAATATAAAATGATCTAATCGGGTCTCTGATTGCCCTATCATAGAAGTTTAATAGTGCATTTTACTCGCCATTCCACGCGCTTTAAGATGCCGCCTAGCCCAGTACGCTATGTGAAATAGGAGCGACGTATGTTGAACAAATGTGATAGAATTTCCCTGAATTCTTATATTAACCTTAATGTAAAATGATCTAATCGGGTCTCTGATTGCCCTATCATAGAAGTTTAGTAGTGCATTTTACTCGCCCTTCCACGCGCTTTGAGATGCCGCCTAGCCCAGTACGCTATCTGAAATAGGAGCGACGTAAATTGAACAAATGTGATAGAATTTCGCTGAATTCTTATATTAACCAAAACATAAAATGATCTAATCGGGTCTCTGATTGCCCTATCATAGAAGTATAATAGTGCATTTTACTCGCCATTCCACGCGCTTTAAGATGCCGCCTAGCCCAGTACGCTATCTGAAAGAGGAGCCACGTAAGTTGAACAAATGTGACAGAGTTACGCTGAATTCTTATATTAATCGCAATATGAAATGATCTAATCGGGTCTCTGTTTGCCTTATCCTAGAAGTTTAATAGTGCATTTTACTCGCCATTTCATGCGCTTTGAGATGCCGCTTAGCCCAGTACGCTATCTGAAATAGGAGCGACGTAAATTGAACAAATGTGATAGAATTTCGCTGAATTCTTATATTAACCAAAATATAAAATGATCTAATCGGGTCTCTGATAGCCCTATCATAGAAGTTTAATAGTGCATTTTACTCGCCATTCCGCGCGCTTTAAGATGCCGCCTAGCCCAGTACGCTATCTGAAAGAGGAGCGACGTAAGTTGAACAAATGTGATAGAATTACGCTGAATTATTATATTAACCGTAATATAAAATGATCTAATCGGGTCTCTGTTTGCCTTATCCTAGAAGTGTAATAGTGCATGTTACTCGCCATTTCATGCGCATTGAGATGCCGCTTAGCCCAATACGCTATCTGAAATAGGAGCGACGTAAATTGAACAAATGTGATAGAATTTCGTTGAATTCTTATATTAACCAAAACATAAAATGATCTAATCGGGTCTCTGATTGCCCTATCATAGAAGTATAATAGTGCATTTTACTCGCCATTCCAGGCGCTTTAAGATGCCGCCTAGCCCAGCACGCTATCTGAAATAGGAGCCACGTAAGTTGAACAAATGTGACAGAGTTACGCTGAATTCTTATATTAACCGCAATATAAAATGATCTAATCGGGTCTCTGATTGCCCTATCATAGAAGTTTAATAGTGCATTTTACTCGCCATTCCACGCGCTTTAAGATGCCGCCTATCCGAGTACGCTATTTGAAATAGGAGCGACGTAAATTGAACAAATGTGATAGAATTTCCCTGAATTCTTATATTAACCTTAATGTAAAATGATCTAATCGGGTCTCTGTTCGCCCTACAATTACAAGTTTAATAGTGCATTTCACTCGTCATTTCAGGCGCTTTGACTTGCCGCTTAGCCCAATACGCTATCTGAAATAGGAGCGACGTAAATTGAACAATTGTGATAGAATTTCGCTGAATTTTTATATTAACCAAAATATAAAATGATCCAATCGGGTCTCTGATTGCCCTATCATAGAAGTTTAATATTGCATTTTACTCGCCATTCCACGCGCTTTAAGATGCCGCCTAGCTCAGTACGCTATCTGAAATAGGAGCGACGAAAGTTGAACAAATGTGATAGAATTACGCTGAATTCTTATATTAACCGTAATATAAAATGATCTAATCGGGTCTCTGTTTGCCTTACCCAATAAGTTTAATAGTGCATTCCACTCGTCATTTCATGCGCTTTGAGATGCCGCTTAGCCCAATAAGCTATCTGAAATAGGAGCGACGTATATTGAACAAATGTGATAGAATTTCGCTGAATTCTTATATTAACCAAAATATAAAATGATCTAATCGGGTCTCTGTTTGCCCTACCCTTGAAGTTTAATAGTGCATTTTACTCGCCAGTCCACGCGCTTTAAGATGCCGCCTAGCCCAGTACGCTATCTGAAATAGGAGCGACGTAAATGGAACAAATGTGTTAGAATTTCGCTGAATTATTATATTAACCAAAATATAAAATAATCTAATCGGGTCTCTGATTTCCCTATCATAGAAGTTTAACAGTGCATTTGACTCGCCATTTCATGCGCTTTGAGATGCCGCTTAGCCCAATACGCTATCTGAAATAGGAGCGATGTAAATTGATCAAATGTGATAGAATTTCGCTGAATTCTTTTATTAACCATACCGTAAAATGATCTAATCGGGTCTCTGTTCGCCCTAGCGTAGAAGCTTAATTGTGCATTTTATTCGTCATTTCATGCGCTTTGAGATGCCGCTTAGCCCAATACGCTATCTCAAATAGGAGCGACGTAAATTGAACAAATGTGATAGAATTTCGCTGAATTCTTATATTAACCAAAATATAAAATGATCTAATCGGGTCTCTGATTGCCCTATCATAGAAGTTTAATAGTGCATTTTACTCGCCATTCCACGCGCTTTAAGTTGCCGCCTAGCCCAGTACGATATCTGAAATAGGAGCTACGTAAGTTGAACAAATGTGACAGAATTACGCTGAATTCTTATATTAACCGTAATATAAAATGATCTAATCGGGTCTCTGATTGCCCTACACTAGAAGTATAATAGTGCATTTTACTCGCCATTTCATGCGCTTTGAGATGCCGCCTAGCCCAGTACGCTATCTGAAAGAGGAGCGACGTAAGTTGAACAAATGTGATAGAATTACGCTGAATTCTTATATTAACCGTAATATAAAATGATCTATTCGGGTTTCTGTTCGCCCTACCCCAGAAGTTTAATAGAGCATTTCACTCGTCAATCCATGCGCTTTGAGATGCCGCTTAGCCCAATACGCTATCTGAAATAGGAGCGACGTAAATTGAACAAATGTGATAGAATTTCGTTGAATTCTTATATTAACCAAAACATAAAATGATCTAATCGGGTCTCTGATTGCCCTATCATAGAAGTATAATAGTGCATTTTACTCGCCATTCCAGGCGCTTTAAGATGCCGCCTAGCCCAGGACGCTATCTGAAATAGGAGCCACGTAAGTTGAACAAATGTGACAGAGTTACGCTGAATTCTTATATTAACCGCAATATAAAATGATCTAATCGGGTCTCTGATTGCCCTATCATAGAAGTTTAATAGTGCATTTTACTCGCCATTCCACGCGCTTTAAGATGCCGCCTATCCGAGTACGCTATTTGAAATAGGAGCGACGTAAATTGAACAAATGTGATAGAATTTCCCTGAATTCTTATATTAACCTTAATGTAAAATGATCTAATCGGGTCTCTGTTCGCCCTACCATTACAAGTTTAATAGTGCATTTCACTCGTCATTTCAGGCGCTTTGAGTTGCCGCTTAGCCCAATACGCTATCTGAAATAGGAGCGACGTAAATTGAACAATTGTGATAGAATTTCGCTGAATTTTTATATTAACCAAAATATAAAATGATCCAATCGGGTCTCTGATTGCCCTATCATAGAAGTTTAATATTGCATTTTACTCGCCATTCCACGCGCTTTAAGATGCCGCCTAGCTCAGTACGCTATCTGAAATAGGAGCGACGGAAGTTGAACAAATGTGATAGAATTACGCTGAATTCTTATATTAACCGTAATATAAAATGATCTAATCGGGTCTCTGTTTGCCTTACCCAATAAGTTTAATAGTGCATTTGACTCGCCATTTCATGCGCTTTGAGATGCCGCTTAGCCCAATACGCTATCTGAAATAGGAGCGACGTATATTGAACAAATGTGATAGAATTACTCTGAATTCTTATATTAACCGTAATATAAAATGATCTATACGGGTCTCTGTTTGCCTTACCCTAGAAGTTTAATAGTGCATTTTACTCGCCATTTCATGCGCTTTGAGATGCCGCCTAGCCCAATACGCTATCTGAAATAGGAGCGACGTAAATTGAACAAATGTGATAGAATTTCGCTGAATTCTTAAATTAACAATAATATAAAATGATCTAATGGGGTCTCTGTTTGCCCTACCCTAGAAGTTTAATAGTGCATTTGACACGTCATTTCATGCGCTTTGAGATGCCGCTTAGCCCAATACGCTATCTGAAATAGGAGCGATGTAAATTGATCAAATGTGATAGAATTTCGCTGAATTCTTTTATTAACCATAGCGTAAAATGAATTAATCGGGTCTCTGTTCGCCCTAGCGTAGAAGCTTAATTGTGCATTTTATTCGTCATTTCATGCGCTTTGAGATGCCGCTTAGCCCAATACGCTATCTCAAATAGGAGCGACGTAAATTGAACAGATGTGATAGAATTTCGCTGAATTCTTATATTAACCAAAATATAAAATGATCTAATCGGGTCTCTGATTGCCCTATCATAGAAGTTTAATAGTGCATTTTACTCGCCATTCCACGCGCTTTAAGTTGCCGCCTAGCCCAGTACGCTATCTGAAATAGGAGCTACGTAAGTTGAACAAATGTGACAGAATTACGCTGAATTCTTATACTAACCGTAATATAAAATGATCTATACGGGTCTCTGTTTGCCCTACCCTAGAAGTTTAATAGTGCATTTTACTCGCCATTTCTTGCGCTTTGAGATGCCGCTTAGCCCAGTACGCTATCTGAAATAGGAGCGACGTAAATTGAACAAATGTGATAGAATTTTGCTGAATTCTTAAATTAACCATAATATAAAATGATCTATTCGGGTCTCTGTTTGCCCTACCCTAGAAGTTTAATAGTGCATTTCACTCGTCATTTCATGCGCTTTGCGATGCCGCTTAGCCCAATAAGCTATCTGAAATAGGAGCGACGCAAATTGAACAAATGTGATAGAATTTTGCTGAATTCTTATATTAACCAAAATATAAAATGATCTAATCGGGTCTCTGATTGCCCTATCATAGAAGTTTAATAGTGCATTTTACTCGCCATTCCACGCGCTTTAAGATGCCGCCTAGCCCAGTACGCAATCTGAAATAGGAGCGACGTATGTTGAACAAATGTGATAGAATTTCGCTGAATTCTTATATTAACCAAAATATAAAATGATCTAATCGGGTCTCTGATTGCCCTATCATAGAAGTTTAATAGTGCATTTTACTCGACATTTCTTGCGCTTTGAGATGCCGCTTAGTCCAATACGCTATCTGAAATATCAGCCACGTAAATTGAACAAATCTGAGAGAATTTCGCTGAATTCTTAAATTAACCATAATATAAAATGATCTTATCGGGTCTCTGTTTGCACTACCCTAGAAGTTTAATAGTGCATTTTACTCGACATTTCTTGCGCTTTGAGATGCCGCTTAGTCCAATACGCTATCTGAAATATCAGCGACGTAAATTGAACAAATGTGAGAGAATTTCGCTGAATTCTTATATTAACCAAAATATAAAATGATCTAATCGGGTCTCTGATTGCCCTATCATAGAAGTTTAGTAGTGCATTTTACACGCCCTTCCACGCGCTTTGAGATACCGCCTAGCCCAGTACGCTATCTGAAATAGGAGCGACGTAAGTTGAACAAATGTGATAGAATTACGCTGAATTCTTATATTAACCGTAATATAAAATGATCTAATCGGGTCTCTGTTTGCCCTACCCTAGAAGTTTAACAGTGCATTTTACTCGTCATTTCATGCGCTTTGAGATGCCGCATAGCCCAATACGCTATCTGAAATAGGAGCGACGTAAATTGAACAAATGTGATAGAATTACGCTGAATTCTTATATTAACCGTAATATAAAATGATCTAATCGGGTCTCTGTTTGCCCTACCCTAGAAGTTTAACAGTGCATTCTACTCGTCATTTCATGCGCTTCGAGATGCAGCATAGCCCAATACGCTATCTGACATAGGAGCGACGTAAATTGAACAAATGTGATAGAATTTCGCTGAATTCTTAAATTAACCATAATATAAAATGATCTAATGGGGTCTCTGATTGCCCTACCCTAGAAGATAAATAGTGCATTTCACTCGCCATTTCATGCGCTTTGAGAAGCCGCATAGCCCAATACGCTATCTGACATAGGAGCGACGTAAATTGAACAAATGTGATAGAACTTCGCTAAATTCTTATATTAACCAAAATATAAAATGATCTAATCGGGTCTCTGATTGCCCTATCATAGATGTTTAATAGTGCATTTTACTCGCCATTCCACGCGCTTTAAGATGCCGCCTAGCCCAGTACGCTATGTGAAATAGGAGCGACGTATGTTGAACAAATGTGATAGAATTTCCCTGAATTCTTATATGAACCTTAATGTAAAATGATCTAATCGGGTCTCTGATTGCCCTATCATAGAAGTTTAGTAGTGCATTTTACTCGCCCTTCCACGCGCTTTGATATGCCACCTAGCCCAGTACGCTATCTGAAATAGGAGCGACGTAAATTGAACAAATGTGATAGAATTTCGCTGAATTCTTATATTAACCAAAACATAAAATGATCTAATCGGGTCTCTGATTGCCCTATCATAGAAGTATAATAGTGCATTTTACTCGCCATTCCACGCGCTTTAAGATGCCGCCTAGCCCAGTACGCTATCTGAAAGAGGAGCCACGTAAGTTGAACAAATGTGACAGAGTTACGCTGAATTCTTATATTAACCGCAATATAAAATGATCTAATCGGGTCTCTGTTTGCCTTATCCTAGAAGTTTAATAGTGCATTTTACTCGCCATTTCATGCGCTTTGAGATGCCGCTTAGCCCAGTACGCTATCTGAAATAGGAGCGACGTAAATTGAACAAATGTGATAGAATTTCGCTGAATTCTTATATTAACCAAAATATAAAATGATCTAATCGGGTCTCTGATAGCCCTATCACAGAAGTTTAATAGTGCATTTTACTCGCCATTCCGCGCGCTTTAAGATGCCGCCTAGCCCAGTACGCTATCTGAAAGAGGAGCGACGTAAGTTGAACAAATGTGATAGAATTACGCTGAATTCTTATATTAACCGTAATATAAAATGATCTAATCGGGTCTCTGTTTGCCTTATCCTAGAAGTGTAATAGTGCATGTTACTCGCCATTTCATGCGCATTGAGATGCCGCTTAGCCCAATACGCTATCTGAAATAGGAGCGACGTAAATTGAACAAATGTGATAGAATTTCGCTGAATTGTTATATTAACCGTAATATAAAATGATCTATTCGGGTTTCTGTTCGCCCTACCCCAGAAGTTTAATAGAGCATTTCACTCGTCAATCCATGCGCTTTGAGATGCCGCTTAGCCCAATACGCTATCTGAAATAGGAGCGACGTAAATTGAACAAATGTAATAGAATTTCGCTGAATTCTTATATTAACCAAAATATAAAATGATCTAATCGGGTCTCTGATTGCCCTATCATAGAAGTTTAATAGTGCATTTTACTCGCCATTCCACGCGCTTTAAGATGCCGCCTATCCGAGTACGCTATTTGAAATAGGAGCGACGTAAATTGAACAAATGTGATAGAATTTCCCTGAATTCTTATATTAACCTTAATGTAAAATGATCTAATCGGGTCTCTGTTCGCCCTACCATTACAAGTTTAATAGTGCATTTCACTCGTCATTTCAGGCGCTTTGAGTTGCCGCTTAGCCCAATACGCTATCTAAAATAGGAGCGACGTAAATTGAACAATTGTGATAGAATTTCGCTGAATTTTTATATTAACCAAAATATAAAATGATCTAATCGGGTCTCTGATTGCCCTATCACAGAAGTTTAATATTGCATTTTACTCGCCATTCCACGCGCTTTAAGATGCCGCCTAGCTCAGTACGCTATCTGAAATAGGAGCGACGAAAGTTGAACAAATGTGATAGAATTACGCTGAATTCTTATATTAACCGTAATATAAAATGATCTAATCGGGTCTCTGTTTGCCTTACCCTATAAGTTTAATAGTGCATTTCACTCGTCATTTCATGCGCTTTGAGATGCCGCTTAGCCCAATAAGCTATCTGAAATAGGAGCGACGTAAATTGAACAAATGTGATAGAATTTCGCTGAATTCTTATATTAACCAAAATATAAAATGATCTAATCGGGTCTCTGATTGCCCTATCATAGAAGTTTAATAGTGAATTTTACTCGCCATTCCACGCGCTTTAAGATGCCGCATAGCCCAGTACGCTATCTGAAATAGGAACGACGTAAATTGAACTAATGTGATAGAATTTTGCTGAATTCTTAAATTAACCATAATATAAAATGATCTAATCGGGTCTCTGTTTGCCTACCCTAGAAGTTTAGTAGTGCATTTTACTCGCCATGTCTTGCGCTTTGAGATACAACTTACCCCAATACGCTATCTGAAATAGGAGGAGCGACGTAAACTGAACAAATGTGATAGAATTTTGCTGAATTCTTAAATTAACCATAATATAAAATGATCTAGTCGGGTCTCTGATTGCCCTACCCTAGAAGTTTAATAGTGCATTTTACTCGCCATTTCATGCGCTTTGAGATGCCGCTGAGCCCAATACGCTATCTGAAATAGGAGCTACGTAAGTTGAACAAATGTGACAGAATTACGCTGAATTCTTATATTTACCGTAATATAAAATGATCTAATCGGTTCTCTGATTGCCCTACCATAGAAGTTTAATGGTGCATTTTACTCGCCATTCCACGCGCTTTAAGTTGCCGCCTAGCCCAGTACGCTATCTGAAATAGGAGCTACGTAAGTTGAACAAATGTGACAGAGTTACGCTGAATTCTTATATTTACCGTAATATAAAATGATCTAGTCGGGTCTCTGTTTGCCTTATCCTAGAAGTTTAATAGTGCATTTTACTCGCCATTTCATGCCCTTTGAGATGCCGCTTAGCCCAATACGCTATCTGAAATAGGAGCGACGTAAATTGAACAAATGTGATAGAATTTCGCTGAATTCTTAAATTAACCATAATATAAAATAATCTAATCGGGTCTCTGATTTCCCTATCATAGAAGTTTAGTAGTGCATTTGACTCGCCATTTCATGCGCTTTGAGATGCCGCTCAGCCCAATACGCTATCTGAAATAGGGGCGACGTAAATTGAACAAATGTGATAGAATTACTCTGAATTCTTATATTAACCATAATATAAAATGATCTAATCGGGTCACTGATTTCCCTATCATAGAAGTTTAGTAGTGCATTTGACTCGCCATTTCATGCGCTTTGAGATGCCGCTCAGCCCAATACGCTATCTGAAATAGGGGCGACGTAAATTGAACAAATGTGATAGAATTACTCTGAATTCTTATATTAACCATAATATAAAATAATCTAATCGGGTCTCTGATTTCCCTATCATAGAAGTTTAGTAGTGCATTTGACTCGTCATTTCATGCGCTTCGAGATGCCGCATAGCCCAATACGCTATCTGACATAGGAGCGACGTAAATTGAACAAATGTGATAGAATTTCGCTGAATTCTTAAATTAACCATAATATAAAATGATCTAATGGGGTCTCTGATTGCCCTACCCTAGAAGATTAATAGTGCATTTCACTCGCCATTTCATGCGCTTTGAGAAGCCGCATAGCCCAATACGCTATCTGACATAGGAGCGACGTAAATTGAACAAATGTGATAGAACTTCGCTAAATTCTTATATTAACCAAAATATAAAATGATCTAATCGGGTCTCTGATTGCCCTATCATAGAAGTTTAATAGTGCATTTTACTCGCCATTCCACGCGCTTTAAGATGCCGCCTAGCCCAGTACGCTATGTGAAATAGGAGCGACGTATGTTGAACAAATGTGATAGAATTTCCCTGAATTCTTATATTAACCTTAATGTAAAATGATCTAATCGGGTCTCTGATTGCCCTATCATAGAAGTTTAGTAGTGCATTTTACTCGCCCTTCCACGCGCTTTGAGATGCCGCCTAGCCCAGTACGCTATCTGAAATAGGAGCGACGTAAATTGAACAAATGTGATAGAATTTCGCTGAATTCTTATATTAACCAAAACATAAAATGATCTAATCGGGTCTCTGATTGCCCTATCATAGAAGTATAATAGTGCATTTTACTCGCCATTCCACGCGCTTTAAGATGCCGCCTAGCCCAGTACGCTATCTGAAAGAGGAGCCACGTAAGTTGAACAAATGTGACAGAGTTACGCTGAATTCTTATATTAACCGCAATATGAAATGATCTAATCGGGTCTCTGTTTGCCTTATCCTAGAAGTATAATAGTGCATTTTACTCGCCATTTCATGCGCTTTGAGATGCCGCTTAGCCCAGTACGCTATCTGAAATAGGAGCGACGTAAATTGAACAAATGTGATAGAATTTCGCTGAATTCTTATATTAACCAAAATATAAAATGATCTAATCGGGTCTCTGATAGCCCTATCATAGAAGTTTAATAGTGCATTTTACTCGCCATTCCGCGCGCTTTAAGATGCCGCCTAGCCCAGTACGCTATCTGAAAGAGGAGCGACGTAAGTTGAACAAATGTGATAGAATTACGCTGAATTATTATATTAACCGTAATATAAAATGATCTAATCGGGTCTCTGTTTGCCTTATCCTAGAAGTGTAATAGTGCATGTTACTCGCCATTTCATGCGCATTGAGATGCCGCTTAGCCCAATACGCTATCTGAAATAGGAGCGACGTAAATTGAACAAATGTGATAGAATTTCGTTGAATTCTTATATTAACCAAAACATAAAATGATCTAATCGGGTCTCTGATTGCCTTATCATAGAAGTATAATAGTGCATTTTACTCGCCATTCCAGGCGCTTTAAGATGCCGCCTAGCCCAGGACGCTATCTGAAATAGGAGCCACGTAAGTTGAACAAATGTGACAGAGTTACGCTGAATTCTTATATTAACCGCAATATAAAATGATCTAATCGGGTCTCTGATTGCCCTATCATAGAAGTTTAATAGTGCATTTTACTCGCCATTCCACGCGCTTTAAGATGCCGCCTATCCGAGTACGCTATTTGAAATAGGAGCGACGTAAATTGAACAAATGTGATAGAATTTCCCTGAATTCTTATATTAACCTTAATGTAAAATGATCTAATCGGGTCTCTGTTCGCCCTACCATTACAAGTTTAATAGTGCATTTCACTCGTCATTTCAGGCGCTTTGAGTTGCCGCTTAGCCCAATACGCTATCTGAAATAGGAGCGACGTAAATTGAACAATTGTGATAGAATTTCGCTGAATTTTTATATTAACCAAAATATAAAATGATCCAATCGGGTCTCTGATTGCCCTATCATAGAAGTTTAATATTGCATTTTACTCGCCATTCCACGCGCTTTAAGATGCCGCCTAGCTCAGTACGCTATCTGAAATAGGAGCGACGAAAGTTGAACAAATGTGATAGAATTACGCTGAATTCTTATATTAACCGTAATATAAAATGATCTAATCGGGTCTCTGTTTGCCTTACCCAATAAGTTTTATAGTGCATTTCACTCGTCATTTCATGCGCTTTGAGATGCCGCTTAGCCCAATAAGCTATCTGAAATAGGAGCGACGTATATTGAACAAATGTGATAGAATTTCGCTGAATTCTTATATTAACCAAAATATAATGATCTAATCGGGTCTCTGTTTGCCCTACCCTTGAAGTTTAATAGTGCATTTTACTCGCCATTCCACGCGCTTTAAGATGCCGCCTAGCCCAGTACGCTATCTGAAATAGGAGCGACGTAAATGGAACAAATGTGTTAGAATTTCGCTGAATTATTATATTAACCAAAATATAAAATAATCTAATCGGGTCTCTGATTTCCCTATCATAGAGTTTAACAGTGCATTTGACTCGCCATTTCATGCGCTTTGAGATGCCGCTTAGCCCAATACGCTATCTGAAATAGGAGCGACGTAAATTGAACAAATGTGATAGAATTTCGCTGAATTCTTATATTAACCGTAATATAAAATGATCAAATCGGGTCTCTGTTTGCCTTATCCTAGAAGTTTAATAGTGCATTTCACTCGTCATTTCATGCGCTTTGAGATGCCGCTTAGCCCAATACGCTATCTGCAATAGGAGCGACGTTCATTGAACAAATGTGATAGAATTTCGCTGAATTCTTAAATTAACCATAATATAAAATGATCTAATCGGGTCTCTGTTCGCCCTACCCTAGAAGTGTAATAGTGCATTTCACTCGCCATTTCATGCGCTTTGAGATGCCGCTTAGCCCAATACGCTATCTGAAATAGGAGCGACGTAAATAGAACAATTGTGATAGAATTTCGCTGAATTCTTATATTAACCAAAATATAAAATGATCTAATCGGGTCTCTGATTGCCCTATCATAGAAGTTTAATAGTGCATTTTACTCGCCAATCCACGCGCTTTAAGATTCCGCCTAGCCCAGTACGCTATCTGAAATAGGAGAGACGTAAGTTGAACAAATGTGATAGAATTTGGCTGAATTCTTAAATTATCCATAATATAAAATGATCTAATCGGGTCTCCGTTTGCCCTACCCTAGAAGTTTAACAGCGCATTTTAATCGCCATTTCTTGCGCTTTGAGATGCAGCTTAGCCCAATACGCTATCTGAAATAGGAGCGACGTAAATTGAACAAATGTGATAGAATTTCCCTGAATACTTATATTAACCTTAATGTAAAATGATCTAATCGGGTCTCTGTTCGCCCTACCCTAGAAGTGTAATAGTGCATTTTACTCGCCAATCCACGCGCTTTAAGATTCCGCCTATCCCAGTACGCTATCTGAAATAGGAGCGACGTAAGTTGAACAAATGTGATAGAATTTGGCTGAATTCTTAAATTAACCATAATATAAAATTATCTAATCGGGTCTCCGTTTGCCCTACCCTAGAAGTTTAACAGCGCATTTTAATCGCCATTTCATGCGCTTTGAGATGCAGCTTAGCCCAATACGCTATCGGAAATAGGAGCGACGTAAGTTGAACAAATGTGATAGAATTTTTCTGAATTCTTAAATAAACCATAATATGAAATGATCTAATCGGGTCTCTGTTTGCCCTACCCTAGATGTTTAACAGTGCATTTTATTCGCCATTTCATGCGCTTTGAGATGCCGCTTAGCCCAATACGCTATCTGAAATTGGAGCGACGTAAATTGAACGAATGTGATAGAATTTCGCTGAATTCTTAAATTAACCATAATATAAAATGATCCAATCGGGTCTCTGTTCGCCCTACCATAGAAGTTTAATAGTGCATTTTACTCGCAATTTCATGCGCTTTGAGATGCCGCTTAACCCAATACGCTATCTGAAATAGGAGCAACGAAAGTTGAACAAATGTGATAGAATTTCGCTGAATTATTTTATTAACCAGAATGTAAAATGATCTAATCGGGTCTCTGTTCGCCCTAGCCTAGAAGTTTAATAGTAAATTTTATTCGCCATTTCATGCGCTTTGTGATGCCGCGTAGCCCAATACGCTATCTGAAATAGGAGCGACGTAAATTGAACAAATGTGATAGAATTTCCCTGAATTCTTATATTAACCTTAATGTAAAATGATCTAATCGGGTCTCTGTTCGCCCTAACCTAGAAGTTTAATAGTGCATTTCACTCGTCATTTCATGCGCTTTCAGTTGCCGCTTAGCCCAATACGCTATCTGAAATAGGAGCGACGTAAATTGAACAAATGTGATAGAATTTCCCTGAAATCTTATATTAAACAAAATATAAAATGATCTAATCGGGTCTCTGACTGCCCTATCATTGAAGTTTAACAGTGCATTTTACTCGCCATTCCACGAGCTCTAAGATGCCGCCTAGCCCAGTACGCTATCTGAAATAGGAGCGACGTAAATTGAACAAATGTGATAGAATTTTGCTGAATTCTTAAATTAACCATAATATAAAATGATCTAATCGGGTCTCTGTTTGCCCTACCCTAAAAGTTTAATAGTGCATTTTACTCGCCATTTCATGCGCTTTGAGATGCCGCTTAACCCAATACGCTATCTGAAATAGGAGCAACGAAAGTTGAACAAATGCGATAGAGTTTCGCTGAATTATTTTATTAACCAGAATGTAAAATGATCTAATCTGGTCTCTGTTCGCCCTACCATAGAAGTCTTATAGTGCATTTCACTCGCCATTTCATGCGCTTTGAGATGCCGCTTAGCCCAATACGCTATCTGAAATAGGAGCGACCTAAATTGAACGAATGTGATAGAATTTTGCTGAATTCTTAAATTAACCATAATATAAAATGATCTAATCAGGTCTCTGCTTGCCCTACCCTAGAAGTTTAATAGTGCATTTTACTCGTCATTTCATGCGCTTTGAGATGCCGCTTAGCCGAATACGCTATCTGGAATAGGAGCGACGTAAATTGAACAAATGTGATACTATTTCCCTGAAATCTTATATTAAACAAAATATAAAATGATCTAATCGGGTCTCTGATTGCCCTATCATAGAAGTTTAGTAGTGCATTTTACTCGCCATTCCACGCGCTTTAAGTTGCCGCCTAGCCCAGTACGCTGTCTGAAATAGGAGCGACGTAAGTTGAACAAATGTGATAGAATTTTGCTGAATTCTTAAATTAACCATAATATAAAATGATCTAATCGGGTCTCTGTTTGCCCTACCCTAAAAGTTTAATAGTGCATTTCACTCGCCATTTCATGCGCTTTGAGATGCCGCTTAGCCCAATACGCTATCTGATATAGGAGCGACGTAAGTTGAACAAGTGTGATAGAATTAATCTGAATTCTTATATTGACCGTAATATAAAATGATCTAATCGGGTCTCTGCTAGCCCTATCATAGAAGTTTAATAGTGCATTTTACCCGCCATTCCACGCGCTTTAAGTTGCCGCCTAGCCCAGTACGCTATCTGAAATAGGAGCGACGTACGTTGAACAAATGTGATAGAGTTACGCTGAATTCTTATATTAACCGTAATATAAAATGATCGAATCGGGTCTCTGTTTGCCTTATCCTAGAAGTTTAATAGTGCATTTTACTCGCCATTTCATGCGCATTGAGATGCCGCTTAGCCCAATACGCTATCTGAAATATCAGCGACGTAAATTGAACAAATGTGAGAGACTTTCGCTGAATTCTTATATTAACCTTAATGTAAAGTGTTCTAATCGGGTCTCTGTTCGCCCTACCCTAGAAGATTAATAATGCGTTTCACTCGTCATTTCATGCGCTTTGAGATGCCGCTTTGCTCAATTAGCAATCTGAAATAGGTGCGACGTAAATTGAACAAATGTGATAGTATTTCGCTGAATTCTTAAATTAACCATAATATAAAATGATCTAATCGGGTCTCTGTTTGCCCTACCCTAGAAGCTTAATAGTGCATTTCACTCGTCAATTCATACGCTTTGCGATGCCGCTTAGCCCAATACGCTATCTGAAATAGGAGCGACGTAAATTGAACAAATGTTATAGAATTTCGCTGAATCCTTATATTAACCAAAATATAAAATGATCTAATCGGCTCTCTGATTGCCGTATCATAGAAGTTTAGTAGTACATTTTACTCGCCCTTCCACGCGCTTTAAGATGCAGCCAAGCCCAGTACGCTATCTGAAATAGGAGCGACGTAAATTGAACAATTGTGATAGAATTTTGCTGAATTCTTAAATTAAACGTAACATAAAATGATCTAATCGGTTCTCTGTTTGCCCTACCCTAGAAGTTTAATAGCTCATTTTACTCGCCATCTCATGCGCTTTGAGATGCCGCTCAGCCCAATACGCTATCTGAAATAGGAGCGACGTAAATTGAACAAATGTGATAGAATTACGCTGAATTCTTTAATTAACCATAACATAAAATGATCTATTCGGGTCTCTGTTTGCCCTACCCTAGAAGTTTAATAGTGCATTTTACTCGCCATTTCATGCGCTTTGAGATGCCGCATAGCCCAATACGCTATCTGAAATAGGAGCGACGTAAATTGAACAAATGTGATAGAATTTCCGTGAATCCTTATATTAACCTTAATGTAAAATGATCTAATCGGGTCTCTGTTCGCCCTACCATAGAAGTCTAATGGTGCATTTCACTCGCCATTTCATGCGCTTTGTGATGCCGCTTAGCCCAATACGCTATCTGAAATAGGAGCGACGTAAGTTGAACAAATGTGATAGAATTTCGCTGAATTCTTCTATTAACCATAATGTAAAATGATCTGATCGGGTCTCTGTTCGCCCTAGCCTAGAAGTTTAATAGTGCATTTTATTCGCCACTTCATGCGCTTTGAGATGCCGCTTAGCCGAATACGCTATCTGAAATAGGAGCGACGTAAATTGAACAAATGTGATACTATTTCCCTGAAATCTAATATTAATCGAAATATAAAATGATCTAATCGGGTCTCTGATTGCCCTATCATAGAAGATTAGTAGTGCATTTTACTCGCCATTCCACGCGCATTAAGATGCCGCCTAGCCCAGTACGCTATCTGAAATAGGAGCGACGTAACTTGAACAAATGTGATAGAATTACGCTGAATTCTTATATTAACCGTAATATAAAATGATCTAATCGGGTCTCTGTTTGCCTTATCCTAGAAGTTTAATAGCGCATTTTACTCGCCATTTCATGCGCTTTGAGATGGCGCTTAGCCCAATACGCTATTTGGAATAGGAGCGACGTAAATTGAACAAATGTTATAGAATTACACTGAATTCTTTTATTAACCATAATGTAATATGATCTGCTCGGGTCTCTGTTCGCCCTAGCCTAGAAGTTTAATAGTGCATTTTATTCGCCATTTCATGCGCTTTGAGATGCCGCTTAGCCCAATACGCTATCTGAAATTGGAGCGACGTAAATTGAACGAATGTGATAGAATTTCGCTGAATTCTTAAATTAACCATAATATAAAATGATCCAATCGGGTCTCTGTTCGCCCTACCATAGAAGTCTAATAGTGCATTTCACTCGCCATTTCATGCGCTTTGAGATGCCGCTTAGCCCAATACGCTATCTGAAATATGAGCGACACGAATTGAACAAATGTGATAGAATTTCCCTGAAATCTTGTATTAAACAAAATATAAAATGATCTAATCGCGTCTCTGATTGCCCTATCATAGAAGATTAGTAGTGCATTTTACTCGCCATTCCACGCGCTTTAAGATGCCGCCTAGCCCAGTACGCTATCTGAAATAGGAGCGACGTAACTTGAACAAATGTGATAGAATTACGCTGAATTCTTATATTAACCGTAATATAAAATGATCTAATCGGGTCTCTGTTTGCCTTATCCTAGAAGTTTAATAGCGCATTTTACTCGCCATTTCATGTGCTTTGAGATGCCGCTTAGCCCAATACGCTATCTGAAATAGGAGCGACGAAAGTTGAACAAATGTGATAGAATTTCGCTGAATTATTTTATTAACCAGAATGTAAAATGATCTAATCGGGTCTCTGTTCGCCCTAGCCTAGAAGTTTAATAGTGCATTTTATTCGCCATTTCATGCGCTTTGTGATGCCGCGTAGCCCAATACGCTATCTGATATAGGAGCGACGTAAATTGAACAAATGTGATAGAATTTCCCTGAATTCTTATATTAACCTTAATGTAAAATGATCAAATCGGGTCTCTGTTCGCCCTACCCTAGAAGTTTAATAGTGCATTTCACTCGTCATTTCATGCGCTTTCAGTTGCCGCTTAGCCCAATACGCTATCTGAAATAGGAGCGACGTAAATTGAACAAGTGTGATAGAATTTCCCTGAAATCTTATATTAAACAAAATATAAAATGATCTAATCGGGTCTCTGATTGCCCTATCATAGAAGATTAGTAGTGCATTTTACTCGCCATTCCACGCGCTTTAAGATGCCGCCTAGCCCAGTACGCTATCTGAAATAGAAGCGACGTAACTTGAACAAATGTAATAGAATTACGCTGCATTCTTATATTAACCGTAATATAAAATGATCTAACCGGGTATCTGTTTGCCTTATCCTAGAAGTTTAATAGTGCATTATACTCGCCATTTCATGCGCTTCGAGATGCCGCTCAGCTCAATACGCTATCTGAAATAGGAGCGACGAAAGTTGAACAAATGTGATAGAATTTCGCTGAATTATTTTATTAACCAGAATGTAAAATGATCCAATCTGGTCTCTGTTCGCCCTACCATAGAAGTCTTATAGTGCATTTCACTCGCCATTTCATGCGCTTTGAGATGCCGCTTAGCCCAATACGCTATCTGAAATAGGAGCGACCTAAATTGAACGAATGTGATAGAATTTTGCTGAATTCTTAAATTAACCATAATATAAAATGATCTAATCAGGTCTCTGCTTGCCCTACCCTAGAAGTTTAATAGTGCATTTTACTCGTCATTTCATGCGCTTTGAGATGCCGCTTAGCCGAATACGCTATCTGGAATAGGAGCGACGTAAATTGAACAAATGTGATACTATTTCCCTGAAATCTTATATTAAACAAAATATAAAATGATCTAATCGGGTCTCTGATTGCCCTATCATAGAAGTTTAGTAGTGCATTTTACTCGCCATTCCACGCGCTTTAAGTTGCCGCCTAGCCCAGTACGCTGTCTGAAATAGGAGCGACGTAAGTTGAACAAATGCGATAGAATTTTGCTGAATTCTTAAATTAACCATAATATAAAATGATCTAATCGGGTCTCTGTTTGCCCTACCCTAGAAGTTTAATAGTGCATTTTAGTCGCCATTTCATGCGCTTTGAGATCCGGCTTAGCCCAATACGCTATCTGAAATAGGAGCGACGTAAATTGAACAAATGTGATAGAATTTCCCTGAATTATTTTATTAACCAGAATGTAAAATGACCTAATCTGGTCTCTGTTCGCCCTACCATAGAAGTCTTATAGAGCATTTCACTCGCCATTTCATGCGCTTTGAGATGCCGCTTAGCCCAATACGCTATCTGAAATAGGAGCGACCTAAATTGAACGAATGTGATAGAATTTTGCTGAATTCTTAAATTAACCATAATATAAAATGATGTAATCGGGTCTCTGTTTGCCCTACCCAAGAACTTTAACTGTGCATTTCTCTCGCCATTTCATGCGCTTTGAGATGCCGCTTAGCCCAACACGCTATCTGAAATAGGAGCGACGTAAATTGAACAAATGTGATAGAATTTCCATGAAATCTTATATTAAACAAAATATAAAATGATCTAAACGGGACTCTGATTGCCCTATCATAGAAGTTTAATAGCGCATTTTACTGGCCATTTCATGCGCTTTGAGATGCCGCTTAGCCCAATACGCTATCTGAAATAGGAGCGATGTAAATTGAACAAATGTGATAGAATTTCGCTGAATCCTTAAATTAACCATAATATAAAATGATCTAAACGGGACTCTGATTGCCCTATCATAGAAGTTTAGTAGTGCATTTTACTCGCCATTTCATGCGCTTTGAGATGCTCCTAGCCCGGTACGCTATCTGAAATAGGAGCGGCGTAAATTGAACAAATGTGATAGAATTTCCCTGAAATCTTATATTAAACAAAATATAAAAGGATCTAATCGGGTCTCTGATTGCCCTATCATAGAAGTTTAGTAGTGCATTTTACTCGCCATTCCACGCGCTTTAAGTTGCCGCCTAGCCCAGTACGCTGTCTGAAATAGGAGCGACGTAAGTTGAACAAATGCGATAGAATTTTGCTGAATTCTTAAATTAACCATAATATAAAATGATCTAATCGGGTCTCTGTTTGCCCTACCCTAGAAGTTTAATAGTGCATTTTAGTCGCCATTTCATGCGCTTTGAGATCCGGCTTAGCCCAATACGCTATCTGAAATAGGAGCGACGTAAATTGAACAAATGTGATAGAATTTCCCTGAAATCTTATATTAATCAAAATATAAAATGATCTAATCGGGTCTCTGATTGCCCTATCTTAGAAGATTAGTAGTGCATTTTACTCGCCATTCCACGCGCTTTAAGATGCCGCCTAGCCCAGTACGCTATCTGAAATAGGAGCGACGTAACTTGAACAAATGTGATAGGATTACGCTGAATTCTTATATTAACCGTAATATAAAATGATCTAATCGGGTCTCTGTTTGCCTTATCCTAGAAGTTTAATAGCGCATTTTACTCGCCATTTCATGCGCTTTGAGATGCCGCTTAGCCCAATACGCTATCTGGAATAGGAGCGACGTAAATTGAACAAATGTGATAGAATTTCCGTGAATTCTTATATTAACCTTAATGTAAAATGATCCAATCGGGTCTCTGTTCGCCCTACCATAGAAGTCTAATAGTGCATTTCACTCGCCATTTCATGCGCTTTGAGGTGCCGCTTAGCCCAATACGCTATCTGAAATAGGAGCGACGCAAGTTGAACAAATGTGATAGAATTTGGCTGAATTCTTAAATTAACCATAATATAAAATGATCTAATCGGGTCTCTGTTTGCCCTACCCTAGAAGTTTAATAGTGCATTTTACTCGCCATTTCATGCGCTTTGAGATGCCGCATAGCCCAATACGCTATCTGAAATAGGAGCGACGTAAATTGAACAAATGTGATAGAATTTCCGTGAATCCTTATATTAACCTTAATGTAAAATGATCCAATCGGGTCTCTGTTTGCCCTACCCTAGAAGTTTAATAGTGCATTTTAGTCGCCATTTCATGCGCTTTGAGATCCGGCTTAGCCCAATACGCTATCTGAAATAGGAGCGACGTAAATTGAACAAATGTGATAGAATTACGCTGAATTCTTTTATTAACAATAATGTAAAATGATCTGCTCGGGTCTGTGTTCGCCCTAGCCTAGAAGTTTAATAGTGCATTTTATTCGCCATATCATGCGCTTTGAGATGCCGCTTAGCCCAATACGCTATCTGAAATTGGAGCGACGTAAATTGAACAAATGTGATAGAATTTCGCTGAATTCTTAAATTAACCATAATATAAAATGATCCAATCGGGTCTCTGTTCGCCCTACCATAGAAGTCTAATAGTGCATTTCACTCGCCATTTCATGCGCTTTGAGATGCCGCTTAGCCCAATACGCTATCTGAAATAGGAGCGACGTAAATTGAACAAATGTGATAGAATTTCCCTGAAATCTTATATTAAACAAAATATAAAATGACCTAATCGGGTCTCTGATTGCTCTATCATAGAAGTTTAGTAGTGCATTTTACTCGCCCTTCCACGCGCTTTAAGATGCCGCATAGGTCAGTAGGCTATCTGAAATAGGAGCGACGTAAGATGAACAAATGAGATAGAATTACGCTGAATTCTTATATTAACCGTAATATAAAATGAACTAATCGGGTCTCGGTTTGCCTTATCCTAGAAGTTTAATAGCGCATTTTACGCGCCATTTCATGCGCTTTGAGAGGCCGCTTAGCCCAATGCGCTATCTGAAATAGGAGCGACGTAAATTGAACAAGTGTGATAGAATTTCCGTGAATTCTTATATTAACCTTAATGTAAAATGATCCAATCGGGTCTCTGTTCGCCCTACCATAGAAGTGTAATAGTGCATTTCACCCGCCATTTCATGCGCTTTGAGATGCCGCTTAGCCGAATACGCTATCTGATATAGGAGCGACGTAAATTGAACAAATGTGATACTATTCCCCTGAAATCTTATATTAAACAAAATATAAACTGATCTAATCGGGTCTCTGATTGCCCTATCATAGAAGTTTAGTAGTGCATTTTACTCGCCATTCCACGCGCTTTAAGTTGCCGCCTAGCCCAGTACGCTATCTGAAATAGGAGCGACGTAAGTTGAACAAATGTGATAGAATTTTGCTGAATTCTTAAATTAACCATAATATAAAATGATCTAATCGGGTCTCTGTTTGCCCTACCCTAGAAGTTTAATAGTGCATTTTAGTCGCCATTTCATGCGCTTTGAGATCCGGCTTAGCCCAATACGCTATCTGAAATAGGAGCGACGTAAATTGAACAAATGTGATAGAATTTCCCTGAAACCTTATATTAATCAAAATATAAAATGATCTAATCGGGTCTCTGATTGCCCTATCATAGAAGATTAGTAGTGCATTTTACTTGCCATTCCACGCGCTTTCAGATGCCGCCTAGACCAGTACGCTATCTGAAATAGGGGCGACGTAACTTGAACAAATGTGATAGAATTACGCTGAATTCTTATATTAACCGTAATATAAAATGATCTAATCGGGTCTGTGTTTGCCTTATCCTAGGAGTTTAATAGCGCATTTTACTCGCCATTTCATGCGCTTTGTGATGCCGCTTAGCCCAATACGCTATCTGGAATAGGAGCGACGTAAATTGAACAAATGTGATAGAATTTCCGTGAATTCTTATATTAACCTTAATGTAAAATGATCCAATCGGGTCTCTGTTCGCCCTACCATAGAAGTCTAATAGTGCATTTCACTCGCCATTTCATGCGCTTTGAGATGCCGCTTAGGCCAATACGCTATCTTAAATAGGAGCGACGTAAGTTGAACAAATGTGATAGAATTACGCTGAATTCTTTTATTAACCATAATGTAAAATGATCTGCTCGGGTCTCTGTTCGCCCTAGCCTAGAAGTTTAATAGTGCATTTTATTCGCCATTTCATGCGCTTTGAGATGCCGCTTAGCCCAATACGCTATCTGAAATTGGAGCGACGTAAATTGAACAAATCTGATAGAATTTCGCTGAATTCTTAAATTAACCATAATATAAAATGATCCAATCGGGTCTCTGTTCGCCCTACCATAGAAGTCTAATAGTGCATTTCACTCGCCATTTCATGCGCTTTGAGATGCCGATTAGCCCAATACGCTATCTGAAATAGGAGCGATGTAAATTGAACAAATGTGATAGAATTTCGCTGAATTCTTAAATTAACCATAATATAAAATGATCTAAACGGGACTCTGATTGCCCTATCATAGAAGTTTAATAGTGCATTTTACTGGCCATTTCATGCGCATTGAGATGCCGCTTAGCCCAATACGCTATCTGAAATAGGAGCGATGTAAATTGAACAAATGTGATAGAATTTCGCTGAATTCTTAAATTAACCATAATATAAAATGATCTAAACGGGACTCTGATTGCCCTATCATAGAAGTTTAGTAGTGCATTTCACTCGTCATTTCATGCGCTTTGAGATGCCGCTTAGCCCAGTACGCTATCTGAAATAGGAGCGATGTAAATTGAACAAATGTGATAGAATTTCGCTGAATTCTTATATTAACCAAAATATAAAATGATCTAATCGGGTCTCTGATTGCCCTACCCTAGAAGATTAATAGTGCATTTTACTCGCCATTGCGTGCGCTTTGAGATGTCGCTTAGCACAAGTCGCTATCTGAAATAGGAGCGATGTAAATTGAACAAATGTGCTAGAATTTCGCTGAATTCTTATATTCACCTTAATGTAAAATGATCTAATCGGGTCTTTGTTCGCCCTACCCAAGAAGTTTAATAGTGCATTTCACTCGTCAATTCATGCGCTATGCGATGCCGCTTAGCCCAATAAGCTATCTGAAATTGGAGCGACGTAAATTGAACAAATGTGATAGAATTTCGCTGAATTCTTATATTAACCAAAATATAAAATGATCTAATCGGGTCTCTGATTGCCCTATCATAGAAGTTTAATAGTGCATTTTACTCGCCATTACACACGCTTTAAGATGCCGCTTATCCCAATACGCTATCTGAAATATCAGCGACGTAAATTGAACAAATGTGAGAGAATTTCGCTGAATTCTTAAATTAACCATAATATAAAATGATCTAATGGGGTCTCTGTTTGCCCTACCCTAGAAGTTTAATAGTGCATTTTACTCGCCATTTCCTGCGCTTTGAGATGCCGCTTAGCACAAGTCGCTATCTGAAATAGGAGCGATGTAAATTGAACAAATGTGATAGAATTTCGCTGAATTCTTATATTAACCTTAATGTAAAATGATCTAATCGGGTCTTTGTTCGCCCTACCCAAGAAGTTTAATAGTGCATTTCACTCGTCAATTCATGCGCTTTGCGATGCCGCTTAGCCCAATAAGCTATCTGAAATTGGAGCGACGTAAATTGAACAAATGTGATAGAATTTCGCTGAATTCTTATATTAACCAAAATATAAAACGATCTAATCGGGTCTCTGATTGCCCTATCATAGAAGTTTAATAGTGCATTTTACTCGCCATTACACACGCTTTAAGATGCCGCTTATCCCAATACGCTATCTGAAATATCAGCGACGTAAATTGAACAAATGTGAGAGAATTTCGCTGAATTCTTAAATTAACCATAATATAAAATGATCTAATGGGGTCTCTGTTTGCCCTACCCTAGAAGTTTAATAGTGCATTTTACTCGCCATTTCCTGCGCTTTGAGATGCCGCTTAGCACAAGTCGCTATCTGAAATAGGAGCGATGTAAATTGAACAAATGTGATAGAATTTCGCTGAATTCTTATATTAACCTTAATGTAAAATAATCTAATCGGGTCTTTGTTCGCCCTACCCAAGAAGTTTAATAGTGCATTTCACTCGCCAATTCATGCGCTTTGCGATGCCGCTTAGCCCAATAAGCTATCTGAAATTGGAGCGACGTAAATTGAACAAATGTGATAGAATTTCGCTGAATTCTTATATTAACCAAAATATAAAATGATCTAATCGGGTCTCTGATTGCCCTATCATAGAAGTTTAATAGTGCATTTTACTCGTCATTCCACGCGCTTTAAGATGCCGCCTAGCCCAGTACGCTATCTGAAATAGGAGCGACGTAAATTGAACAAATGTGATAGAATTTTGCTGAATCCTTAAATTAACCATAATATAAAATGATCTAATCGGGTCTCTGATTGCCCTACCCTAGAAGTTTAATAGCGCATTTTACTCAGCATTTCATGCGCTTTGAGATGCCGCTTATCCCAATACGCTATCTGAAATAGGAGCGACGAAAATTAAACAAATGTGATAGAATTTCGCTGAATTCTTATAGTAACCAAAATATAAAATGATCTAATCGGGTCTCTGATTGCCCTATCATAGAAGTTTAATAGTGCATTTTACTCGCCATTCCTCGCGCTTTAAGATGCCGCTTAGCCCAATACCCTATCTGACATAGGAGCGACGTAAATTGAACAAATGTGATAGAATTTCGCTGAATTCTTAAATAAACCATAATATGAAATGATCTAATCGGGTCTCTGTTTGCCCTTCCCTACAAGTTAAATAGTGCATTTTGCTCGCCATTTCTTGCGCTTTGAGATACCGCTTAGCCCAATACGCTATCTGAAATAGGAGCGACGTAAATTGAACAAATGTGATAGAATTTTGCTGAATTCTTAAATTAACCATAATATAAAATGATCGAATCGGGTCTCTGTTTCCCCTACCCTAGACGTTTAATAGTTCATTTTACTTGCCATTTCTTGCGCTTTGAGATGCCGCTTAGCCCAATACGCTATCTGAAATATCAGCGACGTAAATTGAACAAATGTGAGAGAATCTCGCTGAATTCTTATATTAACCTTAATGTAAAATGATCTAATCGGGTCTCTGTTCGCCCTACCCTAGAAGATTAATAGTGCATTTCACTCGTCATTTCATGCGCTTTAAGATGCCGCCTAGCCCAGTACACTATCTGAAATAGGAGCGACGTATGTTGAACAAATGTGATATAATTACGCTGAATTCTTATATTAACCGTAATATTAAATGATCTAATCGGGTCTCTGTTTGCCTTACCCTAGAAGTTTAATAGTGCATTTTACTCGCCATTTCATGCGCTTTGAGATGCCGCTTTGCCCAATACGCTATCTGCAACATGAGCGACGTAAATTGAACAAATGTGATAGAATTTCGCTGAATTCTTAAATTAACCATAATATAAAATGATCTAATCGGGTCTCTGTTTGCGCTACCCTAGAAGTTTAATAGTACATTTTACTCGCCATTTCTTGCGCTTTGAGATGCCGCTTAGCCCAATACGCTATCTGAAATATCAGCGACGTAAATTGAACAAATGTGAGAGAATCTCGCTGAATTCTTATATTAACCTTAATGTAAAATGATCTAATCGGGTCTCTGTTCGCCCTACCCTAGAAGATTACTAGTGCATTTCACACGTCATTTCATGCCCTTTGAGATGCCGCTTAGCTCAATAAGCTATCTGAAATAGGAGCGACGTAAATTGGACAAATGTGATAGAATTTCCCTGAATTCTTATAGTAAACAAAATATAAAATGTTCTAATCGGGACTCTGATTGTCCTATCACAGAATTTTAGTAGTGCATTTTACTCGCCCTTCCACGCGCTTTGAGATGTCGCCTAGCCCAGTACGCTATCTGAAATAGGAGCGACGTAAGTTGAACAAATGTGATAGAATTACGCTGAATTCTTATATTAACCGTAATATAAAATGATCTATTCGGGTCTCTGTTCGCCCTACCCAAGAAGTTCAATAGTGCATTTCACTCGTCAATCCATGCGCTTTGAGATGCCGCTTAGCCCAATACGCAATCTGAAATAGGAGCGACGTAAATTGAACAAATGTGACAGAATTACGCTGAATTCTTATATTAACCGTAATATAAAATGATCTAATCGGGTCTCTGTTTGCCTTATCCTAGAAGTTTAATAGTGCATTTTCTCGCCATTTCATGCGCTTTGTGATGCCGCTTAGCCCAATACGCTATCTGAAATAGGAGCGACGTAAATTGAACGAATGTGATAGAATTTTGCCGAATTCTTAAATTAACCATAATATAAAATGATGTAATCGGCTCTCTGTTCGCCCTACCCAAGAAGTTTAATAGTGCATTTCACTCGTCATTTCATGGGCTTTGCGATGCCGCTTAGCCCAATATGCTATCTGAAATAGGAGCGACGTAAATTGAACAAATGAGAGAGAATCTCGCTGAATTCATATATTAACCATAATGTAAAATGATCTAATCGGGTCTCTGTTCGCCCTATCATAGAAGTTTAATAGTGCATTTTACTGGCCATTTCATGCGCATTGAGATGCCGCTTAGCCCAATACGCTATCTGAAATAGGAGCGATGTAAATTGAACAAATGTGATAGAATTTCGCTGAATTCATATATTAACCAAAATATAAAATGATCTAACCGGGTCTCTGATTGCCCTATCATAGAAGTTTAGTAGTGCATTTTACTCGCCATTTCATGCGTTTTGAGATGCCGCTTAGCCCAATACTCTATCTGAAATATCAGCGACGTAAATTGAACAAATGTGAGAGAATCTCGCTGAATTCTTATATTAACCTTAATGTAAAATGATCTAATCGGGTCTCTGTTCGCCCTACCCTAGAAGATTAATAGTGCATTTCACTCGTCTTTTCATGCGCTTTGAGATGCCGCTGAGCCCAATAAGGTATCTGAAATAGGAGCCACTTAAATTGAACGAATGTGATAGAATTTTTCTGAATTCTTAAATAAACCATAATATGAAATGATCTAATCGGGTCTCTGTTTGCCTTACCCTAGAAGTTTAACAGTGCATTTTACTCGCTATTTCATGTGCTTTGAGATGCCGCTTAGCCCAATACGCTATCTGCAATAGGGGCGACGTAAATTGAACAAATGTGATAGAATTTCGCTGAATTCTTATATTAACGAAAATATAAAATGATCTAATCGGGTCTCTGATTGCCCTATCATAGAAGTTTAATAGTGCATTTTACTCGCCATTCCTCGCGCTTTAAGATGCCGCCTATCCGGGTACGCTATCTGAAATAGGAGCGACGTAAATTGAACAAATGTGAGAGAATTTCCCTGAATTCTTAAATTAACCATAATATAAAATGATCTAATGGGGTCTCTGTTTGCCCTACCCTAGAAGTTTAATGGTGCATTTTACTCGCCATTTCCTGCGCTTTGAGATGCCGCTTAGCACAAGTCGCTATCTGAAATAGGAGCGATGTAAATTGAACAAATGTGATAGAATTTCGCTGAATTCTTATATTAACCTTAATGTAAAATGATCTAATCGGGTCTTTGTTCGCCCTACCCAAGAAGTTTAATAGTGCATTTCACTCGTCAATTCATGCGCTTTGCGATGCCGCTTAGCCCAATAAGCTATCTGAAATTGGAGCGACGTAAATTGAACAAATGTGATAGAATTTCGCTGAATTCTTAAATTAACCATAATATAAAGTGATCTAAACTGGTCTCTGTTTGCCCCACCCTAGAAGTTTAATAGTGCATTTTACTCGCCATTTCTTGCGCTTTGAGATGCCGCTTAGCCCAATACGCTATCTGAAATAGGAGCAACGTAAATTGAACAAATGTGATAGAATTTCGCTGAATTCTTAAATTAACCATAATATAAAATGATGTAATCGGGTCTCTGTTCGCCCTACCCAAGAAGTTTAATAGTGCATTTCTCTCGTCATTTCATGCGCTTTGAGATGCCGCTTAGCCCAATAGCTATCTGAAATAGGAGCGACGTAAATTGCACAAATGTGATAGAATTTCCATGAAATCTGATATTAAACAAAATATAAAATGATCTAAGCGGGACTCTGATTGCCCTATCATAGAAGTTTAGTAGTGCATTTTACTCGCCCTTCCACGCGCTTTAAGATGCCGCCTAGCCCAGTACACTATCTGAAATAGGAGCGACGTATGTTGAACAAATGTGATATAAATACGCTGAATTCTTATATTAACCGTAATATTAAATGATCTAATCGGGTCTCGGTTTGCCTTACCCTAGAAGTTTAATAGTGCATTTTACTCGCCATTTCATGCGCTTTGAGATGCCGCTTAGCCCAATACGCTATCTGCAACATGAGCGACGTAAATTGAACAAATGTGATAGAATTACGCTGAATTCTTATATTAACCGTAATATAAAATGATCTAATCGGGTCTCTGTTTGCCCTACCCTAGAAGTTTAACAGTGCATTTTACTCGTCATTTCATGCGCTTTGAGATGCCGCATAGCCCAATACGCTATCCGACATAGGAGCGACGTAAATTGAACAAATGTGATAGAATTTCGCTGAATTCTTAAATTAACCATAATATAAAATGATCTAATGGGGTCTCTGATTGCCCTACCCTAGAAGATTAATAGTGCATTTCACACGCCATTTCATGCGCTTTGAGATGCCGCTTAGCCCAATACCCTATCTGACATAGGAGCGACGTAAATTGAACAAATGTGATAGAATTTCGCTGAATTCTTAAATAAACCATAATATGAAATGATCTAATCGGGTCTCTGTTTGCCCTACCCTAGAGGTTTAACAGTGCATTTTACTCGCCATTCCACGCGCTTTAAGTTGCCGCCTAGCCCAGTACGCTATCTGAAATAGGAGCTACGTAAGTTGAACAAATGTGATAGAATTTCGCTGAATTCTTATATTAACCTTAATATAAAATGATCTAATCGGGTCTTTGTTCGCCCTACCCAAGAAGTTTAATAGTGCATTTCACTCGTCAATTCATGCGCTTTGCGATGCCGCTTAGCCCAATAAGCTATCTGAAATTGGAGCGACGTAAATTGAACAAATGTGATAGAATTTCGCTGAATTCTTAAATTAACCATAATATAAAGTGATCTAAACTGGTCTCTGTTTGCCCCACCCTAGAAGTTTAATAGTGCATTTTACTCGCCATTTCTTGCGCTTTGAGATGCCGCTTAGCCCAATACGCTATCTGAAATAGGAGCAACGTAAATTGAACAAATGTGATAGAATTTCGCTGAATTCTTAAATTAACCATAATATAAAATGATGTAATCGGGTCTCTGTTCGCCCTACCCAAGAAGTTTAATAGTGCATTTCTCTCGTCATTTCATGCGCTTTGAGATGCCGCTTAGCCCAATAGCTATCTGAAATAGGAGCGACGTAAATTGCACAAATGTGATAGAATTTCCATGAAATCTGATATTAAACAAAATATAAAATGATCTAAGCGGGACTCTGATTGCCCTATCATAGAAGTTTAGTAGTGCATTTTACTCGCCCTTCCACGCGCTTTAAGATGCCGCCTAGCCCAGTACACTATCTGAAATAGGAGCGACGTATGTTGAACAAATGTGATATAAATACGCTGAATTCTTATATTAACCGTAATATTAAATGATCTAATCGGGTCTCGGTTTGCCTTACCCTAGAAGTTTAATAGTGCATTTTACTCGCCATTTCATGCGCTTTGAGATGCCGCTTAGCCCAATACGCTATCTGCAACATGAGCGACGTAAATTGAACAAATGTGATAGAATTACGCTGAATTCTTATATTAACCGTAATATAAAATGATCTAATCGGGTCTCTGTTTGCCCTACCCTAGAAGTTTAACAGTGCATTTTACTCGCCATTTCATGCGCTTTGAGATGCCGCATAGCCCAATACGCTATCCGACATAGGAGCGTCGTAAATTGAACAAATGTGATAGAATTTCGCTGAATTCTTAAATTAACCATAATATAAAATGATCTAATGGGGTCTCTGATTGCCCTACCCTAGAAGATTAATAGTGCATTTCACACGCCATTTCATGCGCTTTGAGATGCCGCTTAGCCCAATACCCTATCTGACATAGGAGCGACGTAAATTGAACAAATGTGATAGAATTTCGCTGAATTCTTAAATAAACCATAATATGAAATGATCTAATCGGGTCTCTGTTTGCCCTACCCTAGAGGTTTAACAGTGCATTTTACTCGCCATTCCACGCGCTTTAAGTTGCCGCCTAGCCCAGTACGCTATCTGAAATAGGAGCTACGTAAGTTGAACAAATGTGATAGAATTTCGCTGAATTCTTATATTAACCTTAATATAAAATGATCTAATCGGGTCTTTGTTCGCCCTACCCAAGAAGTTTAATAGTGCATTTCACTCGTCAATTCATGCGCTTTGCGATGCCGCTTAGCCCAATAAGCTATCTGAAATTGGAGCGACGTAAATTGAACAAATGTGATAGAATTTCGCTGAATTCTTATATTAACCTTAATATAAAATGATCTAATCGGGTCTTTGTTCGCCCTACCCAAGAAGTTTAATAGTGCATTTCACTCGTCAATTCATGCGCTTTGCGATGCCGCTTAGCCCAATAAGCTATCTGAAATTGGAGCGACGTAAATTGAACAAATGTGATAGAATTTCGCTGAATTCTTATATTAACCAAAATATAAAATGATCTAATCGGGTCTCTGATTGCCCTATCATAGAAGATTAAGAGTGCATTTTACTCGCCATCCCACGCGCTTTAAGTTGCCGCCTAGCCCAGTACGATATCTGAAATAGGAGCGACGTAAGTTGAACAAATGTGATAGAATTTCGCTGAATTCTTATATTAACCAAAATATAAAGTGATCTAATCGGGTCTCTGATTGCCCTGTCATAGAAGTTTAATAGTGCATTTTACTCGCCATTCCTCGCGCTTTATGATGCCGCTTAGCCCAATACGCTATCTGACATAGGAGCGACGTAAATTGAACAAATGTGATAGAATTTCGCTGAATTCTTAAATAAACCATAATATGAAATGATATAATCGGGTCTCTGTTTGCCCTACCCTAGAGGTTTAACAGTGCATTTTACTCGCCATTCCACGCGCTTTAAGTTGCCGCCTAGCCCAGTACGCTGTCTGAAATAGGAGCTACGTAAGTTGAACAAATGTGATAGAATCTCGCTGAATTCTTATATTAACCAAAATATAAAATGATCAAATCGGGTCTCTGATTGCCCTATCATAGAAGTTTGATAGTGTATTTTACTCGACATTCCACGCGCTTTAAGTTGCCGCCTAGCCCTGTACGCTATCTGAAATAGGAGCTACGTAAGTTGAACAAATGTGACAGAATTACGCTGAATTCTTATATTTACAGTAATATAAAATGATCTAATCGGGTCTCTGTTTGCCTTATCCTAGAAGTTTAATACTGCATTTTACTCGCCATTTCATGCGCTTTGAGATGCCGCATAGCCCAATACGCTATCTGAAATAGGAGCGACGTAAATTGAACAAATGTGATAGAATTTCGCTGAATTCTTATATTAACCTCAATGTAAAATGATCTAATCGGGTCTTTGTCCGCCCTACCCAAGAAGTTTAATAGTGCATTTCACTCGTCAATTCATGCGCTTTGC